>OV816023.1:18933708-19499309 GCA_929113105.1 Agrypnus murinus
GTCAAATAGAACCGATTTTTCTAGGTTAGATATTTTCTACAGATACTTAAAAATCCTGTACTAGAAGAAATCCTGGATTAGATGCATAGCTCGAGATACAATCAACAATAAAAGAAAATGTAGATTATGCCGTTTCTCTTTATTTTTGCCGAAGAGGTATGGGATTTTATTAAAGAGTACCCTCTGTGGGTACAGTTTCAAAGTTGAGATACGTGAGCACTGATCATGAGTATTTTTGAATTTTGTGTTCTATACAATATTGAAATGGTGGAGTATAGCTTTTATATGCTTGAACTTTAAACTTTTTAACTTGATCCAGATTAAACTACTTGTAAGATGTCAGTTTACAAGTGGTTGTAAATAATATTATAAATAGGCAACTGTTAGTTGTAGTTATGGCCCGTTTTACTTTTCTTACTTTCAGTTTTATCTATTTCACGTGTTTGGTAGTCCAACTCTTCCTACAGCTAGGTTGTTCTGAAAAAAATACATTAGGATAATCGGAAAAAAATTAAGAAAGTCTATAGAATCCATTCATAAAAAACCGTTAGGTAAAAAATCGACTCCAACAAATAAAAATAATTTTTTATCTGTCTTTGAGTTATGATCGCCAATAAAAACATCGATTTACGATTATGGTAAAACCACAATTTTATATTTTAATAATAGAACAGACAAATACTGTTGTAATTCGATATTTAACGATAACATTTCTTGGGGATGGTATTTACAACTTTATCACAACCAGTCTGTATACGAGGGTGGATCAAATATAAACCGGAATTTGTTTTTCAAATGTTATTGGTATGAAAGAAAAATACAAAACAATTAAATCATTTTTCTACATAATTTTCCGCTTTGAAGACGCATTTTCCCATCTGACCAAAAAGTTATTTTATGTCGTCACTGTACAATGTAGAGTGACTTGTGCACGGCGTTAAAACACTTTCCTCCAATGCCTCTTTCAGAGGCCCAAACATGTGTAAATCAGAGGTAGAGAGATCTGTTCTGTAAGGAGGGTGTTCAAGTACACCCCAGTCAAGTTTCTCCAATTCTTATCGAGTTTGGATTGCCGAATGTGGCATGGCGTTGTCATATAACAAAATGACGTTTTTTATGGGATGACATCTTCGTTTGCTAATTTTGAATGACGTTTTGGACACTACCTTAACTAATTTCGGCGATTGTAATTCGACAGTTGATGTCCAATAGGCCACAAACTGCATGTTGTCATCCGTCAGACTCGTCCTTGGGTAGCGATCATAACTCTGGTTTTCAACCCTCTCGCGTCCTTCCAGAGAAAATCTTACGCCAATAAAACACGCGGGGCTGTGGGAGAGCGGATTTCCCGAACTGATTACGTAATCTCCGGAAAATTTCCGCGGGTCGGTCTACATAAATTTGATTATGATGCGATACGCAACGACCAGGTGCACCTCCTTTTCTTATTATTACACCCCACTCCTCACATACCCACTACAATCCATTCAAATCGCCCTACCACAACTTTCAGGGGCCCTAAAGCGAAATTCCGATTTATATTTGACCCGCCCTTGTAGAATGTACATTTTTCTAGTAAAAGTATCTAATTAATGTGCTACTGGATGCAGTGTCGGATTGGGCCGCCGGGCAACCGGGCAAATGCCCAGTGGGCCCCCCTGGAGACCGATAAGTGGGCCCCCAAGACCCAAGAGAAGTTTGCAAAATTCAGATTTTTTTAATTTTTGACGAATAGCCAACATCGTGAATACAAGAACTGTGAACAGTATTCACAGTTAAAAATGTTAAAAATTAAAAGTTAAATAATTAGTAATAGTTGTTGAAATTGAATAAAACTTCATGGGGTTCAGTTCTCAAATTTATTTTTTACAAATTCATTAAGACGTTTCGATAACGATTTGTTTTCTCTATCAAAACCTAGAATGTACAAATTACAAAGACTTAGACCATTAGTTCTTCTTCTTAATTCTATGCCTTTCTATTGTTAAGTGTAAGGCCATATGTACTTTACTATTCTTTCTTGCACTTTTCTCTCTATCTTATGTTATTTGTCTATTTCTTTCCATTCGATTCTTTCTGTGTCTGTCTCTTCTTTGATTCCCTCATTCCAGTCGTCCCTTTCAGTTCTCACCATCAATATTTACTCCATATATTCTTCTGGTTAACAAACCATCTCAATTGTCCTTCTACTAACTTTTCATATATCGGTTTGATTTTGAATTGTTCTCTGATGGTTTCGTTCCTAATTATGTCTCTTCTTGTTTTCTTCTCTATTTTTTTAAATCTCATGTCCATTGTATAGATTGTTGATTTATCCCTATTTGTTATTGTCCATATTTGGTTGCTATATACTGCAGTGATGGCGAACCTTTTTGAGAAGTGGGTCAAATTTTGTTCATAATTTTTTTAATACTAGCCCGTGGGTCACTAAGTCAGTGGCGTCACTTGAAAGAGGGGGGGGTAAAAATGGTTCCAATAATTTGCAAACACCGAAGATTTGTTAACAGAAAAACTTGACAGCTGATTCCTTTTTTTGGTTTCACTTTTAATCCTCTGAAAAGGTTTACGTTTCCGTTTTCTTTTATAAGTTTTACTATTGCAAGTGAAGTGCAAAATTCGACATTAGATATTTATACTTTAATTTTTTAATATTTTCGATTCGCTGTCCTCTCTTTTATATGATATAAAAAATAAGTTTATAAAAATCAACACGTGGGTCATTCAAAGAGCCTATTTGTACGTTATGTGTTTTCTGTATACTTGATATTATCATGTTCTTTGTTTTGCCCACGTTTATTTCCTTACTACACTTTTGTAATTTCTGATTTAATACGTTTAAGTTAAATTAAGTTAAATTCTGTCTTTTCTCTTTCTCCATCTTACAGTATACTATTTTAAATTTTTTCATCTTGTTTCTTATCACTTTAATTAACTCACCCATCACTAACGTGAACTATGGGGGCTGATACGTTCCTGCTTCACTCCTTTTTCTGTTGTAAAATTTTTTGATTCTTCATTTTTGTTCTTACTATATTTCTTATTTTTCGACTTTTGACTGTTTTTTCTTTTCTATGTATTTTTCATAATGTCCGGTCTGTTTTGTACTTGTATTTTATATTTCCTTTCACTTCTTTATTCCACGATTTCGTTCTTTTTACATTTGTCTTTACTATTTTTGGTATTACACGACACTCTGTGGCCGACTCTAGCACGCATCTATTTCCTGGCATTTCTTTCTAATTTTTTTGTTTTTCAATTTATAACTCCTTATCTTTTCTTTTACTATTTTCCTTCTTTTGTCGCTTTGTATCTTTTTATGTTTTTAAAACAATTAGTTAATTTATAAATGGTTTAATTCTTTGTAATTTGTTTTTGCATATTTTATTGAGCAAAAGTAAGACGGAAATGTTGTTGAATATTAGCTGTGTTAATGAGTTGATGATTGAATAGAGACCGGGGCCATAAACACCGTGATGATATTCAATGAAGATTCTTAAAAATTGAATTGAATTTTATGAATGAAATAAAGTTAACTCAACTTCTTTTTGAGTCTCTGAAACTATAAACTAATAAATAAAGATCTTAGACAAGCGACAAAGCAAAATTCTCAAATAATAGAGAATGGCAAACCACAATAAAAATTATTTAACATATGCCATTAATTTTCAAAATTCTTCATCTACAGGAACCTTGTCTATACCTAAACCATAAATACAAGAAATGAGTCATCACAAATCACCTGGGCAACAGCTGGGGACTCCCAACACTTTAGTGTATTCCATCTCTTTCTCTCTATTGTTTACTTTTTCTTTTCATATATTCGTTTCACAATAGAGAGAGATGGAATACAATAATGCGTTGGAAGCAACCCGCTGTCGCCTAGGTGATTTGTGATGACTCATTTCTTGTATTTATGATTTAGGTATAGAACAGCACTTTCCAGAATGCATTACGTATCACTCTTTTTGCTAAATCTTGATAATTTTGTAAAAATAACCGTTGTAATATTTATTAAGTTATTGAAGCGATTTGACGTATGTTCAAGTTACTAAAAAAAAGCGGGCCCCCCCCTCCGCTGTTTGCCCGGTGGGCCCCAATGTCGCCAATCCGACGCTGACTGGATGCAAACTAATAATTTTATCATTATAATACTTCAACTTTCATAATTTATATTACCAACAAGTTTTCTATGAAAGTTAAATTTTCAATGAAACTACAAAATTTATAAATTACAAACAGCGACAGTTTTGATATTATGAAAACGAGTTTGGTAGTACCTAAATTGTTAGAACTTTAAATTTGTTTAATAAAATATCGAAATCATAGACAATGTAACATATTGAAATCAGAAAAATGATTCGAAGATATATGTAATGAAATCAAGGATGCTTCATTTTTAATAAAAGGGTAGATTGTTGCCACCCCTTTACCGAGACGCCTTCCAAGAAATTGAATTGCACATTCAAAATCTACAGAAGAAAATTGTGTAGAATATAATCTTAAGTGGCATTGTTCCGTTAAAAATAAGTAAAAATATTTGCTTTATATATATCTTTATGCCAAGTAAGCCCCCTCAATAACTTTTAGGATCCATATCTCCTCCAACTGAAAATGAGTTTGAATGGGAATCATCTTGCAATACTCGATAGAACCCTATAAAGAATGTTATAGTAAAATCAACGTTGGAAGGAACAAAACGTTTTCTTGTAAGAGGAAAGATTAACATTTATTTGATGCCCCAAAGACGTTGATTAAACGAGTTGGAAATACGAAGCCACCGCCTTATTTAATAATTCTAGTAGTATACAGGGTGTAACTATTATAACTAGAAACCTTGTAATGGGCAATGGTAGCTGTAATGATTTAGAACATATTTTCTTTATCAACATGTGGTCACTTCCTGCTAATTTTTGAGAAACTCGCATTTTAAATTTTAGCTATGCCTATTTTACTGATATTACATTAAAAATACTAATCATGCAATAAACATTTTTACAGCCCTCCCCCCCATTACGAGGTTTCTAGTTATATTAGTTACATCCTGGATACATAGGTTATTTGTTAATATACCTATAAAAAAATCATTTAAAGATGAGTACTATTCATTAATTATTCTATCGCTCTCTCTCTCTCTCTCTCTCTCTCTCTCTCTCTCTCTCTCTCTCTCTCTCTCTCTCTCTCTCTCTCTCTCTCTCTCTCTCTCTCTCTCTCTTTCTCTCTCTCATGCTTGCACTGAATATATGTATTTTCTCGATTAATAGCATTTTATTGTGACAGACATGTATGTTATACTTATAACTTGCAACGTAACAATGTTTATTATAATTTAATTTAATTGTAGTATAATTGTGTGGTATAACGCTTTTACAAAAGCGTATCTTTGATGTACAATGTGCTATGCGTTGCGTTTTAATTTAGAAATATCATAAATTCTACACATACTATGTATAAACCAAATATTTTTTGTGCTTTACTATTCTGGAAGATAACGATAGTTTTTAGCCTTGAATTCAGATGACTGGAATAAAAATAAAATGATGTAGTCCTTTGATATGAAAATATTTTCAGTATCTTTACAAGTCGTATAATATTATGCATAAAATTTTCGCATAATTGGATTTCGTCATTTTCCAACTGAATTCAGGAAAAAAGCTAATACCAAGAGCATTCTTTCGAAACCATTGAAATAACATGTAGCAATAACATTTACCAAAATGTTATCATATCTGCGAGTAAAATAACTCCACTATTTTACAGTTATCTTTAAGATAAGAGGTACAATTCTACAATGACAAGATTTAGTCCTCATGAAGTTCAAATATTTGTTTGGATTTAGCATATCCGTCTGGTATGCAGCATGGTAGACTTTATAAAACTTAAGAATCATAAATTTTAAAATAATTCGTTAACTAGTATGTACTTCAATATTTCTTAACTGGCGTTCTGGAAATATAAGTTAATAAGAGTTTAATAGACATTTTTTTTTTTTCATTTCTAACTTTTGTTTGTTTGTACTCCAATTCATTCTATAAATATCAATTCATTCGAATAAATTGGACTACGTACTGTTAAATATATGCGATTAAATATGCTTAACGTAAGAGTATAAATTACCCTTCCACAGTATCACATATCATGGAACACTTTCCAGTTCCTAATGTCACTGCAAAGTTCTCATTGGAACGTTTATAAACGTAAGTTTAACGTTAAAAACGTTTAAGTTAAACCTACATAATAATTAGATATGGCATATTTTATGGTTGCGGTTACCAGAGAAAAAAAGGGGAATACATTTCGCCCTTGTTCCCTATAAATGGGAGCAAAATAATGTTATTTATTGACCCCAACTACTACTAATGCAAAAACACAAAAACACAGCAGATATGTCTCTGTTAGGCAATCCAACTACTAGTGGAGTAGCCAGATTGGCCCTTGGCGAGGGATATACAATAATAAAAGAAAATCCGAGGGCTTGGCTCTCAACGTATACCTCTAGTAACTGTTTATTTAGGTTTTCTTTATAGATTATATGGAAAAATAGTGCAAATATTAAAGAATACTGAATAAAAAACAATATCATTAGAATCCTAGTCTTTATTTAGCAAAAAACCTTACAAAACAAAATCTAGGCGCCATGGTTTTGTCGTCAGTTCGTCAAATATTCCATCTACTTCTTTTAAGTTTTTGACCTTTAGGGGAGGGATATATCCCCCATATCCCCCCGTGGCTACGCTACTGCCAACTACCAATCAAATGGTGTTTTTGTGGCGCCGATGGAAACATTTTCCCATAGCGGCCATCATTATTTGGATCGATTAGGCCAATTTATTACGTAATCCAATAGTCTGTCAAATGGTGATTTTATGGCGCCGACGGGAGAATTTTGCCACAGTAACCATATTGGTTTGGATTGCCAAATAGAAGTTACTGTAAGTTCGTTATAATTTTTAATAGTAACCGGAACTTTGTAGTAATTCTGATGCAAAACACATAGTAAAAACCACTTTAAAGTTATTCTCCAGGGTAGCATAAAACGTAAGTTTTACTTTCAATACGACTGTAAAGTTCCGTTACTCTAAAGGTTAAGCAATGATTTTAGACAGGTTACAGGGGCTTTCAGTAATTCGCTAAGCTTCGTAAGCTTTGGGCTAGTTACTGCTACAAGCATAATGCCACTTCGAAGTTTAAAGAAAAACTTTAAAGTAATTATAGTGGTAATAACGTTCCACATACTTTAAAAGTTACTCAGAAGTAATGGACGTACCGATTACCAATAAATAGTAGAAACAACTATATAATTTCTGAAGTATTCCAAACTGACGTAATTAAACCAATAAAGTCTTAAATTTAGTTGTAGTTACGTAACAACTACTCAATCAAAGTTCCGATATGCTGCTTGGGATTCTGTTTTAATGGAATTTAACATTAGTTAGTTTACTCTTCTGAAAATTTTTTGTATGATTAAAAGTATCCCTCAACTCCATAAAGAAGCAATTAAGTGTGACTACTGACTGATGTTTCTTTCATAAGTTTGTTCAAAGACGTAGACCATGGACTGATTATTTTTGTAAAGTTTTAAAAGTCGTAACAAATAATGCGACTTTTTGCTTTTTCTTTACAAACGATAGAGGATATTCGATACTATATAAAACAATATAAAATTCAAAACGTGTCGAAAAATGGCTTGGACTGTTTCTGAAATAAGCGATTCAAATGTACTTTAATTGGGACAGAAACTAAACACCAAGCAGTCATTTTATCTATTACATTCAATTTAGCAATCGCATATTTATACACATGTAGTAAAGAAAAATTCTATTGTTTTGTATATGTGCTATACAATAACCTACAACTGGACATAAGAGTTGTAATATTTACGTTGTTAGGCTTGAAATTTGCCACCATGAGTTAACTAGTCGGTGTTCAGACAATCTCTCATTAAAATTATTGTCGGGCCTGGGAAAATTGAAAGGTTGGCTGATTTGAATAGAGCTATCGTTGCCTATGAGCACTAGGTTGTTTGGTTTAAGTTAATAAGTTCAGTTCTTATTGTTAGATTTCCTCAATATTGGGAACGCAATCTCTAACAGTTGAATTCGACCCAAACAATCAAATATTAAATACAACCAATATTCCTCGGTACACAATAACCACAAGATAAAAAAAGAAGCTCGAATAGGTTTCGTACATTTATTTCACAAACAAAATATATCCAGAAATAAAGTATCAATTAGAATCTTTCGTTGTAGTCTAAATAAAGATACAGCGTGAACAGTCAAACAGTTCTTAAACACTAAAAAAATATAAAAATCTAAAGATCAAAATGGTTTTGAAGACCTTCAAGAGAATTACTCTATGGTTAAACTATGAAATCAAACTTATTAATCTAGTTTTAAGTTCTCAATCATTTTACAAATAGTAAAAAGGCAAACAAACTTACTTACGAAGTTAATGAAATTGTTCAAAATATTTTACTTACTGACAGTTTAAAACTATTAGCCTTGAATTTTATAATTTTTCATTCCTCTGTTGATAAATCTTAACACTTTAATAATTACAAAATAATTTTCCTAGTTTTCTTTGTGCAATAAGTTCAAACAACTTAAAGGCTATCTCTTACTTTTCTTATTGTTCAACGAGTAGTAACAATAATTACTTGTAAAAACATTTCTTTTTTACTAAATTTGTTGCATAAACCATAAAAATTTAATTCAAACATTGAAATTACCTTTTACAGCTATGTAGTTTTCTAAAATATCCCTGTGTTAAACAAAAGACCAGGACCACCAGCTATTAAAACAATGTCGCCATATAAATTAACCAAGAAGATGATGGTTTCAAGAACGACGTGTTCAGGATAATCGAAACCTCAGGTCAAAAACCTTCAATAAACAAATTTACCATTAGTTTGTTAAGAAACAAAAGTTAACAACCACCTTAAAATTTCACGGATGAATTGTTACAATTCAAGAATGGACGCTTCTGTTGTTTTCAACAACTTGATGAAGAAGCGGTGTTGTTCTTTTTACGGTACACCAAGAATTAAATCACGCTACTCAATGAAAGTCAACGAAATTTGAATAAGTTCTAAGGCGATACGATGCATCAACTTTCTTTCTATCACAAGGAAATATTACCATGTTGTTACCTTATATGGAGGTTCGAAACCTGATATCCTTTAGTACATTATACAAATTTGGGGGCGTTGTCAATACATTTTAGCAAGAGAAAAATTTAAAAATAATAATTGAAAAATTACAGATACAAATTGAAATGGAAAATGCTTGAAAGTTATTCAAATTTTTAATTATCAAAATATAAGGTAGATTCTTATAAAATACAGCCTCCTACAAATGATTTATTAAGAATAAAACGTTGACGTACAGAAGTAACTGATTAGGTGGTGTGTATGCACTCAAACGAGGAAACTGTTTTATTCATTTTTACTAATATAAATAAATTTACCAAAAAGGTTAAACTGTGTATAATTAGATGAATAATTTAATCATTATAACTGTATTCCGTTACAATATGTATAAACCAACTTTTGTTTGTGCATCTGTATTCTGGGAGATAACGATCGTTTTTAGCCTTGAAATCAGATGACTGAATAAAACTGAATGCATGCCTGCATTTTATTTTTATCGTAGCAGTCTTGTATATGAATAATTTCATAATTTCATCCGAATAATAATAAATATTCCAAAAAACGAGGTTTCTGTTGTAAACTCTATTGATTTTCGATCGTACCGTTATTTTTCGTCCTCCAAGTACGTATTATAGAAAAATTGTGACCTTCATGAAATAACTTTTATGTAAATTCGTTATACAAATATTGTTGTTGGTTTGTCATAACTTCTAAGATATATTTCTATTTATAAGTGAATTATTCATTCTATTAAAAATGCTTTGATATTCTTGGAAATCGTGGTTGTAAGTCAATATAAATGTACCAGAACATGCTGTTTTACAAGTTATAAAAGCCACGCTAATTTACATAAAGCTGAAGTGGATAAGGTTATTACTTGCAGTCAAAGACTGTACCTCACCGTAGTAATGATAGCTTAGTTGAACATTTTTATCACGGGAATTTAATTTAAAAATCTCGCTAATTTACTTTAAAAACGTACGTAAAGATTTAATTCTGGATATTTCTTAGAATTCCTTTTTAATTACCAGAGAGATTAAGAAGATGTTGTATGAAATAGATTCATGTAATGTAACAGAAAAAGTTCGAAACGTTAGTTGTAACAGCAACTAATGATCCTCAGTCAGCTTTAGTGACAAGAGAGATTTAAGTTAAAACCTTAGACTATTATTAAAGAAAATCTAGACAGATTTAGTACTTTTCCAAGGAATTGATCCAGCTTAGAAGTTTTTTAGGTGGACAAAGGCAAAACAGTATGCAGTAAGGTGGGGAACCACCCTCGCTAATCTATGATTGCGCGGCGTGTCGCCCCTCGCGTGACTTACCATGCGTGTGCCACTGTATGTGAATGCGGTCACGACACTCAAACATTACACTTTTACAAAATATTCATCTCTCTACTAAAACCTAAGTCTTAATAAATTGTGCACTTCCTCATCACTACAATTCTTTGATAGCTTCATAAGAAAATACTGCAACAAAAAAATGCCCAAAACGTAAAGTAACATTAGTAGTCGGTGTGTTTCTGACAAGGCTGAAGCTACGAAGTGGATATTTTTCTGCTACAAGGCGTAGCAGGGTGGAAGAGTTTATTGCAGTGAAAAAATGACCATCCAGTGGCAGTTTAATTATGAGGGGGTAGATTGCGTGTCACAGACTGTAAAGTCGGTTGGCAAGTTACCGAGTGGTCATTGTGCTAATGGCAAGGTGTATTGGTTAACCCTTGCTCGCAGAGATTGACTCCTTGATACGAGCTAGAGCAATATTGCCGCAATCATGCCACGAAGTCGCGCACGAAGGCTGACCGTATCAACCCCAGCCACAATCACGAGTTTCGCGTCAGCCCCATTTCTCATATTTCATAGCATTTCGCAGATCCCACCTTATTGTATTTTTATACATTTCTTAATGGAAGATTTGTAATAGCATGTAATAAGCCCACCCAGTTAACAAGGCACGAAGAGAATGTTAGCTCCTAAAATGCCACCCTCGAATTTCTGATATTTCCCTTCCATAGAACTTCGTCATTTCTTCTAATTTTGGTCTCTACAGACCCAACCTAATCAAGTTCCTTAAAATCTGAATTACAGACGACAATTATCGCGTTAAGCGCTTCCGAGTTGTACTGGCATAGTCTTTCATTTAAAACATTTCCAGATTTGGAATGAACTGAGCAAAACAAGTTGGCGGAACAAACCAATAATTCATTGCTTGGGTTAATTCGTGCATTAATTATAATATGTCAGGAGATGTCCTTTTGGGATTTTCAAAAGTTTCTAAGGTTTACCAAAGCTCAATTAGTATTGTAGCAGAGGGACTTGACCTCACTCTGTGATCTAAGAATTTCTCGGTTATTCCAGTATTTAATTTTTTATGTTTGTTTACAGTCATTTACAAAAATAAAAAATTATCTCAAAATCGTTCTTATAAAATTATAACTTTTTTAATCTGAGTCATTACAAAGGTTGAAAGGTTAAATCGTTGGAAATAGAAACTTCTTATATTCATTTGCATTTGAATACCATTAAGATTTGCTTTAAAACTTACAATACTCAAATTTTGAGAATAAATTTTATTCTTCTTAAGCCTACGTTACTTTTAAGTATACTATTGTTTGACAAGCAGTTTGTGGTGTTGAACAATTCTAAAGTAATGTAAATCTTGACATTATAAGCGTTTAATTGATTAATATTTCCAATATCGATTAAAAATCTATACAGAATTTTTCGTGAAAGTTCAAAATATGTTACCCCATGTTATAATATATTACCTCGATACCGGTAACGGTACAAGAGGAACAGGCTAAGAAGAAGAAGTTTATAAAGCGTTTGTGAGAAATTATGTATAGACAAATGTAAACGAATTCATATTTTTCCAATAAATAAATGATTTAGACCCTCATTACAGGCCAAAATAGCGTTCTTAGTTTAGGAAGCAATTCCCAAAATAACTTTGATCTATACAACCCAATCTCTTTTGCGATATGATCTGAATCTCAGCGACATTAAAGCAAGTTTTCCCATCACGAACTTCCAGTTTAATCCGTAGGTCGCATGCAAATCATATTTCAGGCAAACACCATTTGACGCAGAACGCGTAATAAAGATGTTCTCTGCTTCTAAAAATTTAGGAAGGGCTGTAGAGATTTTTGCAAGTTTTTGTTTCGTAAGATTGTGGCATTCTTCCAAATTCTTGATAATCACCAGCATGCATTATATCAGTAATGCAATGCATTTACAGTCTACGACTTAGATAAAATACTTTGAGATATCGTGGCTGACACTGATTTACAACAGTTTTGTTTTGTTTTGTTAATCTGACGATTAAAATCTTGTCTGGTGTTTTTTGAAAAAATATAAATAATTATGAAGATTCAGTATTTAGTTGAGAAAAGCATTCTTTGTTCTTTTTTCACTTCGAATCCATACCTGTGTCGCATGTGAGACATTGGAAATAGAGACGAGGGCAGAATCGAAGAATGCAAGAATTTAAGTTAGTATGCATGCAGTTAAATACAAACAAGAAATGGATCATTTTGAAAGACCTGGAACTTTAAACGACCCAAAATCTAGGAGCAGATACTCTCATGTTACAACCAAACTAGTTACGGCTACGTCTTCATCTGACCAGTCCCTAGATACCAGTGAGCTAAGTCTAATCCCAAAAGGCCAATCGATTTGGATAGAATTTTATGAAGGGGGTAAATAGCTGCACACCATCACAAGGCAATAATAGAGATGATCGTTACGTTCTAATGGTTATCAATCAATGATCAAATTTCGACACTATATGTGGTCGCAGCTTAATTACTGTTTGAATGCTATAAGAATTCTTATTCTAAGTCTAACATATTAGCCATATCAAATTCTCGAATTTTAAACATTGAAAGAAAAGAACGGTGGACCTACTCCGCCCCAGAAAGTCCTACCATTATAATAAATTAATATTAATATTGTAATTTTATAATATTCTCCTAACTTATCCTAAGCTTATCTTCGTAATTATGTTTATATATAGCGTATGGGATTGTTGCTGGGGAGCCTACATTCTGATGAATGCGGTATTCCAGCGCCTGATAGTCAGAGTTTTCTGGGCGCGCTGGCGCTTCTGGCAGGACCTAACGACTGCCAGTGTAACACTGGTAACCGGGACCGACGGCTTAACGTGCCCTCCGAAAACACGACCGGTTGCGATCTACGTACCACTATAGAGTTCACCCACCCAACTTCTGACTCGGGCCAACATAACTTAACTACAAATACTGTTTGGCCAGTACTCATAGCGCTGGGCCATGCAACCGATGTAATTTATGTAAATCTCGTGTAAGTGGGGTAGTTCAAGAGGGGTGCCTTATAAAAATACTCCCAGGACCTGTAACTTAGAGAATACTTAATTATGATGTTAATTGACAAACAAAAATGAGTTACAACCCCGATAAGAGAGGTGTAGTTTTCTTAGCAGATATGGTACTAATCCATCTCCAACTAAGTTTTTGGATGTTTGGTGGCGAAGAAATGAACGATCTTAGACGCAGGAGGCTCCGTTTTGTAGTTTAGCTATTCAGTGTTTAAAATTAATTTGAACGCTGCTTCCTTTTGGCGAAATATTCTGCTGTACCTGCCAGTTTGTGGACTCCAATTCATTGAGTTGAAGAACAACTGCATACCAATACCATAGCATAAAAATGTACAGAATACCCATTCAATTGTGAAGTTGACAAGATGCTTCGCATATTGCACACAACAGTAGCAAACCACGACCTGTTCGCCGAAGCTTATCGATCGTCATCGTATTGCATGCTGATAATAACGAGTATCATATATCACAACATAACTGTTGTTCCATAGACGCCAGCCCGTTGTTTAGCAGCCCGAGAATCAATAATATCACACACGACGGTTCAATACTTGCGAGAGTGCTCCTGTTGCGCCCCTTGGCCGCATCGGCTCTGGGCCTTCTCGAAATAGCCCGGACTTTCCAAATCCGGTCCCTTCTGTACCTGTCTAACTCGTTTTCAGGTACCTTGTCATTATTGTATCTTGTACATTTTAGCATTCAATAAATACACTTCAACCAAGAAACATCTCTTATAATTTATTCACCCAAGACCACCTGACTGGTCCTTCGATATTTCATCTACATTAATACAACAGCTCCTACAGGTTATAATAACCATACTGTGCCAGTAACTACTACGATATGGTTTCCCATTACTTATGTTCTTATTTCCGCCACCGCATTTATTTATTGGAAATGTATGTTTATTGTTTATGCATGCAACGTTGGCCATTTTGGATAAGACACACAATGTATCATATGGTATCGTCCTACATGCTCCCAGTGCCAATATAGTCCTCAAATATCTCCCTACACTTCAGTCGCATATGACATGTCACATTTCGTATTCATCGAATAAAAATAAGTATTTTTTACTATCATTTTTTTTATTTCACACTATTTTCGATGAAAAAAGTGATAAACTTTCAAAAATGGCAAATTGTTGTTCTCATTTTGCTCGAAATTGAAGCACTCTAGGAAAAAAACGCAGTGGACAAAATCTATGTATTCTTTGACGAAGAATGCGATGCCGTTAGAAAGAATTTAAAAAATATTTCTTTTTCTAATTTTTTTTTGGAATTCAAGGTTTCAAGCTTTAAAATGAGCCCTCGCTGACCTTTCTAGATTGCGCCAATTTTTGGACCTAGCTGGTGGTTGAGTTTAAAAAGAATGACCCATATATATAAATGTGTATAAAAAGATATTTAATTAATGATACTTTCTGTACATTTCGGCCATCGAGTTTAGCTATTGGGTTCCTATTCATTGAGAGTTGCGAAAATAATATACATTTATAGTCTTATTTGCAGCTACTGTCAGCTTATTTTATTTCACCCCATCTAAAACTAACTCCATGCAGTAATCAGCCTTATTTTGCAAATGTGGTATCATCTGCGTAAGCAAAAAGTAATAAATGATCAGAGTAACGCTTTTTCTTTATTGTCGTTAATTGGGATGTATTTGCACATATGTATCCCTTAAAAGATGCATTAAAGCTGATAGAATTATTTTTGTAAGTTTGCTGATACAATATGTAGATTTTTATCCGCGAATGTTATACTTAATATGGTTTGGTAATCACTTGGATGACGTGGCGTCATGTTTGTTATCCTTAATATTTGCCCAACTGCAGTCTATGCATTTTGGCTATTCTGCCTGTATGTTACAATTTTTTGTTGCATGGTTGCCTACACAGTGTTTGCATGCTGAATCACTTCTACAGTCCTTTCCAATATGTCCAAATTTTGTAAAAATATTGCTAGAAATTACAAGACACCTCCAAATCCGATGCTGTTAGCAATCCTTGAGTTTTGTTATTTTACCGATAGAGATATGCCTGGACCATGTTGTACCAGCTATTATTGTTACTTACTGACAAATATGGATGGGAATGGAGATTGGGCAATAGGTAATTAGTAGTTAGCAGAGATGAAGAAGAATTCGGAAACTTTGTGTCGATTATATACTTTTGAATTTTTGACTTTATGACCTTTCTTTGAAACGGGTTTTTTGTTCGACGCAGCTCATCCCTCCAGATATGGAAATTAATCGGTCATCTAGTCGTGGCTATTGCTAATTATATTACTGTTATTTATGGACCGATTTTGAAACAGCTTAATATTGATTTTTTCGATTCAATGCATTCGGTACAGGCGGCAATGGTGTTTACTATTTTGATGACATCACTGTCTACACTTTTGGATATGTGTTATTTAAGGGACGATTTTAAAGTGATTTCATTTCGGCCTTCAATACGGGAGATTTTATGAGATCTTATCGGAACTGTTTTCATTTGTATCTCTATTATTTCTGAAAGGACTAGGATGCGGTTTGTTTTCTATCCAACTCAGTTTATTACCGCTGATACAGCCCAACGCCCAAATTTCCCTTCTACTTACGCCCTCACGACTTACTTGCCTCTGTCTTACGCACTCAACCTCCAAATTTACACCACCCCCCGACTTCTCCCTTGATGCATGATCTCCCGATTTACCCATTCACCCACTCACCCTCATCCGACATACCCCTCTTTTGAATGATGCCCGACCTACCTACACACCCCTTCCAACTTAACCAACCAACCGCCCTTTCAACTTACCCATCCAAGAAACGGAAAACTGGCTTTTCTCGTCAAACCGTAGGTCAAAAGGTCACCAGATGTTTTTTGTCCATCTTGACCTCCTCTATATTTTTGCTAAGATCCAAATAAATCCAGCAAATAGGAAAACCTGAAAGTAAAAACCAATTACTGTAACACGGAGTAATACAGAAAATCTGATATAGGCATGGGAAGCGCAGGAAAATTATAAATATTTTGGCAGTGGTTTGAAGTCAATCGGTCAATTAATAAAGGTGGAGTACCTATGCTCAAAGACAGGATAACTTACTTTTTGATCTATGTTAGGTAGGTTTGCTGCCAGTGAGATCTGCTAGCAACTAACCAATTAGATATTTGCATTAATTATTATTTATTAATATTAACAATTACTATAATTTGTTTATAGCTACGTTTTTATAATAATTGCAGAATTTTGTACTAGAATTCCTGGAAAATGCCGAAAAGTTTTGTATATAGAAGTTAATAACCAAAGGAACAAGAATAAGAAGCAGTAATTTTTTCTGATTTATATCATCTTGATTTTATCGAGATACAAGCACTGAAAAACCGCTAAGATGCCCTATAAATTCTATTTTGTTAGTTACGTTAGATATAACTGCATGTTAATCCTCTGTTCGCCTCTTATTTTGTTTCCGTTTCTGTGCCTGGAAAGTTAACCTTTTTTCCAAGGGCTATATATATATATAAAGATTTTTATTTCTGTAAAAGGATCCGCTAGACAAATATAAAAATCTCTTTCTAACTTGAAAAGACAACAGCTTTATATTTAATTATTTCCTGTTGTTTATCCTTAGCGAAACTAAAACTGAAATTTTGAGAAGAGCCTTCTATTCACATTTATATGTATAAACAATTTAATAAAAAATCTTGGATGAAATTTTAAATTTCCTTTCTCAGGGTTTGTCACATCAAATAAATAACGTTAAAAAGGGTTTACCTTTGCCGTATTCTTTTCATTATGGCGTTATTTAAAGTTTATATTCAATTTTATTTTGTTCCAAATTAAGTTGAATGGTATAGATAGATATATATGTATGTAGTATACAGTGTGGATATAAAGTAGCGAGTAAATTCTATAACTTCGTTAAAATTAATTTTTTGGAAAAAATCTCGAAGGATTATTTTAATTACTTGACGCTATACTGTACCAAGAAACTAAATTGATTAACAAGAAAAAAAAACTAATTACAATAACATCAATTACAAAAATAAGCACAGTAATAACAGTTTTTATACACTAGATGTTCAAAGTGACGACCCTGTACCATCTGACTATACCAAAGGCGATTATGAAATCCATTTCTCACATTCTGAAGAGTTTCAGGTAATATTAAGCTAATCTCATGTCGAATTCTTTGCTTGAGATCTTCTAAATTATTGGGTCGATTTTTATACACGTTACTTTTTAAGTACCCCCCATAGAAAGAAGAAGTCTAATAGCGTTAAATCAGGGGATCTAGCCGGCCATTTCATCGGACCTCTTCTTCCTCTTCCTGGGAGAACTTGGTGCAGATAGCGTTGTACATTATATGCGTGATGAGGCGGAGCGCCATCATGTTGTAACCAAACGCTATTGTTTGGTAGCTCGGTATTGTTTACATTGGGAAATAATGCAGCTAATGCAGGCATCAGTTCCAACTGTAAAAATTGCCGGTATCTTTCTCCAGTTAAATTATTTAAGAAAAAAATGGCCCTATGATTTGGTCACCAATAATCCCTGCCCATACATTAAGCTTCTGAGGATGTTGTGTATGAGTTTCCTGCAGTCAAGAAGGGTTTTCTGTAGCCCAATATCTACATTTCTGTTTATTAACCGTACCGTTTAAACAAAATGTTGCTTCATCCGAAAATAAAATACGCTGGGAAAACATTGGATCGCAAAGACAAATTTCCATCATCTGGTCACAGGATTCTTGTCTACGATCAAAGTCATCTTCTGCCAACTCATGAACCAAATGCAGCTTTTATGGGTGAAGTTTTTGAACTTTCAAAAATTTTAAAGCTGAAGTGTGGCTTACGTCGTGGTCCAAAGCAATTCTTCTACTAGTTCCATATGGATTGTTTTCAATTTCTAGTAGCACATCAAGTTGTACATCTTCATTTAATGCCACCGGATGTCCACTTTTTGAAAGATTCTTTACAACGCCATGATCACGAAATTTTTTTTCAATCCTACTAACCGTTGATTGACTTATGGGTTGATCCGTGTACGTTTCTCTAAAAAATTGACACACTTCTTGATGTTTTCGAATTCTGTAGCCATAACCAATCATCATTAACACTTCAATTCACTGTTTCTCGCTCAATTGTGCCATATTTATTAATAAAATAGTTTACTAAAGGTAAATTTTAGTTTAGAACAAAAAAATAACATTTATTTTATTGTTTACTTCTGACAGCCTTCTGACAAAAACTAAGGTTTTTGTTTTATATGGTGACTAGATTCATTTACCTGAAATATTATTACCTGATATTATATTATATTATAACATTATTATAATATTATTACAATATTACCTGAAACTCTTCAGAATGTGAGAAATGAATTTCATAATCGCCTTGGGTATTGTCAGATGGTCAGATGGTCGTCATTTTGAACATCTAGTACAGCGTTTCTCAATCTGTTTTTACTTGGGTACCCATTGACCTGTCATCATTGCTCCACGTACCCCAACCCCACCCCTATTATGTATAATTACTAACATCTACATACAGGTACAGTAATAACATTATAATACGGAGACATTTTTATTTTTACCAGTTATGCATACCAGTTGTTGCAACAACGTTTTATATTTTCCCTTGTGTTCAATCTATCTATCAATGTCCACCATTCCATCTTTTTTCCCGCGTACCCCCCGAGACCATTTTACGTACCCCTTGTGGTACGCGTACCACAGGTTGAGAAACGCTGATCTAGTGTAATAAAACTGTTTTTATTTCTGTGCTTATTTTTGTAATTGATGTTATTGTTATTATAGTTTTTTTCTTGTTAATCAATTTAGTTTCTTTTTAGTTTAATTAAAACTTTAGCCTGTTTTTCTCAACTTTTTTTAGACGTAACGTTTATTATACGGTGACTAGATTCATTTTTCAAATTTAAAGAATTTTTAATATTCGAACTTTAGGGCAGTTTTTCTCAGTTTTTTTCAAATGTAACATATTGAAAATTGTATACAGTTGAAAAGAGAATAAAACATACTACTGAAATCGACAATAAGAAATATAGGTTGTTATTTAATAAAATATCGGTGACGACAAAACTTTAAAAACAAATGACGTAACAAGTTGAAAATGGTACAGTATAGCGTCAAGTAATTATAATCGCTATATCCCTTTGAGATTTTTCCCAAAAAAATTAATTTTAACGAAGTTATCGAATATATCCGCTACTTTATTTCCACACTGTATACATTCTTACCTATTCAAATTTTCTTTGTGCGTACAACATATGAAGAGTTCTATATAAATTTACATATATGTTGAAGATGTTTTAAAAATGTAATGAAATTATTCTTCCTGTACATTGCCTACATCCTGTGCAATAGACAATTCTAATAAATAAAAATAATATAATGATGACAAATATAACAACAGTGGAGTGCCACTAGAACACTAGAAGTATTTTCCACATTCAACCCTCACCCTTTTCTGTCTATCATTGAATATTATTATCCGTGAAGTATTCAATGCATACATGTATATTGATTTTATACTCTCATCCGTTCTGATAAAAAATTGGATTTACAGATTTTTGCAAAAACACGTTTTGATCCTTTTTAAGAAACTCAAAAAAGTTGCTCTAAAATATCTGTTATGGGTTAGCGGTTTAGTGTGGATAATGGATATCTTGGAACTTAGGTTGAATTTTAATGAAATTTTTTTTATATAACGCTATATATAATGAAAATGCACGGAGATAGTAAAATTTCAAAGAATTTTTGATGGAATCGGAAAATGTGTTTTCCTATTGGTAAAAAGATTGTAGGTAGTTTCCCAATCTTCTAAAAATATCTTTTAATATTCAAATATTAGTCTCTCTTAAGTTTTGAGTGACGCTGTTAAAAGTTTTTGTAAAATTTTCAACGTTAACTTTTATACGAGGGTCGTGCCCTTAATAAAACCTGTAAATGCGCAAATTAAATAAGGACAAAATTAGAGACCTCCCTTTAAGCATGAAATCTTTATAACTTCATTACTCAACATATTACATTGTGTTTTACATATTTTGGTTAGATAGACTCATTCAATACAGAGAACAATGGCAGAAAACCGTAATATAACTTTTTCTAGTACCCTACTCGGTTTCACTTTTTATGTGTACATTTTATGCTCCATTATGCCTTACTAATTAACTTTTAATTCGATCTCACAAAAAATGAGATTTTTTTAACGAATATTCCCTAATTTTAGAACTGTTTTACTAAATAAAACCACACTCATCTATGGAGTAATCAATAATAACAGTTGAATATTATATGTTAAGTGAAAAGTCCAAGCGGCAGTAAGCACAACAAATCTATTTGTTAGACCACTATAGTTAAATACTTGATGAAAATGCGGAAAAAGTTCGAAAACCCGGAAGACTATCATTACAAACACCGCCAACTGTGATATAATGAAGCTGATTTAGAAAGGAGTGAAGGTATATTTATATACAGTATGGATTATAGCAGATAATAGTGCCTAATTATGGGAAAATGAAGTATCAACAAATAAGCAAAATGGCAAACTATTAATGTCAAAGCCTGTAACAGGCGAATGCCCGGCGATTCCCGGAACAATCATTTTTATACTTAATAATTACTTCAACTGAGCTGAAAACAGAAAAAACAACAGAGCGTAGGTGCGGATAAGAAAACCTAATTCAGGTTTACGACCATCTCTTCTATTACAAAAATAAATTTACAAGCTACATAAATATAATGACATAACAAGCGACGAATGTTTAAATAGTAATTACTCACTAAAACTGTACTTCACCTTTACCACACACACTTTTTTTCACTCTGTGCACGTATTTCAACAGCTAGGCTGTTCTTCATCAGTCGCTGAAAAACTTAACTAAAATCTAAAATCTAACCTTATATACATACATACCTTCACGATTCACCAGTAATCGGTCAAGTTCGACTAACCGGTCAAGCATGAGCGCATTATTAGCTTTTATTTATTGTTGATTGCATAAATATACAGTTAACGTAATGGTTTGAGATGATTATTTTCAAATTCAATATACCCTATATTGCGTTTTAATTTAATAGCACTGTATAACCCATTTTCCAAACTAATCCATCAAAATTAGTCCATAGTTAGTCAATAATTATGGTACTAAGTGGGGTACTAACCTTATTGACGTATTAAAATCATAAAAACACATTCATAAATTTAATTTAATCGTTTACTGGTAGGCTGTTTCAAAATTCTCTTCGGTTAGTTGGCACCAGCGAGATCAAATTCTGAATTATTAAATTTCTCTTTTCAATAAACTCTCCATAGGGGTCAAATGAGTATTATGGCTAGGAATTATCATTTTTCTTGGAAATGATTATCTCTTAGGTTTCTCTTCTAAAATTTGTTATCGCGTAACTTCTAGCATTTTATAATTATTCTCAATAGCGCTTTGCACCTTGTTGTAGTTTGCGATTCCAATCCAACATTTAACAAGGTATAGTCAGCTAATGTGCTACATATTGAAAGTAGCAGCTGAAGTTGGTATAGTGCTGATTTTGCCCTATTGATATCAATTTGTATCTATAGCTTGTCAAACATTGATAGTTCGGATTGTGCACCATGACATTCTCGATCTAAAACTTGTGTTATTTCCAGTTAAAAAGTATTTTTTATTATTTCTGTAGTTCATTAAAATTTTCACTAATTGTTTCAAGAATTGTAGTTTGTACAAATATGACAACTAGGGGAATGCACTATTCCAGATGAACATTGATGAGTGATTAAGTAAGTTTGAAAGTGACATATATATGTCATTTTACAGCATTATATGCGAACGTCATCTTGGAAAAGTAGACTCTAGTCGCATGACCTTTGGTAGGCTAGGTAGAAAAATAATCAGAAACTGACTGTTGTACCAGAACTAACTCCCAGTGATGACATAATGATAACTAATTTCCCTGTAATGACCTAAGTTCACCAAAATGATGTCACAGTATCATATCCATGTAACATAAACAAAAGCATTCATTAGGAGAGTAAAACAATCTTTTAACAAAAGCTGTTCTTTAAACAATTTTTAAGGGTAAAGTCAAGGGGCTGAGTAGAAATCAAAATGTTAGACAACTCAGATTTTACCGTTTATTATCCGCGCCACTAAATAAAGGTTTGGTTATGCGTGATTGCCTTAAAAACTTGTGGGAGTATTTTTAAAGCTGAAATATCGAATTTTACTTAGTATCAGTGGAGTACCAGTTTGTGAGTTGTATTCGTTTGGTAACTACTCTACGGAGTAGCCAAAGGACGAGTTCGACATACGCGACCCGAAGCATTTTTTTGTTGCGGGTCCAGTATGCGAGATTTGTGAATCTTATATTTTCCTAGAAAAAAGTGACAGTTTTTCAAACGTTTTCACTTTATTCATTCGACCATATCTTTGATTGATTTTTATGGGATTATCCCATTTAGATGGGTTATATCTTCAGAACATTAACAAAGGTTATTTCATTGAATTCTGTTTGGTAGCCCTAATTGGCTTAAAAAAATAAAAGAACAGCGTTGTCCATGAAAACGTGAGTATATGAGAGAGATAGTGAACATCTATAACACTTCCAGCCGCGCGGGCACTGTAGGAATAGGATGTTTATGTTTATGCAACGGTTGTGTCTATGGCGTAGTTGAAAGAATATTACATTTTAGTTTTTATTTTGCTTAGAGTTGGTCTTTTGGTTAACCCAAGCTCATTTTAAAACAATCAAGCAAGCGATCGCTGTCTAGTGTCCCAATCACAGTCTAGATATTCAGAACATTTCTAAGTAGAACAGCCTTACAGTGAACTACTTGAGTATGGAACTGTCATATTAGGAACAACGAAGAAACTCACAGAACGAAGTTCAAATCTAGAAGTCGTTTCTTGTCCATCGACTCAGGCCGGGAAAGTCTTCGTCTTTATTTAGCATTACTGTTAAGCTTTTTATTCTACTTTTTGTCCAGTAAGTGATACGACCATGATCACTAACTGAGAAATTGTTATTTTCTAGAATGTACACATATCAACATATATAGATGCCAGAATATGCAAATAAGGTGCCAACTATTTTCCGAGTCGTTGATAAACCAACAGTTATGTAACCACAATTAGTGAAAAAATGATCATTCACCAGGCATTGTGATTCATAGATGGAGGGTTGAAACTTTAAATGTCAAAAAAATCATCACTCTATTTATATAACTAGTTGTTACTCTATAGACAAGAACAGAAACCTCCCAAAGCATTAGTCTTTATCAGAAGGGGAGTTTTCAAAATATGAACACTTCAAACATTATACTGCAATAAACTAGCATTTACATAATCACAGTAATGAGTAAAGAGTTAACAATATTGAAAATATGTCTGTCTATTTCCAAATCCTTGGAGGTAAGACGATAACACAAGCATGCCATAAAAATTTTTCAAGGCTCTTTATTTTAAATTGAGAAATATTGAGTGAGGATTGCTGCATATATGTATACAGGCTGGAAGTAGTTACGACGCGTTAATGGGGTGATAGAAGACATCAAAAGGAACAAAAAAAAAGTCTTAATAAACTGTAAAAATAAGACAATAATTGACCTACATTTTATATTAATTTCCGGAATATTTTCAAAATTTCTTGGCGTATATTTGTTTTTTTATTAAAAAATACTATCTTTTGTAAGAAAAGAAACTTCATTAAGCCACCTAGTTACCATAAAATTAAAGATTTTATTAATGTAGCCAAAACAAGGCGTTATCAAGATTCCTTAACCTAATTGCCTAATTTAAATTAGATAAACCTTCTCTTTAAAATATATTCTCTTTTAAAATCATTAAAAACTATTATTAGTTAAACAAAGTTCAACATACTTTCCATATTATTTCAGTTCAACAAACTAGAAACTCAGTATGATCTCGCTCTAAAAGGGTATTATTTACACAGGTGTGATCAGGCATTGACCCAAATATTCTTCATTAAATTGTAAGGTTGTAAACAAAACGTGCTTTATTCCAAGTTCAACAAACTTGCTACATTAGCATTTTGTGCGAATGTGGAGCAAATTTTATTACTAACTTTACAGGGCTGTCACGTTTCTTAATTGAGTAAAATGAATTTTTAATAGTAAAAAGAATTCAATTTTATGTGGAAACGACATACGATATGCTAAAATGTTATTAAGGTTTGTAGTTGTGATAGATGAGATGCGTATGCCGACAAAGCCCCATAATTAAAGTACTATTATTAACGCGGCAAAATGATGTTAAAGTTTCCAACTTTATTATTTTTTTCTGAAAAAGTAGTACGTTATAGAACAAAGTTGTATGAGACTTTTTTGCTGCTTTTGATGTCTTCTATCACCCCTTAAAATTAACGCGTCGTATCTGCAGCCACCTTGTATATGGAAAAAAGCAAAGATGCATTAATACAAACTGCAAAAGGTTTACATAATATTAACAATTATAATAATCCTGCTTAAAAACAATAATTGAAAAATGATTGCTTAATTTTGTTTCATTGATCGCTCATCTTGTAGCTAATGTTACGTCACCCCACATGACAATGAAAGCCCCATGTCGATAGAACGTTTCGTTCCCTATATGATTCAAAATCCCCTTTCTCACTTTTGACATTTGACATTGACAGCTGAAATCGTTACTGTAGTTGCACTTTTATAAACAGGCATTGATCTATTATCTAATTACTTGTTACTTGAAAAAGCGACGTAATCTAACACCAATTTAAATATTCAGTTACAGTGCTCCCTATTCATACCTTTGTATTTGTTTATAAAGTGTATCATTGATCAGGTTAATTTTCCGTGTTGTTCATTCTGTTTCCAGTTCTAATTACAATCAACGCACTCACTATATGTATAATTAACATCCGTTTAATAGCAACATTCGTACCCTTCAGCTGGAAAACACTGCTATGATACAATATAACAACCTTTTAATGTAATCAAATATAGAGAATTATTTCTTATAGAGTGACCCAAACATATATTTTAGCATTACCAATGCTTTTTCTCAATAATGTAAATTTAATAGACAAACTTGATGAACATTGTGAAATCTAACACGTGCGAAAATAACTGTTGCCAAAGACAATATTTCAAATTAATTACGAATGGTATCTACAGATTGGAATGTGCATATTGTACTAATATTTATGTGGGCAGAACTTACAAATCTATGAAAACTCTCAGCTAGGAGATCATCAGCCATTTAAATCAAATAAGTACACATTCATTGCGAATAAAAATTTAAATTCACTCCATAACGTAGTTAAAAAATTACACGGGTGTAAAATCAATAACAATAGTGTAAGGCAGCTAAATATAGAATATCATTTACATTTTTGTTAATAAAGTTCCGAAAATGAACTTCGCTCAGAAATTACATCGCTAAACAATGCTAGGACATTAGAACATTTTCAGATTCAGAAATGTCTACTGCTTATACATCCAAATTCATACAACGAGTTCTTCCATGTAAAATGAGCGCATTTTAGACTTCAGCTTGCATCTCTTCCAGTTCCTGGCCTACTTTACGATCTAAAGTATGCAATTGCAGTATTCTAGTATTCCATTACTTTTTAAATTTTCTGAATTTATTATGAATATACAATCTTTGTAGTACTAAATTTGATATTGATAGAATATAAAGGTACGTGTACACCATTTAGAGCTAAAATAATTTGATACTTTAGAGAGTTTTATAAAATAATAAATTCGTTTAGGAATAATAATTTCGTTTGTTGGAAATGCCGCAAAGATTTTCTATAACACCATTTAGCTTAACTCTTTCTAAGATGTAGAGAATCAGATGCACGAACAAAAAATGAGTTTCATTAAGTATTCTGATTTCCCGGAATTGTTTAATTTTCAGCTGGTTAAATCGTCTAAACCTTTTTTAGTTGATGAACTAAATAGAAAATATCTATTACACAATATAAACACTCGTAAGAGTCATTTTAGCTTAATTTGGGATCCCATTCTAAATACATTTTCCAATAAAATTTCTAATGTAGTGAGATGTCTAGAATTCATCTCATTGAAAATTTAGTAGACGATATGATTGTAAACATAAAAATAATTGTTTCATGCAATAAAATAAAATAAAGGATAGACATGCTAGGATGTTAGGTCTATTTAATCTAAAGGCTGCATGTTAGGTCACAGATAGATTTATCAATTTTTAAAATAGAAATCAAAAAGGATAAAATCTCATGCAAACATAACCTCAATTTTTATATGTAAAAGGGTCTGATTTTTAAAAAGGATATCAATTATTTAGATTGTTTCTTGATAATACATGTTATATCTGTAAGTCGGCTGCAGCCGCACATTGGGACTACATAATAATAATCGCCCCCTCCCTCCCGCACAAGCTTATAGCTTCTGGGGCCTTGGTTTAGACTATGGGTTGTAGTAGTTATTATTATTATACAACCCAAGTCACATATTAGGATGGTTTTTCCATTTGTCTGGAAGATTTAATTTCCCTGATTAAATTCTAGGTCTACGATCATTAACGTAGGAAGAATTTTTCTGTTTTCCATGAGACTGACTCAGTTTCGGGCTAATATTTAACTAAAAATATGTAAATTAGGTAAATCTTGTAATGACTAATCTAGCACAATAAAATTACAAACTCTTACATAATAATACAAAGCATTTATTGTAATGAAGGTTTCGGATTTGCTGATATGCTTCGTTTTTTTACAAATATTGATTCTTATCCAACATTTCTCACCATTGTTTTAATGCAAACACTTGGAGGACTGTATGCTGGACAATTTGACTATGATTTGACTTCATATAAGTTGATTTGAAAATGATTTTTGTATAAAGCATTGTTGGGATTATCTGATCGTAGAGAGGAATCATAATTTGTGTTTTTCTTTTCTTGTAAAGATGTCATTGTGTAAATTTTATATGTATTAGTTATATAGTGTAATTATGTATTCATTTTGTATAGGATGAAGCTGATTTATTGGAAAAATTTGATATTTACGTTATCCATGGAGTATGACATTTTCGGAATCTTTTTGTTCCTGTTGTTAATTAGTATTAGAGTTTCATTTTCCAATTTATGATTTTCATTCTTAGGAATGAAGGAGGTGCAATATCCATAGTTAGATAGAGTTAGAGTTAGATATAGTTAGATATAAAATGCATTGTTTATCCCCATAAGCACTGTGGAAATGTTCTCAAACTCAGGAAACACTACATTAATGCAGAGAGACGGACAAATCACAGATAAATAAAGTAGAATGATTTACAGAAACATGATAATAAAAAACTCCACATGCAACCCAATAAAATTGTTTTTGTCACTGCTAATAAATAATCTTTACTTATAATCTTGTTTGCTTCATCATAGTCACTCTGTTTTTACTATGCATTTCGAATGTCAGTACGTTAATATGTTAGTCACCTTACGTCACTCTGGTGACGCCATATGAGATTTAAAGAATCTGTAGAACTGTAGAATACTATAAACTTTGCCAGAATTTTGTAATTTCGACAATCTCAATTCACTAGCGTATGTCAAATGTCGACCGAAGTGATGTCTGATGATAAATACGGTTTAAACTGTCAATGATCACTAGTAACTGGCAACGGTCAAAGCTTCTTCTTCTTGGCACTACAGCCCTTCAAAGGGCCTTGGCTCGCTCCACAACTTTCTGCCATTCCTTTCTTTCATCAGCTTTCCCTCTTCATCTTCGCACTCCAATTTGTCTTAAGTCTCTCTCCACATCATCCATCCACCTCTTTCTAGGTCTTCCTCTTAAGCGTCTTCCCTCATTTTGGCTGCTCTACCAAGCTTCATTCTGTGGACGTGTCCTAACCATGCTATCCCATGGCTTTTTATTATTGCCACAATGTCAGGTTCTTTATATAGCTCTTTTAATTCGTGATTCATGCGTGTCCTCCAAACACCAGCATCATTTATCGGTCCAAAGACTTTCCCTAATATTTTCCTTTCGAAAATTAATAACCTGTACTTATCCTCTTCTGTCAATAGCCAGGTCTCTGGTGCGTATGTCACTATAGTTCTTATTATGGTCTTATAGATCTTTAGTTTTTTTAAGTATTTTTGTAAGGAATAATAGCATTTGTTCCCTGCACAGCTTCTGACCTCTATATCTGCTTTGGTGTCGTTTGTTTCCGTTAATATACTTCCTAAATACTTGAATCGCTCCACTTTTTCGAAATTATTGTACCCGCATTGTATTACTTCTGGTTGTCTTCTTCTTCCGTCCCTCGTCTGCAGCACGTAATTTGTTTTTTCGTCGTTGATTTTTAATCCTGCCTTTTCTATTTCTCTTTCTAGTTCTATAAATGTGGTTGTAAGCGCCTCTTTTGTTTTTGCTAGTATCACAACATCGTCCGCGTACGCTAGATATTGTATTGATCTATTATACAATAAATCTTCGGAGTTGTAGCTAATAGCTCTAATGCCTTTTTCTAATACAATATTAAACAGGGATGTTGATAGAGGATCTCCCTGTCTGAGGCCTTTGTTTATTTCAAAACTCTTCTGATGTGGTTCTCTCTATTTTTATCTTACTTCGTGTGTATTGCAGTGTCATCATTGTCATTTTAATTAGTTTATCAGGTATCTCCAGCTTCCTCATTGCCGCCTCCAGATAGTCTCGCTTCACACTATCATATGCCTTTCGGAAATCTATGTAGAGTTGATGAACCTCTATGTTATATTCGTAACACTTCTCTAAGATTCTTCTTATTGTGAATATGTGGTCAGATGTCGATCTATTTTTCCTGAACCCACTCTGGTAGTCTCCCAAACTGTGTTCCATATATATACTGTTCCATTCTCCCTGCTATACTCCTTGTGATAATTTTATATGCTACGCTAAGTAGGGACATGCCTCTGTAATTATCACTCGTTAACTTGTCGTCTTTTTTAAAAATCAGACATATCAAGGCACTGTTCCATTCCCTTGGCATCTCTTCTTTTTCCCATATATCTGTAATCGGTGCGTGTACTTGTTGGGCCATTTTGTCTCCAGCATATTTTATCAATTCGGCATGTAGTCCGTCCGCTCCAAGTACCTTGTTATGTTTCAATGTTTTAATTATCTTTTCTATTTCTTGGATTGTGGGTGCTGCGATGTTTATATGGGGTCCGTATAATTGGCCGTGCTAGAGCAGACTTCCTTCATCTTCTTTTTCTTCTTCAATATCTTCCCCGTTTAGTTCTTCTTTAAAGAATTCTTCCCATCCACCTATAATTTTATCTTCGTCTCCCAACATCATCCTTTGTTTATCTTTAATGTATTTTGTTCTTGTTTGATATTCTCTTTTGTTCTTTTTTAGGTCTGTATAAAATTTCCTACTATTCTTTTGTTGATATTCTCTCTCCATTTCTTCTGCCCGTTTTGTTTCATATTCTCTTTCCTTTCTTCTGCATATGTAGTGTGCTTGTCTTCTCTTTTCTTGGTAGTTTTCAACTGTTTGTCTTGTTTTTCTCTGCAGCATATTTTCTCTTGTTTTTTTTTGTTTTTTGTGCGCTTCCTTACATTCTTCATCATACCATTTATTCCATACCTTTTTTGTTTTTTTTGTTTTTCACCCAGTATCTTCTTTGCTGCCTTGTTTATACTCTCCTTTATTTCGTTTCACCTATTTTCTATCGTTTTCCCTTCTTCTCTTTTTTCCCTATCACTTAACATGTTGTTTATTTTTTTCTAGTAGTTGGTTTTTGTAGTATCATTGTTTCTATATTGTACGCGAGTGTTGTTCTTTGCTGTACCTTGTTGCTATTATTCTTATACCTCATTTTACTGTTTTGTCTATTAATTCCCTTTACTAGGAAGTGATCGGAGTATATATCTGCTCCGCGCCAACTTCTTATATCCATGATGTTAAGTGCATGTCTTTTATCGCTTAGTACATGGTCGATTTGGTTCTTTGTATTCCCATCGGGTGATTGTCATGTCTCCTTATGTATAGGTTTATGTGTGAAGCAAATGCTTTTTATAATCATGCCATTACTTATTGCGAAATCAATTATTCTAATTCCATTTTCGTTGCTCGTATCGTCCTTGCTGTATTGTGCTATGGCTTCATTGAATTCTATTTCTTTGCCTATTTTGGCATTCATATCTCCTAGAAGGATTTTTACGTCTCTTTGGGGGGATTCACTGGTTAGCTAGAGAATAGCTTTTCGTAGAACATCTCCTTTGTTTCTTGATCTGCCTCTTCTGTTGGTGCGTGGCAGTTAATAAATGTTATGTTATTCCTTTTTCCTTCTATTCGTAGCGCGCATATCCTCTCACTTATTGCTTTAAAATCTTTTACCAGGTATTGTGCTTTCCTGCTTACTAGAAAGCCTGTACCTAGTGTATTAGTTGTGTTTCCGCTGTTCAACAGTGTAAAATGTTTGAAATCCATAAAAACGGTCAAAGCTTGTACTATCAAAATTTAGATGAACTGACCTAGTGCTATTTTGATGTATGTTAATTCTAAACTTTCAAGATCAAACTCATTCACGAAGTTAACGGCCGATGAGCAAACTCAAACGCTTAAAATACAAATCAATCGATGCATTTGCATGGATTCTACTTTAATTGCCCATTCACATGTCACACGTCTAAAACACAGTTATTACAGTCCTCGCCAAAATATCTAGAAATCTCGGAAGTGATTCTATGACGCCATTATCATTATAAAAATTATATGTTTTTCTTTACCTTTTCAATGATAACCTTCTGCAAAAATTCCCTATTGTGCTATATTTTCTCTTATAAATCTACTACAGATTTCATAAATTACATTCTCTTAGTTTCTTTATTCTCACACTGATCTAAATTTAGAGAAAAACTAAAATACAATTTCCAAGTTATATCTACTTTTTGTGATAGAGCTACAAATTAAATGTAGCACATCGGAAAAAGGACACTTAACGTGCAGTGTTGTCAACGCCGCCGTCCTGAAGCTATAAATACGGGGGTTGAACTTGGAAAATGTAAATAGTAGCCAGTCGTTGTAGAATAAATATGGAGAACCCTAATGTAAAGAGTAATATGAACACTAATCAGTACGTAGTCGAAAATACAAACATTCCGAAAGTTAATCCAAATACATTAATATCACAAAATATGAATAATGAAAAGAGATGATAGCAATTAAAACATCTATGACTTTTTCAGACTAATGTATCAATAAATTGTATCTTTATAAATCGTTTTTTATATGCAATATATTTATTTATTAATCGACTTATTATCCTTTTCAAATTTGTTGAGTTGTTTGAATATGAATTTCAAAAAACGAGGTAGTACTAGGTTTTCTAATATTTATTCCTTGTAATAGTTTTTCATTTCTAATAAAACAATTTTATCTACGGCCACTATAGAAAGTTTCAGAACAATTTCTAAACTGAACGGTAATGACCGTGGGAAATGATTTTCCACGATCAGTAGTTTTATTAAAACGCTATAGATGTCAGCACATGCAATATTATAATATTATTAATTATTTGAAATATAAAAGTTATAAATTTTAGATAAAGACTAATTTATTTTGTTTAATTAATGTTTTACATTAAAGTATATTTTGAATGCAAATTCATCTAGAAAAATTATCACTCTGGCACGGCGGGGAATCGAACGCTGGACCGTCTGCTTGCTAAGCCAGATCTCCTTCTATTGACCTACCGAGGTGACTTGTCATAATTTAGTTATTATTACTATATAAAGTTGTTATAAGATTGTTATTGGATTAAAGTAAAATTGATTAATTTTTTACATTATTATATAATAATTAATACAGTATTATACATTATTATTGCTAAATTACAATAAAAACAACGAAAGCTTTTATAATTTGCTACATAAAATTCACAAGTGCAACCGCGATGGGTACACTTGAAGCTCTTTCCATGTCACTTACAATACCTGCAATGGCAGAATATGTTTACATTTCGCAGCAAATGGGTTAATAAATAACCTTTACAATTGACTTGTGATTGTTTTTTTAAAAAATTACTTTTTGAATACGAATACAAATTACATACACGCATGATTGTTTAGCTGTAAGTACTAAATAGTAGATTGACTGAAATTATACAGATTGTAAACGTATTATTACTATTGTCTTTAAAAATTTAATATTTATTTTTGTCGTTTTGGAAATTCTAGATGTATCATGAATGAATCCGATGATGGAAAAATGGAGTGTACACTTGTACACCTCCTAACATCGTGGAAGCTGCTCACATTACATCTCTTAATTTATTGTCAGAGTTTTCACGTAAAAAATATGAATGCAAGTATAAATTTTAGGTTAAATATTTTTCTTAGCTTTTGGTGTTTTATTAATTTTTTTGTCGCCTAGTGTGTAACGCGTGCAAAAACACCAATTTCACACTGGTACGATTGCGGCATTCGACTTCGTCTCATGTTGCAACTTCTTCACATTCGTGAGTAATTGGCACTTTTTGAACTTGTAATACAATATACTATTATTTACCTACGACTATCTTATGATATACTCAAGATAGTTGACTGTGTTCAATTATAATTGTATACATTATGCACTATCAGCGGTGAATAATGATTAATCGCTACTAGTTAGTCGTTGATTAGCTACCACTACTTACAGTTAGCATATGTTTGGCTGCCAGCGGTGATTAATTATTAATCACTACTAGACAGTCGGAGAGCAGCATGCTTAAATTCGATATGGTCAATATCACAATATCGTTCACACATCTCCAAAAGTCTTTTGAAGTTTTTTAACATTAATATTTAATTGTCGTGGATAAACTATAGTATTTTACTCGTATATAATGGCTATTATTCACAAGAATGAAGTTTATAAATCATCCGAGATCATCATCGCAAATCATTATATGCTCGTTGAATAATATACTATTACAGCATGGCTATTTGTTGTGCATTTCTATTGTATTTTTAAATTGTATTGTTTTTTTTCGAAAGTTTGTTTAAAAATCGAAAGGTCTTAAAAGATCACAAGTAGAAATCTTAGAAGATCACAATTTCATAACTCCTAAAAGTTTCATCTAGCTTTGTCAGTTAGGGTTAGAGAAATTAATTTGCCAATATATCTACATCCAAAATGGTGCTGAAATTCGGTACATTATATGTAGTTACTGAACACGAATCTGAAAAACTTCGACAGTTCCTCGAAAATGCTCATTTGAGTGAAGTTGACCACTTTTTTGAACTTCATAAGTATATAATAACATAAGTATACAAATTGTCAATTTAAAACATAGGAAGAAAAAAGTTATAGAGAAGTCTCTAGAAATACAAAAATTCTAACTTTAACGTCTCGGTGACACGGGTTAATATTGACCAAATGGACTGAAATTTAAGAGATTAAAGTTTAAAGAGATCTAGGGGGTCTAGATCTAAAAATCTAACGGATTTTAACTTTTGCAAAATAACAATCACTTCAACATGTAGTGATATGTAAACAAATGATTTACCTCAGTTAACTGCTTTTTTTCTCAATACATTTTGTTAGTGCTAATTTCGTAGCAACCTGTATAGCTATGCTTTTGTGTTAAGTTGTATAGCGTTTAGGGATTTTCGCATTCTCTCTCCTTGTAGTTGCCATTTTGTTTGGAACTAACTTCCTGTTGATAGAAGAACACTCACTTGGTTTTATACGCTCGTCAAGCTAGTCCTTCTTTAAAGAATATTTTAGTGTATATCGCCGTTTAATTAATCTCTTCCCTTATGTTGTGAATTGGGAATTGCTTTGGCGCAGATCTGTGATTAATTTGTGGTAGTGGTTTTTCCAATAGTTATATTGGAAGCCGTAAAGCGATTTTTCCCACTAGTTCTATTTAGGAACACGTTCTCGTAAGTTTATAGGTTAACTTTTCTATCATTCAGTCTCTTATACTTAATTCTTTTGATAGGTTTCGATGTATAATCGTCGTTAGCCTCATATAGAGGCAATATCTTTTAAGGTCACGTTACACCGAAGGTATTTATAAAGTGTTTGTTAGGTGCATTCTGGTAATTTGATTTTATTTGTTACAGACCTTTTTTCTTTTGGGTTTACCTTTACTCATTTTATAACTTCCTGGTTGTCTTACAATAATTACATACACTTCGTGTATGTGTGGGTTGTTGAAACACCCCTACGTTCACACTGGGTGATGGCGTAACTCTTCCGAGTGAATGACAATCTTTATTTTCTGTAATTAAAGCTTTACTGTATATATTTATATATAATAACTTTCAATGTTAAATGGTTTTTCCCCAGTGTGCGTGTAGCACCTATATCTAGGTATCTATTTCATATATATAATTTTATCACATATTATTTATTTTATTACTTTGTTAGGAATATTTGCGAGTGAATACGTATGTCTTTGTTCCGTAATGAATTGGTTAAACAATTAGAATTTGACGATTAATGATTGCGCAATCTACATCACAGGTATTCGCGTTAATTTACCGTGCCAGTTACGTTTTTGAGACATAAAGTCAAGTCAGATTTAGAGTAAATACATCGCTCGCCTCAATCCTCATCCAGATCAAATTTGTAAACAAAAATCAATAACTTGCATTTAATTTTTGCCAAAGCTATTTGTCCTTGATTAAAATATAACCTTACTTGATTGATTTATGTTAATTGATCTACTTGATAATTTGTTTAGTTGATAATAAAGCACTGTACATCCCTTACTTGACGACTTATTATTCATATGTTTGGTATTTGGGGTTTATACTTTCAGTTATCGAGGAGCCATTAGTAGGAAAAGTCGACCACATTGGTAGTAGTCGCAAATATGTTGTTCTTTTCAGATTTTGTCGGCCAATACTGTAGCTATTTTAGACGATTGGCGAAGGTCTTGGCGCCCATTACAGAAGACCTTTAGTGAGACCCACGACCTCACACTAGTTAGCTGGCAGCCGACAGATTTAACTGCGGTTAAAGGTTGTTGCCGTTTCCCAATAAGCAGTCCCCATTTTGTGGGTAACAATTTGAAAAGGATAATAGTTGTAAGACTCTTTACTGTGAGATACATAAAATCGGCCGTAGTGGCCTATAAATATTTATCGATTTGACTCTAATATGTATCTTTCTTTTTCAAATTCTACAGGTGTCCCAATAATCTTTTTGTATTACTCTTATTGTACAATGTGCCTGATTTCAAGAATATTTGCGCAGTTGCGAACTTTTGATCTATGCAGTAAGTCTTTGTATCAACAAAAGAAAGCTTTAGGTTCTGTTAATGCTTACCTCATATATGTACATCTGCCCGAGCGTCTTTACTTCACTTTTATTTTATAGTGTTTATAAGACATGTGCTATATAAAAATGATCGATATATGGCGTATTCTCTGGCTAGTGTAAGGATAAGCATTATCCATTGCTCATTCTTGGACCAACTATTAACCGTTTCAAATGCTTTACTCAACTTCCACGTAAGAAACTAGGCGACAGCGGCAAATCATTTCCTACTTATCACTACATGTATTATAGCAAAGACCTTTGCATTCGGACACCTCCTGATATCCGTCAATTTTCAAAGTTCCAACTCAATCTATATGTATACTCTATAAAGCAAAATAACTCACTACATGGTACTTCCCAATAACGTAATTGTACCCTACAAATTAAACGAGTCCTATTAAATTTACATTTCTGTATCGGACGTTATCAGGTGACTGTGGCAAGTAGCAAGCTTATTAAGTTAATTTTACGAAATCTTTCGAAAAAGTTTGATATGCCTAAGAACACAGTTAGTGATATTTTAAAATAGAAAGAAGAAACTCTCAAAAATTTGTATTCTTCTTCATCTCGTAGGTGGCGATATAAAGAGTTTTACTGTATTTAATACATAATGTCAAATTTTATGAAAATAATCGTTATAGTTATGAAATATGAGTAATAATACAAAGTTTATTGTTTCCAGCCTTACTTTGTGGAACTCCATAATCATGAAATAAATAAAGATTAGTAAAAAGTTTCACAGTATTTATTAAAATATAACCTGACAATATTGTTTCGACAGCTAAGCTGTCATTATCAATTTATTGTCATACATAACTATGACAAATATGTACATTATTCTCAGTTAACTTCAACTTGGATGTACCAACTATTATTGTGCAGTTGTATACACATAACTGCCTGAATAGCAGACTGTCGGAAAGTTTAGGAAGTGGTTGGTTTTTGACAATCAAAAGATAATCTTCTTATACGTTCTTTCTCTTCTTTCAGTAAGGAAAAAGGTGCCTCAGATTATTTATTAGCTGCATCCTATTCCTCTTTAAGCTTGTTTTTAAATTGTAAACAAGTGGAACATACATCGGCGCTTGGTTTACCGTAACCAAGTTATACTTTCTATTGAAAATTACCCTAAAGTAATAAATTTTAAACTGCGTCAGATACTAACGGAAGACAAATGGATACACGGAAAAAACACCCAAAGTCACAAATTTGCTTTTTTGCGACTTCAATGTTTCTATGTCCATTGCTATATGTATTTATACCTACTCATAACATCGAAATGCCATGGTAAGTTGATAAAATCCAGTGTTTAAATTTTGGTGGACAGGTAGCACTTTAGTGTCAGCCCGGAAATAGGCGATAGATGATAGACGAAAGACGGTAGGCGATAGACGGTAAGCGATAGGCGATGGGAGATAGATGACAGATGACATACGATAGACAATAGAGGACAGACAAAGGACGATGGGCGATAGACGTTAGACAGTAGATGATAGACGATAGCCGGGAAAGTTATTCTATCAAAACCTTCAAAATGGGCAAGATTGAGGTAACGATGATGACGAACTATAATTTATGCAGTTAGTTGGTTAAATAAAACAGAAGAAACAAACTGTTGTAAATCAATATTTTTTGTTTCTGCCGGCAGAGTAAAACTTCATTCCAAAAGTTTCAAACGGGCTCAACTGGCTAAATAAGTATTATTATTTTATTTGTTTATTTGGTTGCATATTTTGTTTGTTATAGTTATTTTGTGTTCTTTATGGAGTTGGGATGTTCTTTCATAGAAAATATTTATGTACTTAAGCGTTCTAATTAAAAACTTTTTATTGTTTCCGAATGACCTGTATAGATATATAACTGAAATAGTAATTCTTTTGCAAATATTACTTAGAGCTCTGCTAACTAATAAAACAATCATAGCGTTCTTAACTGTAAATATTAATTATCTCGGAACTCGTTGTTCTGACTTAGGATGTTTTCCCCTGTACCTTTTCAAATACTAGCTATTTGTTTTTTTGGGCAATAATCGAAATATTTTATGTCATAATACATTCAACTGCTGCTTCGTGATTTACTGAATTTTTTGCACGACAATCTCATCCTCTGTTCCTATCTATCCAACCTATCTGCATTAGCTTAAGACCACGGTCCCCTTAAGGGACTTCGAATAGAGTTACGCTTAACTGGCGCGTCAGTTACATTTGTAAAAGCCACCAGTACTCATTGCTAGTAGCGAGGTTTCTTATCCATCCTCTACTAGCTCTCCAGGTTAGCGCCGGAACTATTAACGTGCTCAACTGTCGGGGTCCGTATCCGAGGCAGTCCCATCACCCCTAGTCTAGCTTGCGGACTTTCACTGCCCGAAGTCCAACCTCAAGCATGGTTGGGACTATCCCAGAATTTAGACACCCCACCCTACCATAATTAGGCTTGGTGTGCCTCTGTTTCTGGAGAAAAAAGTCTTGCCGTAATGCCGACACCTGTACTTTTATTGAAACGTAGTATATTAACAAACGCAATTCTACACACTGGAACTGATTCTTCACTACCCCTGATCCGAACGTGGTAGTTTGCTAAAATATTACCAAATGTTTCACTAGTAGTAGGTTGTTTTTAATACTTTAAGATGTAGGCTTGGTGGATACTGTTAAGGAATTTATAAATGCCTTTGTGAATGTTAGATAGATCATGTTAGTAGATCAATTTATCAATGCATTTTAGAGAAACTTACTGTATTTTTCTATTCCTTTGTTCTCTTCTATTGTGTTTTCTGTTATTTTTCACTACTTTTGTAGGTTTTTTAATTCTTCTTCATCATTATAAATATTGTTATTATTAATATTAATAACACTGGTCGCCTACGCAATAACAATAAAACGCATGACAAAACAAACAAATATGTACTACATGTGTATGTTACTGTTAAAAAGGTAAATACGGACAATCACGTAAATGGTCGGGATACAACGTTCATTGTCAACTGTTTTGGACGGCCAATGAAGTTAATGCCCAGCTGGTTGAGTAGAGATGTCGTCTCATACGATTTGATGCAACATTGGCCGGGTCGGATGTTAAGTTTATCACGAAAATTTCATAGAAGCATATTTACTAAATATCTAATAAGCTTCAACTAACACATAACCTAACAACTAATCTGCAGCTTAATTGCGAATTGAGCGTCCTTAATTATTAATGGTCAAGCCGCAAGTGGGGTTAGGGTAGTGTTAGTTAGAAGTTTTACATTATGAGACTGGGCGATCAGTCTCATTTCCTACTTTATAGAAGCCCATTGACAATAATAGCTACTCAATGTCATTTTCAGTATTAAGATTAAACAATATTGTCTACATTGACTGTACATTTACGTCAATGACCGGCTTTTAACGTCTTTAACCAACCTAAAGGGGCTGTGACGATAATTCCCGGTTATTAACGACATTGACTAGTTTAAAGTTTACCACATTAACCGTGACATATACAACAAAAGTAATTGTAATTTGCTGTACGTAACTACTATTCTGATTGGCTTATATGGAGTTGATTATTATGCCCGGTAGCACTTAGAGTTGCCAGATTTTGAAACTAAGCTCTATCCTAGAATTAGTAAAATACCACAAAAATGAACAATTGGTAATGGGCAAAATCGCTCGTATCCGGAGTGAAGCGGGAAATCGAAGGGTCCCACCTCCGTCTTCATTTCTTTCGTATTATTTAACATTTATTTTTCACAAATCTTTTATTTTTTTATTACTTTCAGGCGCTCGGGCGTTTGTGATTTTTTCATTGAATTTATGATACAAATGCTTTATATTCATGGAATTCGACGCGAAAAAAGTTTTTCATTTGTTACTTTTTTCAAAATTTCGTGGTTCTATTATCGAACCACTGGGAACCACATGGCTACGACTCACTTGTAACTTTTACATTCAGTCTTGAACAAAAATAAACTTTCTTATTATACTATAAATGCAAACTTATAAACACTGTGGTAATAACAAGATACTTTTCAGTGGAATATGTACAAACTTATGTTTTATGGAATGCAAAAAAGCAATTCTTTTTCGCTGTAGGACAAAGACCAACGTTACAGAAACTGCAATGCCACCTAGTTCTATTCGGTGAAGTTCTGGTACTGCAGTGCGCACATCTAACCTTATTACCATGCTGTGACATATGTGCTGCTTTGTCTCTGTGTCGCTCAATGGGAACACGGACCTTGAATTTGTTGGTAACATTTTCCATGCTTCGTCTTCCTGTCTGAGGTCGAGCAGGGTCTGCCCCGACCAATCCTTTTGAAACTGAAAGTCGGAACTCCTTCAGCGAAAAAATACTGCAATTTGGTGGAGATCTTTCCTTGAAGATTAGAAAGGCGTTCACCACAGTAAAGTCAACAAAATGCCAGAAGATTCTTGGCCACCGCTTCTTTCATTTTCGGTTTATTTCGTAGCAGGATTTGTACATATCCGTTTTATCCACATAGCCCATGTGTTTGTTATAATCGTTGACCAATTTCACACAGTTGAAGTCCTTACGCGATCCGTCTTCTTGTTTTCGAGATATTACTTCGATATCTCGTGGACTATGGAAATTGCTTAGGAAGTATACTGGCTTATTGTCTTTCCACTTCAAAGCCATGAGTCCTGTATTACTCATACGCCAGTCCACATCACCTCTTTGCATTTCTTTGTCACCCATGAAATCCTTCGGAAAATTCTTTCCTGTTTTCCTGATTGTGCCACAACCATATATGTCATCTTTTTGTAAAGAAGTTTGCAATGACACGGAATTAAAAAAGTTGTCAAAGTACACTTCATGGTTTTTCCAACTAAATCGCTATACAAATTTTTAACTACTCTTTCTCCTAAATATTTATCGTTGATTCCATCAACTTTGCTTAAGAAAATGCATATTTTATTACCATGCAATCAAATAACGGTTGTGCTTACCTGTATATATTTCAAACTTCGAAACAAAGCCAGTTTCGTTGGCTCGCATCCAGATCTTGTATCCTCTCTTGATCGACTTCATTGGCATATATTGACGGAACGATATCCGGCCTTTGAATCTGTTCATGCTCTCGTTAATAGCCTGACGTTGGGTGAGTCTGTATGACTTTGCGTACATTTCCGATAACTTGTTCAGCATTGGTCGCACTTTATATAATTTGTCGTAGTTAGGCTGACCTTTCTTAGGTTCCTTAGAATTATCGTTTAGATGAATATGACCAAGGAGCCAACTAAAACGATTTCTTGACATGCAGAAGAGATAAAATTATCTCATAAGTCTGCTCGGGAGGACCAGTAATACTTGTAACTTAGGAGTCGTTTGATGCCCATTAGGATATTGATTCCAATAAAGCACTTTATTTCGTCGGTTGTTGTGGATTTATGAATGTTAGGTATATGCTTCTGAGTGGCATACAAGTTTGTTTCCCATAGGATCTTTTCTACAAATTTTTCCGAAAGTAGGTAAAGGAACAAGTCTACGGGGCTTTAGATATTATCAGGTACATTAGGCCCGAAACTTTCTGTAAAAAGTGCAGATATCGCTTCAGCGTCCTCGGTGTCACTAGCATCGTCCGAAACAATGGATTCGTTATCAGATGGAATCTCATCTACTAGTGTAAATAAATCATCCGAACCAAGCTCTTCTAATTGAGATATACTCCAAACGTGCTTTCCTGTAATTCAGAAAAAATTATTGAAGGACCGTACTTGTGTTACCGAACGGAGCCACACACTCAAACTCACAAACAAAACCTATATTAAAATTACACACCTATTCCACATATATTCTACACATACTGTATATACCAGTTAGCTATTAGAACAAGTTACCTAAGTTTAAAAAATTAAATGTTGGCACTTGCATAGCACAAGCAGTAACTACTAATTTTATCAAAACTTTTGACCACTAGGTTTTTTGTACTTCGCATTCAAGTGAGGGTCCAATAAATTTAAAAAGCTATGCGTAGCTGTTGAGAATTTTGTATTAGGTAAACAATTTGAGGTTAACCTCCGAAGAATGTAATAAGACCTACGACACCATGAATTAATGTTTGATTAAATAATGAATTCATGCTTTCTATACATTCTGTAGATTTATTTTAATTTAAAATGCTACCAACGCGAAATTTACTGCGAATAATACTGCTTTAGCAGTGTGCACACTCATACTTTTTATCTCAAAAGTCTCAGTTTTGCTAAAAACTAGTTACTAGAAATATCTAATTTCTGGATCTATTAGCTGTGACAGATTGTTATTTTTGTAACTTAATTAGCAGTGTCATCTATGTCCCAGAGTTCAGATTAGAAAAAATGACGGAGAAGTTGTGATATACCATATGGATGCCTGAAGGGCTGATTGGTTAATCAAACCATAATATTCCATTTTTGTCGAGTTGTATCCATTAAATGTGTCTAAAATTAGTTTCTAAGTGACTTTTCGTCGAATTTAACTTTAATTGAATTAAATTTCGGTAACAGGGTATGATTTAAATACGAAACATTAAATTACAAACAACCTCCGTATAATAGTACATGCTTGTTAAAGACAGGTAGCATTTAAGCATATATTTGTATTTGTGTGGCGTCGATAGAGCATTAAACGATGAATATCATCGCTTTTGTGGAATTTCCTTGCTATAAGAGCAAGAGAGAAACTTAGACGATGTATTCAGACAAACACATTTCCATACATAGATCACGCCTTTTCTAAATTTATTAGGAGTGTCTGGTTGAGCCAGCGGTTGATTTATTATTATTCTTCTTGCAAATACACGGTCGATAAGCACTTATAAAGTAGCAATCAAACAGATGGAGCAGAACCTCTGACAAGAGCGCTTCTGCTGTACTAAAACTGTTCCAGAGACAAATTTCCGTGATATACGGAGCAGCTATGATCGAAGTCTCACAGCTAACGGCCAAAGAGGTTGAATAATAGTCTGCACGTCTCTAACGCGTTCACGCACGTGATTCCATCTTTCTCAGCCTTTTGAAGCCGGCCAAAACAGACCACAATCTACACTAACTAGATTAGTCGAGTTATACAGAGGTTGTAGCCGCTTTGTGTACATAATTATCTTTATTTGACACTAATGACGTCTGAATTATGGCATCTCCTTTGAGCTGGGACTTCTTTAGATCCTTCGTATTCTTTATAAAGTTATATAATGTCATTAACAATTAAAAATAACTACGTATTCATTTACATGGATGCTGGCGGTAAAGCGGAACAAAAGCTTCAGTGGTTGTGGGAGATGAAATAAAGTGTCTGCGGGGCATTTTGCGTCCCGGTGAGATGTCAGTCTCAGCCACGTGGCAGAGGTTCGTACGTGCTCTATGAACATGAAGAAGAGCCCAACGCAAGGCTGCATGATGAGACCCCGATGCGGACAGATAAGAAGACAACTAAATGGCTGCTAAATTACACTGCTTGAAACTTCTCATGACTCCGTTAGGGTAGCTTCCGGTTTCGACCGTCCCTCCTATCGCCATTAACCTAACTTCGTAGATCCATCATATTTTTTATCCTATTATATTGTTAATAATTTATTAATTTGAAAGTACACTTTATAGATGCAGCATATTTAATAGCATAATCGATAATTTACAGCTATAATAGCATACAATGATATGCAATGTGCTTATTGATAGCACTAGTATACGTTATACTATTATACCTCATTTCCTGGGTTTGAATAAATTATTGAATTTCTCATAAAATTGTCATTTGTTGAATGTGTACTACTACGCTTAAAAAACTGTGAAAAACAAAAAATAAATAAATTAAACCAGTAAAGTTCATTTTCAGAATCGCTGCTTTTACTATAATTACGATGCAAATCCGTTTAGGTTTTAAAATAGGAATACCTAATGGAAAAAGAACATTCATTTATCTTTACAGCTATATCTAATTTTTCTAAATGTAGGGTGGAGCTGTTCAAAAACAGTTTCTAACCTTTAAATAAAAAAAACAAATTCGAAGAGTATCGATGATTCCTATCTTTCGTAAAAGATGTCTTCCAAACGTGAGCTGCTTTAGATGTTATAGAATATATTTGTAATGCAATTTCTCTACAAAGAGATCTAACATTAAACATTTTTCTTCTATTATTTTACTCCAACAAAAAATTACAAATAAGCTTTAACATGATTTAAATCTTTCTAGTTATAGAATTTACTTCATTTGAAAACTTATTCCTCGTTTTGATTGTTATTCCAGTTGTGACTCCACAGTTTGCTCGTTATTATGGCTCATTGAGGTGCTTTATTAAGGGAGCTTCAAAGAAATTTTATACCTGACATTAGCACATATCAAGTTATTGTATTTTTCAATAGCAGCTTTACAATCGGTAACCTCTTCAACTGCATTTTCTTATTTAAGCATTTTATGTTTATCTCAAGACAGTTTAGAATTAATCAAATCAAATCCCGCCTGCAGCTTAATTGCGTAAAGTTACAGCACGGTCGTAAGATGAACAACTGATTCATGAATGTATGTTCTTATTAGGTATAGTGTCTGTGCATGTTAGATAGGAACATTATCAGTTTAGTAGTTGAGTCTATATAGAACCGTAATGTAGCTTGGATAAAATTCTTTACAGAAAATTGGCTCAATTTTCTGCATATTTCTGGATAATTCGAGGGAAAGTTTTGTGCATATTTTATTATGCATAGAATTGGGGCAATTTTCTGCTAGGAACTTCAGCAGAATCCTGTCGAATTCCATATATATTTATTTTTATTCGGGAGGAGTCTATAAAAAATATTTTAAGGGTTTGAAACGTCTATATTTATTTATGTTATTGTTCATAAATTGAACATTTAAATACTAATTCTTCTGGTTAGTATTCGAGATTGTACGTTTATTCATGAATATGTTATACTTTGATACTTTGGGTAAGATTCTATTGCATATGGTAGCATTAACCAATTTCCACCATCCTTTACACGTATTGTTACAATTTTTCTTTAAAGGCTTTTCCCCAGTTCAATTTCACTTAATGTTTAACCTAAAATTTTTCTTTCTTAAGAGGCTTTTCTCTAGTGTGTTTATCTCATTTCTGTCAATCCATTTATGGCAGTGTTTATGAGCACACCGTTCTATTGGCTTTGCCATATTTGGTAATATTTCTGTTCAGCTCATCTCGGTTTTCTTGAACCTTTTTGATAAGATAATCACTTTTATGCTTTTAAAAAGTTTAGGTGATCAGTTTTTTCACTGTGGTGATTGTTTGGGTCACAGGAATCTAATTTATTGGTCTTTTAAGCTCTACTGCAAGGTACACCTTTTTATTACTCTATCTTTATGATTATCTCTAACTGCTCCTTGTTTTGTAGGAATACTTTTCTAAACAAATACAAAAAGAGGTCCTAATCCACCCGTATCTATCGTTTAAGCCGATGAAAACATCTTTTCCGGTAGGCCTGTGGTTATGTTGATAAATAGTTAATTTATACAGAATTTCTTTCTAGGCTTTTTTTCCTCCCCTTTTTCCAGTTCTTTTCGTTTCCGGTAACTACTTTACATCCTTCTTCACGATCTGGTTATAGCAGCATTCTACCTGTAAATCTAGTATTTTTACCAGCTACCTACAAGTGTAAATGAGGACAAACCAACACCAACATCAACACAAAACTCAACACCTAAACAAAAACACATTTTTCTCTTCTTAACTTTTAGGTTATGTAAACAAAGTAATTCATAAAATTCATTTTAACCGATTATATTAAAAGCGCAGTTGCCGCTTGCATTACTTTTCTGCAGAAAGCGTAAGTCTGATTCAAATATTCAATTAAGTTAAGTTATGTAATTAAATAATTGCTATTTTGATTGTGTAAATTTATCGATTGTAGAACTGGTTGAGATTTCCGATTTCATAACGTAATATTTTTTAGTTTTATTATTATTAAGGGTTTATTTACAAATAATTTTGTGTTCTGTATAATCATTGCATTTGGTGTGTACCACACAATTTCTTTTTTTATGTGTTAGAATAAATAACCTTCTGTTTCTTTTATATCTGTGCCTTTTATTTCTATCAACGCTTGTGCCGAGTTCAAACGGCGGCTGCTATCTTAGAGCAGACGTTTGCCGGACCCAGAAATTCAATCAGTTTAAGGTTAATGTTTTGTGTAATAAATTTTAATATAGCTGGGACTTCTTTTAACACCGTGGGCTAGCCGGTCAGGAAGTTCCCGTTATAGTATACAGGGTGTAACTAATTTAACTAGAAACCTTGTAATGGGGGGTAGCTGTATGATTTTGAACATATATTCCTTATCCACATATGGCCACTTCCTGCTAGTCTTCGAGAAAATCGCATTATGAGTTTTTGCATTTTAAGTACGTCCATTGTACTCACATTACGTTAAAAATACTAAACAAGCAAAATATTTTTTGTTTTTAGATTTAAAAATTAAGAAAAATTGTTTTTCTTGTTTCGTATTTTTAATATAATGTGAGTCAATGGGCGTACCTAAAATTGAAAATGCAATTTTCTTGAAAACTCGCAAGAAGCGACCACAAGATCTAAAGCATTAGAGCTACCTCCCATTAAGTTTCTAGTTATATTAGTTACAACCTGTATAGTCGATTGTCAATTTAATTCAATTCAATAGGGTATACAGAGGCTTTATGTCTTCCCGAAAGGAGCGAGTGCAAGCCGTAGAGCGAAGCATGTGTTGATAACCCAAAAGTCAGAAACGACACTTGTTTCTATTAATTTATAAAAAAAGTTTTTCTTATTGAGAGTAAGTAGTAGGTATAAATCTATATATACTATTATGCGAAAATACACCTATTGGACACGTTGATTGCAAGCGGAGCACTACGTATAAACGTAGTAGTATAGCATGCCTGAATCCCGTAGTACATACATATTACAGCCGAAGTAAACGAAGGGACACGCCGAGATGCCAAAAAAGAGATTAAACAAGTCGCTCGCTGTATGTATGTACTGAACGCTTCAGGATCTGTATATACAGGGTGCGGCAGTCAAACCTGCAATTTTGAAAAAAGCGCGTTAGCCAAGAAAGTGGGCGGGGCGAGTTGTCAAGGTTACCGTTGTGTCCCCCCTTTCAAAGCATTTCAGTAGCCATGGAACACTGATCTAAGCAAGAACGATCCTTCGCCGTGAAGGCATTTTATCAAAGCGATAGTTATACAGCCGCCGCTTCCGTGTTCATTTCGAAATTAATCGTAATGGGCCCGTGCCTTCTGTTAACTCAATAAAGTTATGAGTACAAAACTTTGAAAACATCGGTGAAACGGGAAACAGAAGAGGTGGCAGTGCGAGAACAGTGCGAACTCCTGTGAATATTGAACGCGTAAAAATCGCTGTGACAAGAAGTCCTTGGACATCAGCGCGTCGACACAGTACTAGGCTTAGAATTTCAGACAGGAGTCTCCGAAGAATCTTGAGGTTTGATTTACACTATCACTCCTACAAAATTCAAGTGGTTCAGGCTCTAAATGAAAACGATTTCGCTGCTCGACGGCACTTTTGTGAAACGTTTTTGGAAATGATTGAAGAAAACGAGGAACTTCACACGTTGCTCTGGATGAGCGACGAGGCGCATTTTCATCTCTCCGGGTATGTAAACAAACAAAATTTTAGATATTGGAGCGATGAAAACGCTCAAGAACTCCATCAAAAACCTCTCCATTCGGCCAAGATAACAGTTTGGTGTGCAATGTCTTCAACGGGAATCATAGGCCCATTCTTTTTTGAAAATGAAATGGAGCAAGCTGTTACCGTAAATGCGGAGTGCTACTCGGAAATGTTACGAACATTTATCATTCCTCGTCTTCGCGAACATGGACTGAATGATGAAATCTTATTTCAACAAGATGGAGCCACAAGCCACGCGGCCCGTGTGAGCATGAATCTCCTCAACAAAGTTTTCCCAAGTCGGGTGATATCCCGGAACGGAGCCATTCCTTGGCCCGCCCGTTCACCCGACCTCACCGCATGTGATTTTTTCTTGTGGGGGTACTTGAAGAGCAAAGTTTTCGAAAAACGACCTCGTACTCTTAAAGAACTGAAGGCGAGAATCCGTCAGAAAATCGAAAGAATCCCTCCGTGATGTAATGGACAATTTTAGAGATCGCCTCCAAGAATGCATCGATCGAAATAGACGACATCTTAATAATGTTAACCGTGTATTTTTTACAGTTATTTCAAAAATGCAGGTTTGACTGCCGCACCCAGTATTTAGATTAACAAACAAATGAATAATACTGGGAAATCGCGCAATAGAGTCAGAAGAAAAAGTTGGTTGCAGCCATCTACACATGTTGCGCATTTATTAGTGCTCACCAGGACGGCATAGCAGATATAAAGAAATAAAGTAAAAGCAAGAAGCTCGAAAAGATGTACAACACAAGGTTTCACAGATAGCAGCCAACCACACAGTCGTAGCATCGGGTCGAAGACACCGAGTTTTCAGAGCACCAACAAACGTCACTACGTAGAAAACTAAATCGCTAAGCGAGAGTTGTTTCTGTTAAATGTGTATTCCATTTTAAAGAATTCAGCTGCTGAGGAGAGCATCAGCACTTGCTATGTTACCTATAGTACGAGCTTTTATAACCAATTTCCCAACTTTAACAACAGAGTGATTGAGAATTTTACGAAATCTAAAAATCGCAAAATTGAACTAATTTACAAACAACAGTTTTTTAGACTCGCATCACCAGTGCCAATTATTCAAGATCGCTTTGAATACAATTTTTAAAAGATGTCTATTTACTGTAGATAGAGGCCAAAGGACAGAGTCATGATCTTGACAGACTTCCCGTCTTTTACAGCTTTATTGTTGCACTGAAAACTCAGTGTCTGTGAAACCTTATGTTGTACATCTTTTCGAGTTTTTATTTTATTTCTTTCTATCTGCTGTGCCGCCCTGACGAGCACTAATAAGTGTGAAACAAGTGTAGACGGCTGCAACTCACTTTCTCTACTGTCTATTGTACGACTTCCCTTTATTATCCTTTTGTTTTGTTTGTGTTTCGTTTGTATATCTTTAAGCGCATTCATATTTCTATTCACATTTATATTTAGATATATACCTACTCGCTGATCACATTATGTATAGTAGTAGTCAACGTTATTTTTATTTTAGTGCACTAGTTCGGAATATATATTATTTCCAGCACTGCTTACTATAGTACTAAAATACTTCCTAACTTGCCAAGGTTTGAACATGATAATACATTGCCATAGACACTACCTACGTCACTGCCAAGTCACAAAAAGTATTTAAAATATTAAGAAAGTTAGAGAAAATGAAATACATATAGAAAAGGCTGCACGAACAGATGCACATGAAAAATATAAGCAATCTAAATATAATATTGGCAGTAAACACTTCCAAAATATTTATATATTTCTATTTTAATCTCGTTAACAATTGTTTTATTCTATTGTTTATCAAGAATCTATAGGACTAAAATAATAAAGCTTCTGTGTAGGAAGAAAGGCCGTTTCCTATATATCTCGACTTGCTGAAATCTGAAGTTGTATCACGCCAAATCTTTGTGATATATGGTGTAAAATGGCCCAAAATCACCATATTTTGAATTTTACCCGTGTAGCACAAAAATCTGGCTTGATACGATTTGAATTGCTTGTAGCACGTTTTCTTCAATTTCGGTTTTAGCTTGTCGAGATACATCGGAAATAGTCGACTTTTCCTCCGATGTAGAAGCTTTATTTTTTGTGGTCCTATGAATAATTAGCATACAGTGTGTTCCATGTTACAGTCTGATTTTTTGCAAATTCTTCTGTCCGACACGTTGCATAATCTAACTAAAATTGTTATAACTTCCTTATTTTTTGAGTTATCTATCTCATTTAGGTGCCAGATTAAAGATAGGGGCCTTCTTGGGCCTTTCAGGGTATATCAAGAAACGTGCAGACACTGCACAGTAGAAAAGTAGCAGGCTCTGAAGAGAATTTTAGTATTTTTACAAGTTTTGACATTGCTCATGTGTTACAATTAGCACACCTTTGAAATTTTTTATATAGAATCATCTTAGCATATGTTTGGTATGGTTAAAGATTAAAAATTGTGTTTTTTGTTTAGAAAAAAAAATTTTTGGAAAGATTGATATAGCCTGAAACGAACTTTAATTGACACCTGGATGAGCTAGATATTTCCAAAAAAAAAAATTCCGACAGCAGAATTTGGAAAAAATTGAAATTTTCAAAAACGTCCATTTTTCATCCAAAAATCTTAAAATCACTTCATGTCATTTCATATGTATCTATGCAAGGAAAAAAGTTGAACAAAACCTCAGACATTGAAGCTCATGGCTCTAGCTGATTTGACATGAGATTAACCAACTTTATTATCTAGAAAAACGACCTATATGTTAGCTGAAAATCACAGTGCCATATTTGAATACCATTGAGTGCCATAGTTTTCAAACACGCAAAACAACTTGAAAGAATGCCTTTACACGTAACGAAGAATATTGAAGACGTTGTAGTGTCAAATACTAGCCTTGTTTTTTTTAGTGTGTATCATCGGCCCACATTTTAATTCATAGTGATAACAATGCCGATTGTTGGGAGTATGACGATTGATCGTTATCATAAACGCGTTCGTGCTGACTATTAAATGCATTTGTTCATTAGTAAATCCGTTCGATGACACAATAAATTGTGTTGATTAACTTATATTCTTCTTTTTACTGTATTATTTTAATAGTTGTATCAATATAGCCGTTGATTGTCATAATAAACCTGTTAATTTTCATGATGTACCACGGAAAGACAATAATAAAATAAATCTTTCTCTTGTGTACCTCATCATGGAGATACCGTCAAAATATAAATTGAAAAAATAAATAGAAGTTATTTTCTGGAATTTCTACGAAATGAAGCAAGAATCAGATAATTGAAAAGGAATTGTAAACCGTTCAATTACCTTATTTCAAGAAATGAGTAATGTTGAAAGAATTGTGTAAAGATATAATCTACTCAACAGTAATCTTTTACTATTTACATACAAAACATTCTATATTTCCACCACAACGATATCATGTATGTTTTCAATAAAAAGTAAACTAAAAGAATTTGTTTTGACGCTTGGGGCGTCCGTTGTCTGGCAGTTTGTATCTCTAAATAGGTTATACTTAGGTTTGACCCGATCTCCTGTAAAAAAATGTAAAACAGAGGATCCTGTATAATACGTGATGTCATTGTACATAAAATCTTTTCGAACAAAAATTTAGTTTTTTTAGTCCTTCATATTATATATATAGAAGCATTGCATGGAAAATGCAATAAAAAAAGGATCTTAAAATTGGAAGTATATTTAAAAAATCTGTTAGGACAAATTTTATTAAGAGTTCTTTAGGATTTTACTCAGGAATTAAGAAGGAATTCTACTTTTACGAATTTCCAAGTAGTCCAATGCGTTCCTGTAATTATAGGCATTGCACACTTTCTATTAGTAAAATCTGTAATTAAACCACATGCCCCCAGCTTTACAGACGACTACAAATTGGAAGATCATGTTAACTAGACAGACCTAGTAGTTACAATATCGTCTATCTGTATGTTGCCGATCTAGCAGTAGTCTTTTCTTACACATTACATCTAAATGTCTATGCATATTAAGCAGACTGATGATGACTGTTCATTAAATAATAGAAAACCATTTTTAGACATTAAATGTACCTACAACATAATATTGAAACAGATAAAATATTTATAATGCTCATGTTTATTAAACCAAATGTAACTGATGTTTTAAAACTCTCTCAACTTCCAATAACATGAACAGAATACAAAACAGTATCATGTAAGTGAGGTAAAGACTCACGTTATCCATTTACTATACGATCTTAAAAGTTCCTTTTCTAGTCTTTTTGTGATAGTTTATTAAAACTTTTATGAAAGGATTCACCAATCTAAACATGAATAAGAAAACAAAATTATATATTTTTTATAATCTTCTAACTATTTTAAAGTAAAAGTTTTGAAAAATTATAACAAGAATTGTTACGATCAAGTAAAAATTACATTGCAGAAAATGTAGGAACAGCAGTCACAGTGACTGGAGTAGTCAATAGCTAAGAGTAGGCGTTGCATACTGTTGTCAGTCTGTCTATCGTCAAAACGCATAAATAACAAATGTAACTTCAAAAGTGTTACTTTTGACCTTTGACCATGATATTCCTTTTAGGGGGCGAAGGAGTGAATAGAGGTCATATATGACCTAAACGAAGAGGCCCTATATAGTCCCGTTGTCACTTTTTCTCTAGCTAGTCTCAGTGAAAAACATGACGAACGACGGACGAAACGACATGCCAGAGATAGCTGTAGGCTTCTCTGTATACCAATACCATACATGTATGCTGTATTGTACATAACGCCTGAAAGAGTAACCTTGCATAAAATAGAATTCACGTCTTGAAATTGTTTGAGCAATTTGCAAATGGCAATCTATCAATCCAGCACGTAACTCTATTAAACACAGTTTGAAATCAGTGTTTTTATTGATTTATTTTTAATTACAAAAGTTGCGCTGAAAATTGTTAGTTATAAAAAGACCGTTGCATTTTTTAACAAAAAATCTTTATTGTTTTTCAAAATAATTTCCATTCAGACTAATACACTTGTGCATTCTTTGAAACCACTTTTTAAAACATTCGGAAAATTCATTTTCTGAAAGGTCCTCAAAAATTCTTTGAAATTCTGTAACTGCTGCATCTGCGCTGGAAAATCTTTTACCTCGCATCATTTTTTTAACAGTTGGAAACAAAAAAAAGTCGCACGGCGCCAGATCTGGGCTATACGGAGGATGAGTTACCAATTGAACTCCCGTATCTTTCAAAAAATCCAATGTTCTGGCAGCAGTGTGGGAGGATGCGTTGTCATGTTGGACTAAGATGTTACGCAAACCGGTCATTTGGTGACCTGTGTGTAATTTTGCACACATCTGTGGTAAAGCCACTTCGCAGTACCATTCAGAATTAACAGTTCTGCGATCTTCAAGTGGAATAACAGCAACAGGACCACTTCGGCGGAAAAAAACAGCAATCATTTTCTTATTCACGCTTCTGCCACGAATTACTTTTGTGGGCAAGTCTTCATCTTCGAATACCCAAACACTAGATTGCTGTTTAGTTTCAGGGTCGTAACTGTATACCCAAGATTCGTCACCAGTTACAATGTATGCCACTTGCTTGGAAGCTCCTCTGTCAAATTTTTGCAACATAAATTACACCAGTCTACTCGAGCCTGTTTTTGACTTTCTGAGAGCAAATGCGGTATCCAACGGCTTGCTAGCTTTCTTACCACCAGATCTTTATGCAAAATGGTATTCACCGCAGAGGATCCAATCTTCACTTCTTCCTGAATCTCCCTATAAGTAATATTCCGACTGGACTGAATCAACCTTGCCACACGATCAACATTTTCTGAACAGGCAGCTTCCGCAGGTCTTGCTTCGTCTTCTAGCAGCTCTCGCCCTCGTCGAAATTCGCGGAACCAATGACTAACAGCGGATAATGAAGGGGCAGCATCGCCAGAAGCTGCTATCAAGTTTTCATGGCTTTGCTGGTATCCTAACTGTCTTTTATAGTCGTCGAAAATCATAGCTGTAAAGGCAGTTCGCGGAATGCTCATTTTAACTGAATTAAAAATGCACAACTACTTATCTTACAAAATTAACTACGTGTCACAAGGAAATCGGAACGTCCATGGCCTGCTACTAACTATTAACAGAGCATCCCTCGTAACATACAATTAAACAAACTTTCGTGATTTTATTAATAAGAGAATACTCCTTAAATGTCTTTATTTAAGTTGGTGTTTCGACCTTGCCTTTGCTCGCTTTCACCTTCCAGAGCTATTTTTAATGCATAACTGCTTTAGAAGCAGCTGTTTATGAGATATCCAGATGTCATTGAAGATACTAAAGTTTATATCGCTAACGCACTATTTGATATGTAGATACATTTTCAATTATAGACCTTATCTTGTACATGAGAGTTTCACTTTAGCTCACGAAGCTTATCTGAAGTCATTAGAGTTCAAGATCAAAACTTAGTTTAGTTAATTAGTTTAGTTTTGTTTGCAGTCTTATTGCCTATATTTATTACCTGGTTTCTTCGCATTTCTTAATAATGCTCATATTCTCATCTGTCAATCAGAAAAGCTGTGCTCCATGTCTTTTGTACAACATTTCTATTCTGTTCTGATCACTCTGATTTGCATTTATTAAAGCCCTTTTTTTATATTTTGTATGACGTATTTCTTTGACAGTACTATACGTATTATTGACACCATTTGACTTTGATAAAACTATTATCTACTTGCACCATATTCGTTAACTCTGGTTACACTCTGTTTAACTTTATCAGGCCCGCAAAATTGTTCTGTATAAAAATGAACATTGGGAAATGTAAATTCAAATTCGGTTCTCCACTCGAATACTCTATTTTTTATCTACGATTACAGTTCTGCGGGGGCAATTTTTAAGACTCGAATATGAAGCTGATTACTGAAGCTGACATTGCTTAATGTTTCGAGTTTGAATAAGTTCTTTTGGTCCGTTCCGGGTTCCTGGGTCTGCCAAACTTTTGAGTTCAAAAAAAATTTGGTTTCGTCGGATTTCCTGGGCCCGGACTAGGCGAGACAGCTGCATTATACGCTTTGTTAATCATGTCAATCATATGCATTAAATGTGTCTTGCTAATACCAAATTTCCACATCCAATACGTCATACAGCAACTTCAAAACATCCTGTAGACGATACTGAAAATCAAATAGACTATCTTTTAATTACATTAGCAAAAAGAAACTGCAAGCAGTGACTAATGCATGGACGTACGTAGGTGCACATGTAGATTCTGATCACTACATATACTCGTAGTAATAGCAAGTACGAAATATTGTCATTGTAAACTAAATAAATACAAACTAAAGTTAACGAAAAATTGGAAACTAGAAAAGTTACAAGAAGAAGAAATGATAAACAGATACGCGCAAAGGAGGCCAAAGTATATTTATAGAAACAAATGTCAAGGAATATAAGACTTTTTAATAACAGCAATTGAAGAAGAGGTTGGTATACAAGAAAAAGTTATATAAGCGAAGAATAGTACGATGAACGATACGAGGGTACCACAAAGCAAAAGAACGGACTTGGAGTATATGGTTACAAACTGGAAAGAAAAAATAAATAAAAAATATAAATATAAAAAAGAACATATGGAAAATATAAATCGAGGAAATTGAAAATGAGGGTATTAAGAACAATGCAAGGCAATTTACGTAGAAGTGCAAACAATACTCCGCTGTTACTACTAGAGGCTTTAAAAAGAAAAATGGAAAGCTGGAAGACAAAGAAAAAATAATTCAAGCCATATAGAAGCAATACTATCAAGAATTATTATGGTAATGAAAAAGCAGGTATACGCAGAAATAAAAACAAAAACCAAATTAAATGAACATGTCAACAGCACGAAGCTATTTCAAAAAATCAAGAAAAAAGGTGTGGACAATGTAAGTCACAGAACTACTGCTTTATTGAGGAGAAAAGCTTAACAAAAGCATTTGTATCCTAATTAAAGACGTATGGCGAAACGACACAATTTCAAAAGCCTGGAGAAGAAGATTACTAATCCTACTACACAAAAAGAAGTGATAGGAATATACGACAATTATAGGAGAATACCATTATTAGATTCGTTGGTAAGAGTTTTGCTTCCGTTTTAAGGAGTTTGTTTTTTTTATGTACCCCTAGTCTAATGGACACCATACACGATCATCCGCGACCGCGTGGTCGACGACGTTGGGGACGTGGTTCGGATAATTATGCAATGTTTAGATTTGCTGCAATTTATTGCATACACAAGTTGGGCTTCAAGCTGGTTTATATAATAAAATTATAAGTATCGTATTTCTTTAAAACGTGCATATCGAAAGAAAATAAATCATCGAGTTCATAATAAAATGTGCACTGAAAACTCTTTCTCTAATTAGAAGTATTTAGTTTTATGCAGTCAATAATGTCTCTCATTGTGGTAAAAAGGTTTTAACGAAATACGATACTTATAATTTTATTATACAAACCATCTCAAAGTCCAACTTGTTTATGCAATAAATTACAGCAAATTTAAACATTGCGTCATTATCAGGACTACGTCCCCGACGACGTGGCCGTGGACGACCGTGAATGGCTGATTTTAAGAGCTGTAGCACCTCAGCTATTGTATCTATTTCTTGACATGCACAAGATTAGAGGTCGTCAAGTGGGAACAATTTCTTCACTTGGCATGGAAATGGATCATTCCGTTTAACTATAGTTATTAACTAGTTTCGTTTAACTGGTTGTGGCATTTATAAACGATTCCTAATTCGTACTAAATGTAACCCTCACATGTTTGACAGATATTACCGTGCCATTCTCTGGTTATTATTTCACACTCAATTGATCATTGGAATAATGTACATAGTTAATGAATAATAAATAACTAAAGATGCTAATAATGCTCGTAATTTGTAGTGTGATTTATTTGTGTACATTTATTTATTATCAAGTTAATATGTTATTGCGTACTAAAGGAGTAACTAGATACGCAATTTTGGCGTTACGATGTTCTTATTTGCGGGTACATAATTATTATAGTGTTGAGATTTGTTAGCCAGTAAATTTGGTTACCGAACGATAACGTTTGATAAAAATACTGGCACAAGTTGATTTTATTTTAATTCCGACCATTTGGCTATACGCTGTCAATGTTCTTGTGTCAAGATTCTTGCTACATTTTTCTGCACCATATTTAGTGCATGAATGTTAATAAAGAACTTTTGCGAATTTTCCATGTCTTGACATTCCATTCACAGTGGACATTCTACTAAGTCAAAATACGTTCAAATATAAAATTATAACTGCAAATACTCCGATGTCTAGAGGTCATGAAAGCAACATTGAGAAAAAATGGAAAGGTCGTCGTAGCGATTTGAAACTTGGCATACTTACACAAAATAAAATATTTTAGACAATGCCATGCATTCTGTAAGCACTGGTTCATATCAATTGTTAAGTATAACAATAATTGTTATGAACCTGATTGCTGTGAAATCTTAACAATTCGTGCAATATTTGGTATTCTGTAACTGCACTTGTTATGTTCCAATTGAAATGAATCACAACAACTGAAATGCAAACTAATTATGAACTTTATTACCGACTGCGCATGCGCGTTCGAGCAGTGACATTTGTATTTGACAGTTTCGAATAGTTAGACGCGCGAATTTGAAACACGCAGAAGAATACCCGACACACCGAAAAGCAATTTTATGTAATGTTGGAGTTTATGTCCACCAAAGAAATATTGCTTACGGAAAGATTGAGCCCGGGAAAAGGGCCTGGATGTTTACAAAAACTGTGGGAAGAGTTTACTAGTATACTAAATTGTCGCAAATGGATCTGCAAGAGCAACAACTGGTGATGGCTGGATGAACGTTAAAAAATTACTGTGTGTGTCGCAAGTCGCAACAGTGTTTTCTATCTAAAGTAATAAACAATATTACCTACAGTTTTAGAATGTAAATAATAGTAAGAAAGAATTCCTATTATTCTCCATAATTAAATTTTGCAAAATTGTGTAAAAGAACCCCAACGAATATAAAAATATAATGCAATTTCTTGGGAATCTGAGGACACAATCAGTTCTTTAGGTCGTAAGTTGAATAAATGCTTTGCTTTTTTCTAAAACATTGACTTTGAAATATAGATGCCTAAGTATTCTATGTATTAATAAATTAGGGGTAAAAACTTTTATTTACCAAATTTATAATCTAGAAAAAATATTGTCAGCAGCAATTTCTAAAACTACACACATATCAAGCGACGCCAGCAAATAATACGTCCAAGATATTAACATTAAACTTAAACATAAAAAATACTTGAACACTTCATTTAAAAAAACTACATCGACGTTTTCACATTTTATTTATAATAATTTACAAAATGTATATAAATGCAACACTAGAAACAGAGCTCGAACTATAAGGGTAGAACTTGCCATTTTGCTTAGAACCACCAATTCCGTCAACATTATCAGCAGAAATGATTACTGCAACAGATATTACAATTTACAAGATGTTTTGGAAGGTAATGAAATCATACTTGTACAATCTCCCACGATGAAGGTCAAAGTAGAGGATGTTCAAGTAACCAGCTAGACTTTCTAGGGTACTAAAAGATCCAGGCGCGCAAGCGCTCGGTGGCACTGAAGCACATTCCAATCGACGAAGCATTGCACGATATAATGAAGCATTGGATATTATCACTGCTATGGTTAACAAGTATGTTAAAAATGTTAAGCTGCGTCGTGAACCATTTATTATTAATAAATAAATGTGAATACATTTTATAATGGCGTTTTATTATTCGAAATAAAAGTGTGCAATAGAAGTCGCTCACGAAAATTATAACTCAAGTACATTATTAAAATAAAAGTAAAAAGGCAAAGTTTAGCCTTTTATCAAACTAAGTGTTCAAGTGCTAAGCTTATCACGTTTATATTTATATGGAAAAATTAGAATTATGGAACGGGAATTTTATGTGCGTGAAATTTACAAAACTGTCCACACAAGATATTGAAATGTGTATATGTATTTATGGAATAAAGATTAATAAAAAGTCATAATATTTATAAAATTATAACCTATCAATTGCTTCGATAGCTAAGCTTATCTACTTTTTGTGTTTACCTTAGCGACGTGTTTGTTTATATACATATTACCTTTGATAATGATAATTTAAAAAAATCTAATTACGCCAAACACCTTTTAGAACAGAACCACGCAATGAGTCCCCAAAATATTATCAAATTCCTACATTTTTGTAATAAATAACACAAAGTAAACATTTTAGTAGTTTTCGAGATATACCAACACAAACTCCTGGTACCTTTAATAAATGAACAGATTGAGCTAGCTCAGTAATTCTTCGTTACTGTAAGTGTTAGATATTTAATTCTTATTGTTTTTTTATCCAGTTATCTATTTTTTGTATTTACCTTAGCGACGTGTTTATTTATATTCATGTTACCTTTGGTAATGACAGCTGTAGAAACAATTGTCAAGTTATCATTTAATAAATATTGTGAAAATTTTTATTAATATTTCTTTCATTATCTTTCATAATTATGGAGCTCCACAAAGTAAGACTCAAGACAGTAAAGGAAATTGTATTTAATCAAAATTTTCCTTATTTCGAAATATCTCGTTAAAACTCGGTATGTGAACGTAAAATGTAATTAGGAACATTTTTTCTTAATAAAATTCATTCATTTTTCGCCGATTTTTTTAAATATTGAATTAAACAACTACACAGTAAAAAATTTAGAGTAAAATTTTAACACTAGTCCACTATAAAAGTCCAATACATTTACAGTAAAATATTGCCTCTTTAGAGTGGATTGTTATAAAACTTTTGTATAATTTGTTTTCTATTTAGATTTTAGTACTTTAGAAAGTACTAAAACTTAGAGTAAAAGTAGAGTGTAGTCTTTTATTCTGTGAGTTTATTTATTTATATATTTTAATTATTTAACTGTTTTAGCGTAATAAAGTTCCCACAAACGATTAAAAATATCATGGTTTTGGAGTGTGATAGATTTACACTAACATTGTACTGAAGTTAAGTCTATGATCTATACGAAGATACAGATTAGATATTTTACTCTAAATGCATTGGACTTTTAGAGTGGTCTAGTGCACTCTAGTGCAAATTTTTTTTACTGTGTATCTAATGTCATCTGTCAACTTTGACATAGCGTATTTCAAGTACTTTTGAAAGCCATTTGATTGCCCCACAGTTTTTTCCAATATGAATATTAAAAAATATCCCATATAGATCCAACTTTATGGCTTATCCAAATCTTCCTTAGCCCCCCCCCCCCCAATCTAGACCTATAGCAGTGATGGCGAACCTTTTTGAGAAGTGGGTCAAATTTTGTTCATTATTTTTTTAATACTAGCCCGTGGGTCACTAAGTCAGTTACGTCACTTGGAAGGGGGGGGGGTAAAAAGGGTATCAATATTTGAAAACACCGAAAATTTGTTAACAGAAAAACTTGACAGTTGACTGTTATTTTGGCTCTCACTTTTAAAATCCTTTAAAAAGGTTTACGTTTCCTTTTTGTTTTACAACTTTTACTTTTGCAAGTGAAGAGGAAAATTCGACATTAGATATTTATACTTTAATTTTTTTAATATTTTCGATTGTCTGTTTTCTCTTTTATGATATAAAAAATAAGTTTATAAAAATCAACGCGGGGGTCATTTAAAAAGCCTTCGTGGGTCAGTGTCTGACCCGCGGGTCATAGGTTCGCCACCACTGACCTATAGTAATGTCGACACAACTTCACATTGAAACAATAACGTTCATACAACTTCCAAACTTATCCTAATAAGCTCAAATACGAATGTATTGAAAAGATTCACTGGCAACCGGGATTTGAATCCTTTTCTCTCTGATCGAAAGCAGGATCTCTACCATACGCCCACGGAGGGCCTAAAACCAATAATTAAAAATTCAAAAAGGTGACCAAAATATTTGTATATTACTTAATTTTTTCACAATTAAATACTATATAAGACAATACACTTAATTGTTAACATTAAAGACTATTTTGGTGTAAAATGCAAAAAATTGAATCATAACTATTAATAATTACTGTAAGAATTATTTGTGAGGGTGCTGTATACGTATAAAATATCTGGATCGCTATCATATATCGCCAGACGTCATAAATTACTATGTATCAGAATGAATTATGGTATGTTTTGCAACACTGCACTGCTTGCATTGCTCACGTACACGAAAACCCAGTCACCAGAATGAATTGCTAAGATGGAAATGCAAGTGTCATCTCTCAACGTCAACTGCCGTCCGCATCATTAATAAAATACTGAAAATTGTGCCATATTTTCCTTCTAGATATTAGTAAGTACTTGTAATAAACACAACGTATTTTTATTACGTAAGGCAATTTCAGCAAATACGCTGAAAATAATGTAGAATTTTACGCGGTAATGAATCGTACACTTTTTATCGCCCTCGCATTTTTTTTTAAGTAAACGATACGACGGAATGTCGATAGCTTTAGTAGATTTTTGAATTAAAGAATGGAATGCTTGAAATATTTAGTCAAGGAGATGAAATTGTACGCTGACTTTAGTGACATGACATGTGTGCAGTTCGTATCACGCTAAAACGCTGAAAGTCGGTAGGTAGGCGTATAATGCTTCTGGCTCACCTCTACTTTACCCTGTGTCCTTTACTGCTGTAACTTGCCCGAAAGAAATGCAAAAATAATTTGAATCTCAAAGCCTTACGTGTGCCTTGAGCATAAAAACTTTTCCCGGTTTTTCTTTTTCTACGAGTTTCACTGCGTGCAGAGTGGTACAACGCGCTTTTTCTAATTTATAAGTGCTTTGTTAGTTAATTTGTGCAAAATTTATTATACCTTATTTTTCACTTTTAATTAAGATTAGGTGCTTGGTGCAAAGGTGGATAATTGCAAATTCGTTTGTACGGTTGCTTGAATAAAAATGAACTCGTATTGCCCTTTCTAAATTCACAAGCCAAATTAACGCTTAGAAGAATAGAATTTTTTTCGGAGATACGAGACAGCAGTTGTCTACACCTTTTTTCTTTCGACCCGATTCTCTTTTTTCCAACAGCATTACATTTTCCTCGAAAGGAAAAAATTAAAAAGCTTTTATTTTCGATTTTACGGAAACACCACAGAACAGATTGACGAAAACGCTCACATAAACTTTAAACCTGCAAAAAGGGTTTTATAATTATCAATATGTCACGAACAATAATGCACATAAAGGGATTAATAAATGGATTAATTGTAGTGATTTAAAGATAAATTCACCAGTAAATGTTAACTGAACATGTGCGGATTGTCAAACAGTAAAACTAAAAACAATAATGGAATCTGATTACATAGCCGCAATTGTATTAAAACAATAACAATCAAAACAGGAACTGCGTTATTTAAAATAATTAATACAGTTAAATCAATTATTGTGTAGTGTTGTGTAAAATTGATTTTTGATTTCTGTTTCTAGCGCCTTCAGGTTCATACAATTGGCGTTGAAAATTAATTCTAAATAAATTATTTAATAGGGCCTTTCGTTACAGAAATATTAGTGGCGCATGCGCCGCGCGAAAGTGAATTTTATGAATGTTTGCAGAAATGTGGCAACATTGGCGATTGCGATTAACTGACAACTGTCAAACGTATTAGGTTAAATGGTGAAAACGGTGAAAATAAGAAAAATAATATTGCACTTGCTCTTGCACATGCATTAGTAATTCGCGATTCTCGGCAGTTACATAAGAAAAATGTGCATTAGTAATGTTTAATAAGAAGCAACAATTTTATACTAACCTCACAATCAGTTCGTTTTTATTTCCCCTTGTACAAACATTTCTACACTTTAAAAACCGTTGAAGCTGCAATTTTGTCAGTTCTGATGGTCTCTTATTTCCCAATGAAGCACCAGGCACGTCATTTTCATTTAAAGTAACACTATAAAAAGGCAAGGAAGTAGCCATCTTTTTGTTGTTGTGTTTGTTTCAAATGACAGTTGACGATGTCCTGCTGGACAATGTTGCCAGATCATTTTTTTGACTCAAACGCGCTCTATGAACCGTTTAGGTAACTATGCAGTTTCAACAACTGAGCATGCGCACTCGTTGCTACGAAAGGCCCTATTAGTGTGGATTTTAGAGTAAATATTATACATACTTATCTATAGCAGTAAAATGAAAGATCCCTTCAAAGTAATACTCTCATAGAGTGAATTTAATAGACGTAATGTTAAAAGTTTACAGTAAACACACACTTATAGTTTAATTACGAGCACGTGTAGGTATTATCATAAATTGGAGTTCTTTTAATTTCACCAAACTGGTTTAATTACTATATACCACAGCTCTTACCAAAGCTGGGTAAAAAGGGAAATTTTTTAAAATTCTTTTGCTTGTTTTGGATGGCCCAACTACTTAAATGATGGTGCAAAAAAATGGTTACATGTCTAAATATCACAGTCATAATATCACACGACAATATATCATAGTCAAAATACCACATGCTAATATATCACATGCAAAAATATCCTAAGGACAGAATATCTTATGAAAAAATATCCTAATACAAAATATCACTATTATGTTTAAAATATAATAATAATTTATTTTACTCAGTAAAAAACCTCTATCGACATTTAAATACTCATATACAAATAATTGCATTTACGTTCTTATTTACAACTGTAATTATAGTATGCGTACAAACCATATTTCCTTAAACCTAACCTAACATTGTAATTAAATATATCCCTCGATATTAAATAACGTATCACAGTAGTTCTTACTAACTTTAAGATATTTTTTCATGTGATATTTCCTATTATATTAATACATACTATAATATTTTATTAAAAATAAAATTTTCTCTTTTTGCTTTAAAATAAATTATTTAAACATATAAAATTAAATCTTGGGTTTAGCAGCAAATTGAGAGCCACATAATTTCACACCCTAAAAAACACCCTTAGACAATTGTTTCGCCCTCAATTTGGGCTCCTCAGCAGAGACTAGAACCTTTTACAAATATAGGTTCCGGTTCCAGTTCCGGTTTTTGAAAATTCGAAATAAAAGTTTCGGTTCCGATTCCAATATTAATTTTCTAAACATTAAGGTTCCGGTTCCAGAATTTTGTTAGGTTCCATAAGGGTTCCGGAAGCAAAAGTAATGACATCACATTTTATGTTGGTATATAGCTCCAAACATCTCCAAACAAATATGACCTTGATAACTGACAGTCGATGCATGTTATAGTCTAAGAGCCAGCGACAAAAATAGTTACGTCATTTCATTAAGAAAATTTTTGATGCCATTGTACTGTCTTAACGTAGGTAAACTTTAATTTAATTTTAAGTTCTGCCACATATCAGTGGTGGCGAGAGTAACGGGAGAGAGTGAAAGGGTTAAAAAAATGTTAATACAAAAACTTGATTTAAGTAAAGCTGATTTTTGCTGTGATGACGGTAAATAATATTTTATGTAATATATTACAATAGCAGACAGTTTGGTTAGTGGAGGGATGGGGACACACAGCGACGAAGGTCTAGAAGATATGTGGCCTATTACGGCATATTAGTTTGTACTTACTAGTAAACATATCCAATGAGAGACACAAACCTTAAACAGTGGCGTAACTACCCACCCCGCAGACCCTGCGACGCGGGGGTGCGCAACCCTCCGAAGGGCGCTGCTTTTGTGAAATTCTAATTCGTTGGGAATAGAAATTTCAAAACAAGCATTATAGGTAAAAAGCATTCTATGAAAACAATAAAAGGGAATTATGGATACACATTGGTCAAAACATTTACGGGATGTGTTACAATAATATTAGGTGTTTAAATAAGTTTAATTAGATTATTAAATGGTGATTATTTATCTGCTTTGACAATAACGAAAACACTTCCGTCGTACGTGCTTCGTGATGTACTTGTAAATTGTCATGAAATTTAAAACTGAAAATTTAAAAACTTCAAACTAAATGTTGGATCAGCGACAACAGATTGATAATTTTCAGAGAAATGTATGGCTGTTATCAGGTGCGGATTCACGGGGGGATATGGGAAAAACTCCCCCCAAAATTTTTAATCGTATATACTTTAGTATTATAGTTAAATAAATTTTGAATGTAAAAGTAGTTAATGTTTATTAAATATTGTGCAATATATAACATAAATAAATATACATAGGATAAAAACAAGCAATGTTTGTTTAATTATTATTTATTTAAAACAATTATTTTTCCAAAAATTTCCCCCCCCCCCAAATAATTTTCTGAATCCCCCCTGCAGTGTTATCTAGTTTAGGTCCGCCACCCGCAGCCGCACATGCTACATACCGTTCGATGCTTCTCATCGAAATGAACAATAGTGTCCATGGTGATATTTGGGGGGAGCAGTAGTTTTCGAGATAGTTGCCAAAAACTTTTTTGGACGTGAAACCGTAGACTTCAATGTTAATATCCCCACTCTACCTAAAAATGCATGTATTGATCAACATGCGACCTAACCTAACCAAAAACTAAATTAAAACACGTATGAATTGTTGGAGAACGCAAACCTAAATTAAACATAACTTAAACCTAGGTTAGGCTATGCTCGGTTCGGTTCGGTTGGGTTAGATTCGGTTAGGTTAGATTAGGTTAGGATAGGACACTATTATAGGAAATATAATATAAATACAAAGATTAATTAAATCATGATTATGGAGTTCCACAAAGAAAGGCTGAACACAGTAAATTCTAGGGCACTATTGTTCAGCTCGATGAGACGTATACAATCTTATTAATTAACACCATTAATTCCTACTTAAAGATCGTTAAATTTAATACCATTGGTAGAATGGTGAAGTTATAATAAACATTATTAATAAATCTCTGACTCTTCTTAGACTATTGCCAGAGTAAAAGGTTTGAACAATTAACACCCTTTTTTCAATTGAATAGTTATTCATTTTTATAACACAACTTATACCACGAATTATAACGCAAATTCATTAAAAAAGTTAAAACTTCAACATTAAACAAAAATATTTCACAATTCTTATATTTTTTGAAATATGTGAATGAATTTGTCACTCGGCATATGAGGGGCGCAAACGTAAGTCTCGCAGGGGCGCGCAATCTTACGTAGTTACGCCACTGACCTTAAACAGTATGTATTCGTCAACATCTATGCCAATTTTTAGTTTCCGATTAGTTTTTTTCGTTATTTGCTTAATTTTGATCAAATTTTACTATACTTTTGGCCTTTGACCTTTTCATTGTCAATGTCTGCCGATGAGTCATATACCATTGGAAAGTACTTAAAATTACCTTTCAAATGATATATAAAATGATGCATTTTGAGTGTCTCTCATTGGATATGTTTACTAGTAAGTACAAACTGATATGACGTAATAGGACACATATTTTCTCGACCTTCCTCGCTGTCTGTCCCCATCGCTCTACTAACCAAGCTGTCTGCCATTATAATATATTACATAAAATATTATTTACCGTCATCACACCAAAATTCAGCTTTACTTATATCACGTTTTTGTATTAATATTTTTAACCCTTTCACTCTCTCCCTCTACTCTCTCCACCACTGATATGTGGCAGAACTTCCAATTAAAGTTTACCTATGTTAAGACAGTACAATGGCATCAAAAATTTTCTTAATGAAATGACGTAACTATTTTTGTCGCTGGCTCTCCGTCTATTAGGTTAAAGTATTGCTTATAATATAGGTGATAATTGATAAATATATTTGCTCTTCTGTATTTCAACTCTTTTTACTCGGGAAACTCTAGTGCTATAGTTACAATTATTTACAACAATGGATACCATAGAAACTGAGCTCTTGAGTAAACAGATGTGAAGTATCGAACGTGGTTAATATTGTAGATTCTTTTCAAGATGAAATTTGTTTGGAAATATTCAGGGCTACCAATATAAAATGTGACGTAACACTTTTCTAGTCAATTCACACACTGCTATTGGTCAATTAGTAGTGGAAATGGATCTATTATCAACATCAACTTAGTAAGAAATGGTTATGGTATCGCTATTGGGAGAATATTGAACTACTTTTTTTATTTACCAGTAGAACCGAAATGTGGAACCAAAAAATACCGGTTCTCGTCTTAACATTAACACGAATTTTAGTAAGGGTTCCGATTCCGGTTTCAGTTCCATAAAAGTAATCGGTTCCGGCTCCAATTCCGGTTCTTTTGGGTTCCTCTTTCAGTCCCTGCTGCTCAGTATAGTAGGCATTGTCTGAAACCCTGAACCTCTGTACCTGTTGCTTCTCTATATGTAAATCTCGAATTTACATTAATAGTAACAATTACAATTGGAGACATCTATATAATGTTGTCCTAAAGCAAACTTCCATGTACACCCGGAAGTTAATATTATTAGGTAATTATTCGATATACCGACCCCGATCGTACATTCATACATACGGAAATACTAAGCGCTACGGATTTTCGTTGAAAAGACTTCATAAAAACAGGTAAAAATTATAAAATCTTCCTGTCATATGACACAAACACCATTTTTCCGCCATTCTCACGTAAATACAGCCAACTTTTTTACTAACTGTAACCTAACATCATAACATTCTAACCTCAAAATAGCGATTTTAACATTGTTTTTCTTATTATTTTTATTTTCTTATTTGTTCTCTGAGTTATCCTCTACAACTCAGTGTCATTGGTTTACCTGGGTTCAGAAGGGTCCGTATACCGAATAATTAATTATTATTAAATATGAAATTTTACTAGAAATAAAATTTCATTAAAACTATTAGCATATCTCGTCATGTGATATTTTGTTCTTGAGATATTTTTTATTATGATATTTTATTCTTGGGATATTTTTTATTATGATATTTTGTTTTATTGTGATATTTTAAACGTGATATTTCGTCGGATGATATTACGTCTGTGATATTTAGGCGTGACACCAAAAAAATTGGTACCTTAGATAACTATTTTTTGAGAAAATACCACACTTAAAAATTTAAACTTGTTTTTGCAAATTATCGTTATCACGTCTGTATCACTTTTGACGGATGAAACAAAAACTAATACTTGTAAATTTGTCGTTTTAAAAACAGCACTTGAGTAATTTAGTGAGAGTGTGAAAGAGGCGTTTCGAAAGTTTTTTAAAAGCGAATTCTCTTTGCTGTTAACAAAATGGCACGTTAAACTGAACGAGAAAGAATAGAAATTTTAATAATGGTTGGATATGGTAAGTAAACTGGTTGCCAAATTTACTGAAACGGGATCCGTCCATGAATTTCCTCGGCAAGGTCAACCTCGGGTAAACGAAGAAACCAGATTAGATGTGTTACTTGAAGATGAAGAAAATCCTCACCATTCTACAAGGCAGCTAGCACTAAATAACAACGTGGACCACTCTTCTGTCGTGAAGTTGTTCAAGAAAGAGAAATATCAAACTACAAAGTTCAATTGATTAAACGAATTAAACGAGGATGACAGTTGCAGGTATTGGTCAAGAGAAAATTCTCACTGGACTCGAGACTCTCACAGTAAACACCAACGGAAATTAAATGTTTGGATTGGAATAATCGGACTGCGTTTAATAGGGCCTTACTTTTTTGAAGGAAACCTTACAGCAGCACGTTATATGGACTTTTTGCGGTTTGATTTAGTGCCAGCTCTGACAGCAATGTTTCCAAATGATCACGAAGCAGATGTACCCCATCAGGACATTTGGTTTCAACAAGATGGGGCGCCTCCTCACTTTGGAATAAACGTCAGTCAATATCTTGACGCCACATTTCCTGGAAGGTGAATAGGACGTCGAAGAGCAATTGAGTGGCCACCGCGTTCCCCAGACTTGACTCCCTTAGATTGTTTTCTGTGGGGTTATTTAAAATCAAAGGTTTATTTTTATAGGCAAAATAATTTAGACGAGCTACTGCAAAGAATTCGCGCTGAAGTGGAGCACATGAAGTCCTTGAGCGAAGTGTACAAAGTGTTTACACTCATATCGGTCAGTACCAAATGGTTGACGGAGATCAATTTGAACACCTGCACTAAATTTTGTTTGTTTTTGGGGTTTAATTAAGATTTTCTTCCATTAAAGTTACATTTTTATTTCTTACGGTAAGTGTGTTATTTTCTCAAAAAAATAGTTGTCTAAGGTATCAATTTTTTACACCATCAGTAGATATCCGGCAGCCAAGGTCACCTGATTCCGGGAAATTATCAGCTTATCATGTTTATTCAAACAATGATAACAGTTTGTTGATATTTATTTTCCTGATATCACTTTGTTGATATTTGTTCTTCCGGGAAAAAGTTGTGATACCTGTACGCATAATAGATAAAAAAAGGTGAGATTTGATAAAATTTGAATGAATTTCTGGGAATTATGCAAAGATTACTCAGAATTTTGATGGCATTGTTAGGAATTCTACAGTGTGTTTAATTGATTTGCAATATTTCCGTTGCAAACATGTTTATTTAATTTTGCTTAGTTATTTATCAGTGATAATGTTAATGAGATGTGATAACATGTTAATTGTTCTTTTAGGAAAGTTTACGACATCAGTTTGATTTTAAAATAAAAATGTACAGTTTTGTAGAAAATAAAATAAATTTCTCGCGATTATGTAGATATTACTAGGAATTCTACGTAGTGCAGTTTAATTTGTAATATTTCTATAGTAAACAGTTATTGTTATTGTTATTGTTTTTAATTATTATTTAAGGGAATTCTACAGCGTGTGCTTATTAATTTGTAATATTTCCGTTGCAAACATGGGAATTCTACAGTGTGTAGCTATTCATAATATTTCCGTTGCAAACATGTTTATTGATTTTTTGCCTAGTTATTTATCAATGATAATGTTAGTCAGATGAGATAACACGTTAAATTGTTTTTTCGGAAACTTTTGGAATTTTTATTGTTTATAATTATTTGACTAACGCAGCAGTCATCGGTTTTCAAAATGTTTAATACAGGATTTTGATAAGTTGGCGTCAAATTTGAATGTAATCAATCACATATCGTGATTAAATTATTCCTCCAATAGAAATCGTTCTTATTGCGTTACTTAGTTTTGAAATTTTGAGATTCACTGGAAAGCGGAATATGAATACAAAATTGATATAATTCTGATGTGCACTGCAATTTAATACAATTCAATACATTAAACCAATTTAATTCTATAAACAATATTGGGATATACCACTTTCTAAATGGGGCCAGACATAATGAGGCTTTACGAACATTATCGTATACGGACCACCTATAAAAACCAGCAAAAAAAATTGAGGTTGTCATTTAAAAAACAATGATGTCGTCATTGTGCAAAAATACATGGCGTCATAAGTAAAATTTTTATGTCATAAAGTGGCTAGTTAAAAAATAACATTGACCTATCCGAGCGTTTTGCTTGAAAACATTAAATAACGCAATTATAAATTTTGTTCCTTACTTTATCACCTCACTGTATAATTGTACATGGAAACATTAATAATACCACGGAAATACTATTTTTGATTTGAAATCATCAACATAACTGAAAATATTATAATTCTGTTACTTCAAAGGACTCAGTTTATGTGAAAATGTTTTTTTCAAATATGATAAAAGTTATAATTTATAATACAAAAATATCTGAATGCGTTAGGTATATTAACATTAAATATTTAAATATATGTAGGTTGTAGGTATAAACAAACAAATTTACCAAGCAATATACAAGGGAATACCCTTGTCTGATAATCACACAGTAATTGTAAAAACTATTATTTACTAGATATTATGAACAATGTCTTCATTATTCCGCCCTGATCTTGCACTACATACAATAGCAGATTTTCATTTGTTGCGTTACTAGCGCGAGCGCATTTACTCAAAGAGCTTAATACATAACTTTAAAAATCTACTGTAAGCCCAAGTAAACTTAACCGCGACACGAGACTTTTATATACAAGATTCAATATCGCCTTACACAGGTGGTTTTCTTAGCCAGTTTTTTTGATAAATCAGTAAACAGCCATTTCAAATACATATAAATCATTTTATAACCTGCCTATAAACAATCAATGAAGGGAAATTAATAAGTATCAGTAAGCAACAACCGTTAGATATCATACCTGGCCAGGTCAATCGTTAAGTAAACTTGTACTTTCTATTAAATTATATTCAAATCGTTTTTTCATTCTAAATTTTCTTATAAACGAAATTATTCGGGAATAGTATTTATGAACATGTATACTAAATAGTATTTGTTTAATAGTCGTCTTCGTAAGAACCTAAGTTTTGTTAGTTTTTGTAAAGACAATAGTGTACTTTGACTTATTAACTTCATTATTATTAAATATTAGCACGGGATCTAAACCCGGCTTCATCTGTACTCTTGTTACTAACTATAAACTGTAAATTTTAATTAAAAACTGAAAACTAACTGAATACTGAAAAATAACTGAAGGCGGAACGCCAACTCTGTAGCTTGACTCAATGTCAACTGTACTGTCTGAAGACTTAGTTGAGACTCTACTGACTGGATCGACTCTCGGGGTTATTTTACTATATTGGAATATTTTTTTAGCGGGGTGCAGTTTAGCATAAGCCAATAAAAGTATCGCATGATTTCGGGTTGACGAATCAAGACTAGTGCTTCCAACGCAAAGGAAGTCTGGAACACAATACTCTTTATAACAAGAATTGCCAACCGGATGTATTCCGTGACACAGATGGCCTCTTTAAAAGATACCATTTAGCACGTACAAACTATAATTCCTCTCAGCAAAATAGATTTTGACAATATTTTCGGAGAATAAAATATTAAAATGTTTATGAGAAAGCTTAAAAGCATGATTTCACACAAGCTAAAATGTCAGTATTTTAAATTTTAACAACGAAATTGTTTGGCACTGCAGGCACCTGTCTAAACAATATTCTTGTTTTCAACAGAAACCACAATTCTTTATCATTTTTTTTATACGAAATGACTCCACTAGTCTAAAAGGATTTTAACAGATGACCTTTAATATATTTTTATGAGGTTTACTTATACCGTATGCCGATATAATTTAAAATACAAGAAAGACGCAGATCTACAGGACCGCATTTAAGATTTTTTTAGCAACTTCGCGCGAAAATTTCATTAATCCAAGACTAGTAAAAAAATACCGTTACACACTTCAGAAATATGTTGCTTGAAATATTTTAGAAACATATAACCGCAAAGTAACATATATGAGACATTTAGCATATTTCTGAGATATTTCTGAAACTTTCTGTGCTGTGTGGATAACGCCATGTGTGAACAAAAAATTAAGAATTTTAAATTAAATTTTAAGACAGAGCTTTTCCATCCATTTATTAATTCAAAAATTTTAAATAAATCGTGACATATACTATATATGTCTAGGTAGTAAATTATAAAATTGTCATCTTACTGACGGACTGAGAATTAAATTTTTATTTAATGCTATTAAGGCTACTCCAAAATTGAAGAACGTTATAGGCGATTGTATCAGCAAATTAGATCTCGGCGCCGTATATTTTGGTTCATCAGGAATATTCATAATTGCGCCTCGACGAATGATGAATTCCCGCTTGCTAAATCCGGCACTGCACAAAATGAACTTTATTGTACGTATAGTTAGATTGAAATTCTGTGGCTACCTGTTAGTTCGGGTTCATTCTTACCTTACTTTAATCATTTTAGATTTGTCGCTCTGACCAAAATTAAGGCAATTTCAAAAAGCATTGGAGTGCCAAATAATTTTGTTAAAGTAGTGATACAATATATACAGCCTGGTAGTGTAATGTCTAGAGTGCTGGACTTTCACCCAAGCGGCCCGAGGTCGATTCCCGGTGCCGACAGATCTGGTTAAGGTTTTCTGCAGTTTTCCTTAGCTGTGACACAAATGTGGGATTTGCGCTGTTCCATCTGCAAGTCGGCTGCAGCCGCACTTAGGGCCTACGTAATAATAATAATCGCCCCCTCCCTCCCGCACAAGCTTATAGCTTCTGGGGCCTGGTTTCCAGGCTATGGGTTGTAGCAATTATTATTATTATATTCATCGTTAAAAACATATTAAAAATTGATGTAAACAATTACATGAATATTAGTTAATAGTACATTACTCATTAACAGTAATTATTTGTTATTTATGTTATTAAAAGATTTTAAAATGGTACGCCCATGGGATACTAGCTAAACTTTAGTTATGTTAGGTCTAATGCCTCTTTAATCCCTCTTGGCTTGTCAATCAGTGCGTGCCACACCATTTTAATCAAGTATCATACTATTTGCAGGCGTAAATACTGATGCTTGGAGGTTGATATGACTGAATTTTATCTTTAGAAGGTTTACAAAATGCAAAAGGAGTGAGTTGTAGGTAATAGCAAAGATGAAAATAGTAAACACAAAAAGTGAAATATGTACCAGTAAGCTAAAAATCAATTTCCTTTGAACCCAGATGTTTCTGAATGACGTTGTACAAGCTAAAAGTGTTCTGGTTATATTTAAAAATGTCAAAGAACTTTATTTTTGCAGGTAATTTAATTGTGACGGTCTTTAAACGAAATATTGTGACACATTTTTAATCCTAGGTGTTATTTTAAATAATCGATTTAGTGACATTCTCGCTGATAGTTTGGTTACCCTTACCTATATATATACTATATGTGAAATGAGCGTTTTCATGTTAAATTACACACGTTGTTGCAGTCGTTTAAATTCACTATTACTCATGGGTCCGTATTGGTTAGCAAAATTATCTCTGTTTTAATTTGTGCTATATTTTAGTGTCAAACGACTTACTCGTTGCTTTCGTCTAGTTTAATTTAATGCTGTTATGACTAAAACAAACATTTACAACTGCATAAACGCGCAGATTAAACCAACGCGTGCAAAATATACATAACAAAATTATGAAAATTGCATGTAATCCACAGGCGAACTTAACAAGCTCTTTAATTTAACACACCATTAAACCGAACGGTGTATAGACAGAATAATGAGTAGATGGTGAACTCACCGTGTAAGGCTTGCTTACAGTTCGCGTATTCTAATAGTTCCTTGTCTAACACATTACTTGGTACGAAAATGCCCTAAAAACACAAGAAAAATCTTAGTCGTATACGCCGTTACTTGAAAAAGCAAAACCGTTCCTACGAACATATACGACCCTATATTTTACATCTTTATATGTTTATCTATGCAAATAAGACTTTTTCAGTCACAATTTGTTATATGATCCATCACTTAGAATGATGACAAATGGAAATTTTATTATTCGATTGACAAAATATTGAAGTTGAAATGAAATAAATTATATTTTTATAAAGTGCACTTTATGAAAAAGCACTTCCCAAAACATCGATTTTCTATTTTGGACAGCTTTTTGTAAGTTATCTCTCTGTTAAAGGTCCAAATCCGGGTTTATTCAAAATCAATCCGTATAAAAATATTTCTTGAACCTCCACTACGATGAAATAATCATAATGGCCGTTATCCTTTTTTTAATTTACAACCCACCAAAAACCATTGAGCTTTTGAATGATTTTAATATTTTACAAACGAGTGATTAAAAAAGAACTCACCTGAAACCTTATAACACACGATATTAGTAAATTATGTTTCAGAAACATGTCAAAGACTACTTTAAGTTTTTATTATCAAAAAGCAAAAACTTTCTTATACTTCTCAAAATAAAGAAAAATAACGCGAGTACATCACTTTAGAATGCTAGTTCACGAACCTCAAATCATTTAAACAATTATGTGCTGAATGCACATGAATGCTGTAAAATTTTAGTATCTTACCTTACATCCTAATATGGTATTGATTGCTTCGAGGTTTTAACATATTTATTTCTCATCTGATGTTCGATAATTCTGTACATATGCAGACATACAACTTTCAAAGTCAATAACTAACTATTGGTGAAGCCGGGCAATATTTCTATTGACTTTATTATATTCTATATTTCAGGCAATGTAGACAGCTTTTGCAAAAGTTAGTTATCAACTGAAATCAGTAAAGATGGGTGTTTATTATTTTTATTTAATTTATTACTGTTAAATATGATAATATTGCAATGGTTTGCTCAGTCGATTTTCTTTTTGCAGACTGTCAGCATAGCATAAAAATATACAGCATATTCACTCGATTGTCGGCACTTTGCAGTTGTTAAGCTAGCTTCAAATATCACACACACCAGTACACAACACGATCAGTTCGCCGAGGCTTGCCGATAGTCATTGCATGCTGGTAATAACGAGCAGCAAATATTACAGCATAACTGTTATTCCAACAGCCCAAGAATACTACAAAGTCGCACGCGATCGGCTGAAGATAGTTGCGAGAGTGAACCTACTGGTTGTTATTACACTCTGCTATCAGGATTAAGGAACTTGCCTAAAAGAATTTGTTTTACAAAATTTTACGACTATTATTAGTTACAGTGTGCTCCAGTTATTAGAACCACATTCGCACACGACGTTTTTGAGTCAATTAAGCGGCTTATAATTATTCTGTATATAATGTATACTTATGGGATTTAACAGGAATATGTAAGAGTTATGACGGGCTTTTACCCAGGTAGTTACCTATTCACAAAATACGTGTTAGTAGTCTTGGAGCTGCAAAATAAATAAACAAAAGAAAATGGAAGCCAAGCTAATCTGTCGGAGAGTGGTCGTGCGGTTTGTTTCTCGCAAGAGCTACAGCAAAAACAACAAAAAAAGAGGATGATCATGGGCGCCAGTAATCGTTTGCCCTTGACTCCCTCAAATACTCGATTACTAGTATCTCGAACGCAGCTGATCGGCTCCAAGACAGATCATAAATCTTGCTAGCACACAAATAATCAAAAGGCAAATCAAATAATGTAATCAACAGTACAAACAATCGTTATATTCATTCATATATTTAAGACCCCAAATAGAATTAAACATAAACACATAAGATATGTATGTAATCAATTAACTATGAAATTTAAATATCAATTAATAATAAGTAATAATCCATAAATTAGTCAATATTAACCCAAATTAATTTGAGGTATAGATAAATTATCGATATGACCGTCTTGTCTCAATACCTTATTTTCCCCAAATGTTTTCTAACAACCAACAAGCACTCATCATTCATAACATTTGTTTCAAATAAGATTAATAATTAAAAACAAAATAAAAACATGTTACCCGAATAAACCTCAAAGGAAGTTTTTGTATTCTATTAGTTATTCGTCCTCAAAACCATTGATTTGACCTTCAAGGGGGGTTTTGCTCGGTAATCCAGCTTCTTTATAACCAATCTTCAAGGATACCAAAAACGGCCTTGAACTCATCTACTATCTTACAATGTTGATAACATAAACTAGTTATCCTCTAATTGATATATAGATATATACTCCAACTACCATAACCATGCCAATTATAATATCGAAGAGAAGGAAATTAATAAAATCCATATATAAACCGATAAGAATAAATCCATAAGAGGATTATATTATAATAGGAGGAGTAAAATAAAATCCCTACGGAGAACAAAAGAATTAGCATCAAAATTGACAAAAACCACATATGTAGATAAGATAAAAAAATAAACTGCATACCTGAGCTGTTGTGGGGGATTTTAGAAAAGATTAAATCGTACGCACGATACAAATCCTTAAAAGATGAAATTAGCGTCGCAGACAACTATAATTAGCTAATTTCTTATTAATACCAGAGAAAGCAAATATCCATCTAAAGATGCGGCTTAAAAATCGAATTATTTAATATAATAAACGGAAAAATTTGCATTTAATAATAAGGAAAAGTGGTTCAAATAAACGGAACCTACTACACTACTATTTTCTTGGGAACAAGCGTGAAAAGCAAAGTCATATTCCATAAACAAATATTGTTTCAGTACAAAAAGCCATATAACATTTGAAAGGTATGAATTTTTTTCTTTTTCTCTCCCCCCCCACGGTCTATTTTTATCACTACTTGATATGTCTTCCATAATTGAATCTCCCTGCATAAATACTCTGCTTTTATTTTCATGTCTACTTCATAGCTATTCCATAATTGAATCTAATGCACAAATTCCGCTTTTAAATTATAAATTTGGAGATTTTAACATTTACAAATTTTATAATTTATGATTTCAACAAGTTATAATGAATGCTATAGTAATAATGAAATAATAGAACCAGTTGTTGCCGTGGTGATAATTTCTTAATATATTTAAATAAAAAAATTACAATTTTTCTTTTCTTTCTCTTATATTTATTTGTACATAATTACAGTAATTACTTTTTAACACCAGGTTATCTTTTTCATCCCATGTTTTCTGTTCTATTTTTATAATCTTGGTAATTTTATTTCCTATTTTTGACTGATCATTCATTTCTTCTGACATTATTTTCTATATTCTTGTATCACACTATCTTCCTATGATTCTGTACTTTTTATATATTTCCTTCTTTTATTATATTTTGTACTGCCTTTCTTCAATAGTTTATTTTTTGCTGAATTTTCATAAAAAATTCTCACTATTTTTCCTTGACTGCTTTTTCTTTTTATATTTTTTTCAATTGTTTACGGATTTTATGGTTTCTTCATTTCCCTTGTATAGAATTACATTAATATCATTTCTAATATGTTTATATTGTTTATCTTTAGTTTTCCTACGTTTTCTGCCGTTCTTACTTGTCTGATTTAATGTTGTATTAACTTCTTCACTTACCTTTTTTCGGTATAAGCACTGTATGTGTGATTTTCTCAATAATGCAATAACTTCCCACTTATTTCTTTCTCTGCAATTTACTTTATTTTCATTAGACTCAATTTCGTCTGTGTTCATTCTTCTGTTTGGTTTACAATTTTCTTTCAATTTATTTAATTCAGCTTTTAAATTATGCTAGTTATCTCATATCTTCATTCCATTCTCTCTTCTACTTCCTTTAAAGATTTGCAATATACATTTTTCATGTTTTTTTTGTAGCAATGGATTCATTCATCATATTTAAATTAGATTGTCTATTTTGTTCGTTCCTCTTCATCTATATTTACCCAATTGATTACTTCATCATTTATTGTTATGCTTCCACTTTCACAATCTATTTTTAGTTGATATTTTCTCATAATGTCCATTTCGATTATTCAATCTTCAATCCTAGTATCAAAAACATTTGTACGTTATCTATACGAACGTTTGGAAATTTACGTTACCTATGACTGCTGCATTTAATCTGGTTAACTTTTCGCTAATCAATCTTCGTTAAGAAATCTCAAACCCAGTATCAAATAATACTGTGATCTTGAAATTGTTAATCTCTGCTATAAGAAATTGTAAATTTTCGTTTGCTGTACCACCCTTGGGAACAAAGATATATTCTTGAGAATGTATATAATTATGAAAAGTGGTACAGTTTATAAAAATATTCTTCTCATTAGACGGTTCTTGCAGCTGTACTGTTAAGTCAATTCTTCGTAACTTGTAGGAATCATTTTGGAAATTTAAGGATTTTGCTATATTTATGTACATTCGTCTGGCCGTCTTTTCGTCATGTTTCATTTATCTGCGTTCTTTGGTTTCTCCCGTTTTCTGAAGTTTATAAAAATTTCTTGCGTACCATTGGTTTCTTCTTGTCCATCTATTCGATGCGTTTGTAAAAAATATGTTCGAAAAAAATTGATTTTCTATATATTTAAAACACAAGGGTTATTTTTGTTCCAGTTCGTTTGATAGTTCCACTGGGCCGATTTACGTGATTCTTTTTTTTATATTGAAGTTTTCGCTGTGTAGATTAGTCAACACTACTTCATGTTTATATATTTTTAATTTTTATATTTTTAAATTAAACAAATCTAAAATGATTAATTCATGACGCGTGAAATCGAACATCCACTTGGGGCGCCATCCAGCATGTCAATTTCTGGAACTACGTTTATAAACAGACCACTTCAATCACTATATTCGATATGTGCTGCGGCTATTATCTCATTATCTTAATCTCTCATCTTGATATTTTAGTCATTCAGTGGTTATATTTTATAATATTAAAAAAGTACAAAAATCTTAAAACAGTAGACAAAAATCAATTTAAAATAGGAAATATATGTAGTTATTTCTGTATTAAGACACCAAAGTTTGAGTTTTTATCGTTTTAATGTAGTGTTGGCAAATATTTTAAATATTACCATGAGAAAATATTTTCACTTTGAAAATATTTCCTTGAATTAATGTACGCTTTTTAATTTTTGAAGTTTATAAACCTTATGTTTAAACGTTGTAATCGTCTTTTCATTTTTAATTTTTAGTTCAAAACACCAAAATTATTAAAATTAAAAATTAGTAAAATAAATAAATAATCATTCATCCATCATCAGTGAAAAACATAAATTTAATGAGGACTGTTAGTGTGGTATATTAAGTTTTATAATTATTATTATTGATTATTTGTTTTTTTTTTTCATTCTTCCTTGGAATCATTTTTCGTTTTTGTTTTTTATTTAATAAAGAAACTTGAAGTTTTCAGTCATTTATTGATTCACCTAGATCAGTGGTTCCCAAACTTATTTTTCATAACATCCTAATCGTAACTAGGCATTAAGAAATAAAAATTACCTACAAATAATTTATTCAAACATGCACGTATAAGAAAACTTGGTTTAATATTTTATAGCGAATTCATATACCTGGTGCAGCATCTAGTTTATTGCAATATTTCGTGTTTGTATTTCACATAAATATGTGGTAGCAAAAGACACCAACAAATAAAATAGTAATTAGGCCGTTATTGTAGGAAAACTTTGCAAGTGGTATCCTTTTGTTGTATTACTGGACTTACGTCTGGTCCCGTGGAACCCCAAAATATTTTCACGAAACCCCGGGGTTCCACGGAATACTTTGGGAATCACTGACCTAGATACTTCTTTGATAGGGAAGGTGGAAGGTTGGTTCTATCTTTAGCATATTTTTACGTTTTAGTACGAAAAGATCGAGCGTTTAGTATTTTACCTTTTTTCTGACATATTTGTTAATAATAACATGCTCAAATGTTCGATGTTCACGTTCCCACATGTGTTTGCTCATCAAGGTTAGTTGAACACTTAGTTCCTCATAGGTTTATGTTTGACTTTTTACGTAAGTAGAATAAGGACATTGGACGTGGATACAAATTGGTGCACGTCGGACGTAAATGTAAGTTGGTTCCCGTCGAACGTGAATATATATGTTGATACACGTCGGGCGTGCATATACGTTGATACACGTCTGACGTATTTCTAGCCACTGCCTTTATTTAAATAATCACTCACGAAAATCCAAAGGATTGTAATCACACAACGAATGTTGTATATAGGTAAATGCTTTAATGCTTTTGACCGTCATGCCTTGACGAGGTTTCCCTAGTAGTAAATAAAAGCATCAAATAAAACTACCTACCTACTTTAAAACATCTCGGTAACTGTTATGAAGAAATAAATTATTGTATTGAACCAACGGTCACGACATAGTGAAATTAACATATTTTTAAAGCTGTATCGTGATGTTAGGATGTATTTTACTGATTAAATTCACATTCTAACAACTTAAAATTCTTAAAAGCGATTTATGACTGCAAACTTGTGTTTATCGAAGGAGTATCGGGTAGTTGCAAAGGTGCACTGATTTTAAAAGTTTCTCTCAGTAAAAGTGAATGCTTGAGTCATTCATTTTATGGTAAAACCCAATAAATTAACTGGGGTTAAACCCAATTACATTAGTTTGCTTTGAAAGTTTTTAAATATTGTGTTGCTTCTCGGTTTTTACATGCCTGCAATAGTATTGCTAATTTCAAGTTGTCTTTATTATCTTTTCTCATCAGTGATAACTTACCACTCCTTAGGGAAAAACAGTACACAGAAACCTTAAATATATACCACAAATGACTTTAATTTCTATAAAATTACCAGGTCAAATCTGTAACAGTATTTCTTAAAATAAAAAGAGTCACCCAATCTCGAGAGAATGGTATGTGGGGAGGTAAATGTTATAGTATGTAATATCCAGACTGTATACTGTTTACTCCCGCTGCAGCTAATGCATGCTGCATGTGCATGTAGTCAAGATTTTGACATAATTTAGGGCTAATTGTCATATAAATCAACTAGATTAAAATAGATTATTGGTTATTGCCCGCCAAAATATTTTATAAATAAACAGTCTTAGAGGGTTAAACCGGTTCGTATCTCGAATTCGAAAAATCTCCCAAAATGCTGGGCTTTACTAAATGTAAGTTTTTACTTTGGTATTATTTTCATACTTTACTTCTTGCATGCCATAAATAATTAATAATTCTCCACGAGTTAAATAGTTATGTGTCATACATAAGTTACAGCAGTTAAACTGCAAAACGTGTAGTTAATGAATTATCAAAGGTTATATTTGGTGTTATTATTTTGAAAGAACTAAACAAATATTGGATATTTATAGGAAAATTGAAATTTTTATATAATTCCATTGTACATTCACAAGTGTGGGCAGTGTATAGATTACTATCGTATTGAGTCGTGAAAAAACCTTCAAATTCGCATTTTGTTGTCAAATGTGGACTAGTATGTTGAAATGTAAACTTGATTAGAAAACATACGAAATCAGATACTCTATATTAATAAACTCAAGTACACCCAGCAACATTTTCTTTTGGCTAAACAGTTTGTCAAGCATAAAGTTAACAAGTATTAAATATATCATTAAATATGGTGCATGGCGAAATTAACTGTTTGTGAAACGCAATCAATGTAGTTTCGTGTCCGTTAGCACGACCAAGCTATGGTATCAGTATGGAAAAACACGATCACAAATTATGCGAATAAAAAAATATATAAAAAATTGTTTATCTCGAATAGGCATAGTAATTGTCAGAAAAATGAAATAAAAATTTTATTTCTATTTAGGGAATAAAATTTGACAATTCCCTCAAACTAGCTTAGTGGTTTATAATAATTTGCTTGATTTTTCTGAAATTGTAATAAAGATCAAGATAGCTAAAGACTATAATATTTCAAGTTGGATATTTATCAAAAACCCTTGGTGCCGTTGAAGGCATAATTATCTTAAATGCTATAATAATAAACATCAAGAATTTCTGAGACATAGCACATGCATATAAAGGCACTATGTAATTTTTGAGATGCGGAAAAGCAACATGAGCTAGAAGCATAAAAGTTTAAGAGTGGTTAAAGCAATTTTCTGAAATAAATTTTCCAAATACAGAAAGCATCACACCACGCCCCTGGTTGACTGGAATAGAATTAAAATACCTTTTTATTGTGAAATAAGCTTCTTCTTCCGCAGTAAAACGGCGGCCACGTCATCAAGCTTTTAGGCTCAGGCCTTCAAGCTCTTTATGAAAATAATGTTGAGTGTACCAGGATGCTGTGACAGCCTTCTGACTTTCCAAGTTAATTGTTTTTAAAAACCTAGACTTCTGAAAAGAAAGCCGTACACATGATTTCTCAACATTAGACTTCATGACTTCAAGCACTCTGCTTTCGTGACGTGTTGGTACATTGTAAAAATGACTTTAGGGAATTCGGACAAATAAATGATTAAATTTATTATAGATTATAGATATTTTGGTTAATTATTATTTGATCAATTATTATCCATTCGGCAAATTGTCTTTTTAATCGATTGTTTCTGATAAATTGCCTATTTGACCAATTATCTTTAAAAGCATAGGACGTGACCACGCTTCAAACGAATTGATCTTAACGTAATTCTTATTCTATTTCTCAAAATACTTCTGTAATAAAGAATCAATTTCTCTTTATTTATACTACCGTGCGTTACCTAATCGAACATAGAAGGGCACTCGACTGCTACCGGCAGCCGATAGCATCCGACGCTCACACACCGGCCACGAATAGATACGAAAAACATAAATCGTTTGTCCAACAATTTTATTACGAAAAATGAGCGACGTTAGTATGTGTATCTTATATGGGCGATTGTAGTTCCTTAATACACGTCAAATGCACATTTAGAATTCGATAATATATGATAAAGATAGTGAATTAGCCTAATAACTGAGGGGAAATGAGATGGGCAATGCAGCTTTTTACTTTAATCTTAATATTGTTATTTAATTAATCAAAATTTGCATAAAATAGAATTATGGGTAGTTACCTATATGTTTATAGATTTGAGGGAAGTACTTGATGCGGTTCAATTAAATGTAGTTATTCTAGAAATTAAATGTTTTAGTACATATAGTAACGAAGTTTTGTTTTTAATGCCACTTATTTACACAAATATTACAAATTTGTTCAGTTTAACGTGCTTCCTCCATTCTATAACTCTTTAACTATCCAATTGATTTTTTTTTCTAATAAACATTTTCTTTTTGCTACATTTGCAGTTTTAAAAAAATACAAATAACTCAATCTATTTCCTTCTAATGTTTCGTATATGGACGTTAGTAGAAGTAGTCGCGACGCAGTACGCGTCTTGTAATGATTATTTAATGTGGGATAAGAGTGTCCTATCGCCTTAATTTGGAAATGGAAGGGCGAGCTACTGCTTGTGTAGCGATACACGATTACAGCTGAAGCGAGCGAGCGACTTGTTATGAGCCGCGCGGTTACGAACTGGTAGCTTGCTGTTCGCTTCGCTCGCATTGTCTGTAATCGTGTAATTGCTATGTACATTAATGTGATTTCAAACCAGTACAGAACTTTAATGCATGCGTAATAAATGATTTTTAAAGTAGGTGGGTTTTGCGGTACTATCTTAGCAACTTCAGTGTAGCATTAATATGTACAATGATACGAGTATAACGTACTATTATAATATAATTGTTAAGAGCATAGCATATTTTGATGGGAGTTTGTGTTTCGTAGTCGTTGCTCCTCAAAGTATATATTTCAAATAAAAAAATTAATAGTTAACACCCTTATTTTAAATCTTTCTCACCTTTCCTTACAAACTTTTTTAATGTACTTAAAAAGCGGATGTGTAGCAAAGTGTATATTTTATTTTACTGCGTAGTTCTTTTTTAAATAAACTCAAAAGTTAGCGTTGAATAATCACAATATAATTAAGATAAAGTGTTACGAAGTTTTAACTTTTAATTTAGTATACAGAAACCTAAACCTTAACCAAATCGCTTCTAGAAAACTTTTTAAAATGCTAGTTGGACTTACTAATTCCAAAACGTGTGCGTGCGTATAATAATATATCTTTAAAAACTACTGGGGATTGAAAAAACTAAATGAAAACCTTAAGCTACTCTTGCCTAAGGATGATATCTGTGGTTTGTAAAAAAGTTTAATAAAAAATAAAAAATTGAAAAAAAACACGAAAGTTATTCGAGAATATAACGTTGTTTGGAGCTTTAAGTTTGCTTCAAAGATATGTAACGTGACTTGGAATAGATTTATAGATACAATCTTAAATACTAATAATTTAATTTTTTTTTGTTATTATTGAATTAGTGAAAAGAATCGTTTAGTGAATGAAAGAAATCTATATATTTAAAGCATAAGACTCATTTTGTTCCACTTCGTTTACGAGTTTTACAAGGCCTATTTGCATGATTCTTTTTTTATATTAAAGCTTTCACCGGGTAGATTGGTCAATACTACTTATTTAGTAAGCTTTATTTTTTAATTTTTAAATCAGAAATGTAAAATATTTGTTTTCATATGCTCAAGAAAATCTCTCCACTTGAAGCGCCTTTTTAGATCATAGCATGTTGAATTTGGCCCTTGTATAGACCGCTTCCATGAAGGAAGTTTCATTATATATCATTGAGTGTTTAATATTCGAATTGTTCGTATGTATAGAGAAAACTCGGATGTTGCCAAAGTTCGCCTTTAAGAGTTCTAAAACACAAGTTAGAAGTAAGTTATTCGACGTTTAATAATACATAATTAAGTTAATAGTGCAATTTAATTAGTATACATAGTTTGGTCAATTATATTTCCACCTTATATAGAAGAATTGTCATTTCCGATGGTAATCATCTCAGATAGCTAAACGGTAGCACTTTTGCCCGGAAAGCAGGGGGTTCTGAGATCGATTCCCAGTCGGACTGATAATTTTTCTATATATTTATAGCAATGTTATTTAAAAGTTAATAACTAATAATAGAATAACGGAAATGGTGGACAAATCTGGTATATACAATTTATTATAAAAACTGCGAAGCATTTTATATAGGGCAAAGTGGTAAAAATTTTAAAAAACGTCTAGTGGAACACACACGCGATATTTTATATAGTAGCAAATCTGGTATAACCGCCCATTGCATTGATAACAATCGTTTCGTAGAATTAGATAAAATATATCCATTACATATGCAAGAGAAAGGTAAGAGATTAGATTTACTGGAACAGTTAGAATTTAAAAAATCTTATAATAATTTATTGTAAATAACCAGACAATTTTAATAATTTTTATTATAAACAATAGATATACCTTATTTTCTAAGAAATTTTCCACATTACAAAAAAATACAAGACTACCGCAAAGCAATTGCCGATTTAAAGACATAGAAAAAGCGAAAAGTAGCGAAAGTGGCACAGCAAAAAACTATCAAAACGAGATGTCGAAAGCTGTACGATCTAATTAGTGAAAAAATGCTTTGTGTTTCATGACGAAACCTATGTTAAAGCAAATTTTTCTAAACGCCCCTGGTTTCAATCCATTGTAACTTTTAAAAGCGAAGTTCTCGTTCTGTTGTAATTTTGTATACTTTTGAATATGTGTTTCTACATCCTCAGATGGTGTTACAAAAACTATTAAGACGTAGGATCAGAGGGGTGACTAATTTATGGCTACACATTCTTTCGTATTTCGTAAATGTTTTAGGTTCCTACATAGAATTTAAAACGGAACTTATTTAAGACATTACCTATTATCATTTACTAATTAATTAATCACTAAAGATGCTAAATTCTCATACAGAAAATAATGTCCCACGACAGGCTTATAATTCTGTTTAAAATGTTATATTACCATTAAATTACTTCCGAAAAATTATTAATATTTTCCTGCAAACTTTTCATGTTTTATAGTGTATGGATGTTAGAAAGCCAAATGTTCATATAGTGGAAGGTAGGAAATGACACCATAATTACTAGAAAGCTATTATCTGAAGAGATACTCTGCTTCAGAGCGTTTAGGTGTGATTATAAACTTATTATAAAACGGGTACTTCACTGCTATGCAAATTATGTTATTGTATTCGAACACAGCACAAAAAGTAGTCAAACACTGTCAACAACTAAAAGATTAATTAGTTAATGTAATTAATTATCATGTATAGTTAGTAGTTTACTATGTACTCGTAGTGCTCATAAACATGAAGCCGTAAAGGTAATACTAATGATACACCTCAAAGGTCAGGGTGATTATTCTTACCTATTTAATTTTACATAAAACTGTACCTTGCATCTGTTTCGTACTTCGTTTTTCCCATCATTTGTTTTGTACTACATCCAAATTATTATTTATATGCTTCCCATTATTATTTTTCCCTTTTATTTCGTGTGTTTTTTATTGGGGACGGCAATAATGATAATGTTTTAAAATACCTTCGATTACCCGTTGAATTTACTTTTATTTCTATGTACCTAACATTTGAAATAATTTTTCGTTTTTAACAACTGATTTTTAAGAATTAATTCCTGTTAGGACCTAAAATTGTAATTATGCCAATACTGTAATAAATTCAGCACGAAAATAATTTTGTCCGATGGGTAGGAATACGACGGTTGCGCTGAAAATTGTTAGTTATAAAAAGTCCATTGCATTTTTAACAAAAAATCTTTATTGTTTTTCAAAATAATCTCCATTCAGACTAATACACTTGTGCATTCTTTGAAACAACTTTTTAAAACATTCGGAAAATTCATTTTCTGGAAGGTCCTCAAAAATTTTTAACTGCTGCATCTGCGCTGGAAAATCTTTTACCTCGCATCGTTTTTTTAACAGTTGGAAACAAAAAAAAGTCGCACGGCGCCAGATCTGGGCTATATGGAGGATGAGTTACCAATTGAACTCCCGTATCTTTCAAAAAATCCAATGTTCTGGCAGCAGTGTGGGAGGATGCGTTGTCATGATGGACTAAGATGTTACGCAAATCGGTCCTTTGACGACCTGCCTGTAGTTTTGCGAACATCTGTGGTAAAGCCACTTCGCAGTACCATTCAGAATTAACAGTTCTGCGATCTTCAAGTGGAATAACAACAACAGTACCACTTCGGCGGAAAAAACGGCAATCATTTTCTTATTGACGCTTCTGCCACGAATTACTTTTGTGGGCAAGTCTTCATCTTCGAATACCCAAACACTAGACTGCTGTTTAGTTTCAGGGTCGTAACTGTATACCCAAGATTCGTCACCAGTTACAATATATGCTACTTGCTTGGAAGCTCCTCCGCCAAATTTTTGCAGCATAAATTTACACTAGTCTACTCGAGCCTGTTTTTTACTTTCTTAGAGCAAATGCGGTATCCAACGGCTTGCTGGCTTTCTTACCCCAATATGTTTATGCAAAATGGTATTCACCGCCGAGGATCCAATCTTCACTTCCTCCTGAATCTCCCTATAAGTAATATTTCGATTGGACTGAATCAAGCTTGCCACACGATCAACATTTTCTGAACAGGCAGCTTCCGCAGGTCTTCCAGGTCTTGCTTCGTCTGAAGGGCAGCTCTCGCCCTCGTCGAAATTCGCGGAACCAATGACTAACAGCGGATAATGAAGGGCATGAAGGGCAGCATCGCCAAAAGCTGCTATCAAATTTTCATGGATTTGCGGGTATCCTAACTGTCTTTTATAGTCGTAGAAAATCATAGCTCTAAAGGCAGTTCGCGGAAGGTCATCCTAACTGAATTAAAAATGCACAACTACTTATCTTACAAAATTAACTACGTTTCACAAGGAAATCGGAACGTTTGACAATTGTAGGTAACGAATGTCAACTAATGCGACATTCAATTGTTGCAATTGTTTCTAGCCAATTGAGCTTCCATGACCTGCTACTAACTATTAGTAGAGCATCCCTCGTATTCCCAAAAGTTGCAAACATAAAAACATAGATAAAATACATTTTGTTTATGTCTAAAATGTTTAAATTACAGAAGTAAAATTAAACATTAATCACATACGGAATACGAATTCCAATGTTTTAGGGCCACATATCCCAGCAAGATCTGGAAGCTACAGAATTTTCCTGACATTTTTTTCTTTTAGAATCGTTAACGAGCCTAATATTCAGAACGTAAACACGCGACCTGCAAAGTTACCACCTTGGTCAGAATATTTTCGAAACAGAACAGGAATAAAGCATACGATTACAAATCGAATACGGATTTTGGAAAACCAACACTTCATAGAGATGTAGAAGTTGTTACTTGATTGGTTTTAGTTCTTGAAGTTTCTTAACCCAAGCTTTGTTGAAGAAGACCAACTTTTGGATTTGAGATAAAAAAAATAACCAGATCTTTCTTAAATGTATCTTAAACTTGAGCAAAAACCAACATCATATCAACGTATAAAACTTAAACAGCGGTGACTATAGAAATAATTTTTTGTCGAAAAATAAGTTGTAATCGCCGTATTTGTAACCCTTTAAGATCAGTACTATTTTATGCATCTTATGCACTACAACTAAATAAAACTTCGCAGTCATTGATTGGATGTAGGCAAAAACCTGTTCTGGGAGTAGTTCTAAGTTGGTATTAACGTAAAACTGTCTGTCAATTTATTGACATCACACTAAGGCTCAACAGATCTTGTAGACTCAGGGTGTCAAAATTTTTGTTCTATCTCCTTTTGCTAAACTCCTCCACACCTAATTGTAAGCAGGTCCTCGTTCAGTGCTGTCAGTCATATTCTTTTCGGTCTGCCTCTTCGTTGATTTCTGTCAGAAACTGTCAGTCAGCGTTTTTGTGAGATGTTGTCGGGCTTCCTTGCAACATGTCCCAACAATTTTAATCTCTGTACTCTGTACTACATGCGAGATGCTTGGTTTCTTGTATAATGCCTTGATTTTCTTCCCCCAGATATCTAATCTCGCTGCTGTTTGTTTGGTGAGTGTGCAAGTTTCACATCCATATATCATGTTGGTCTTATTATTTTTCCAGACATTTTTACTTTGGCTGGTCTGTATAAGTATATATGTATGTATGTTACGCTTTTACGTTTAGCAATCTTGTGAGCGCCCCTACAGATGCTGTTCTTTGCTATTTTCTTATCTATTGCCTTCTCGTCTTCGCAATTTTTCGTTAACATCACTCCTAAACATTCGAACTGTGTTACTTTCTCGACGCCATACTCCTTGTTATTTAGTGCCGTCATCTGAATTTGTTTTGTTTCTTATCTGGGTGCTGCTTTCATTTCCATATTTCTCGTTGTCCCTTTGTTTATCATTAGGTCATATACTCTTGTTTTGTCTTTTACGTTCTTGAACTTTTTCATTCGTTCTTGCTTCTTACCATTAGCAATATGTTGTGGGCTAGGCTATACATTGTTGCTTGTTTTTGTAGATTAGCCCATCTTTTGAAATATCGTTTTACCGGTTTATTATTTCTAAGGTTAATCTGTTTAATCTAAAATAGTGTCGTCAACAAGAGGTCTGCTTGTCTCAGTACTCTTCGTTCTTCAAAATCATTGGACAGATTTCTTCGTATTGGACATTTTCTCTTCTTGATATATTATTTTTAATAATTGAAGCGTTGCACCAGCTTACTTTAGAGTTTCCGCAGGGATTAAATTTTTTAGGTTTCTGATTATTATCTGATCATTATTTTCTCCTCAGATGGTTTTTCCACTACTGTTATGGTCTAGGGTCCTTCTTCTTTTTCTTTTTTCTTGGTCTTCTTCTATTTCTTGGTTTTTTCCTTTTAATAGTTTTTCAAAGTGCTGTGCCTATCGTTTTAGTTTTCCTTCCCTCTCCAGCTTTGCAATATTGTGTTTGTAAAAATTCCCGATTTCTTCATTGATATAATATTATGCTGTTTTTCGTAGTTTCTTCTCAACGTCTCTCCTTTTTCTAGCACATTCTCTTATAATTTGTTCATATTTTTTTGAATATTTTGTCCTAGTATATTTACTTCTAATTAATTTTGTTACTAATCCTCGTATAACCCCAGCTCCACACATGCGTTGTTCGTTGACGAATGTTTGTTATTTGTACACAAATACGTGAAGTGTGGATGGAATTTTTGTATTCGTATACAAATATTTGCTATTCGTCCACGAACACGAGCACGATCCGTATTGTAGCGGTAAATTATCGCGAGTCAAAGGGATCAAACATTCGTCTAACCTCCACGGGGTAACCTCTATACACTATACGCGAATATTCGGTTATAGTATGCGAAGTGTGTAGGGAATTGTTCGGATACATTCGCAAATGAACATTCAGTCACGAATATTCTTGTTTGCACACGGATATTCGTATACGCATGTGTGGAGCCGGGGTAAAGCTTGTCATAAATGTTATGACTTGCAAATTCGTCCAATATGTTATGTTTTGTAATAAGGCCCTCGTATGATCGAACATCTTATATTGCTTTTGCATGTTGTTGCGACTTGTTTTCTATAATCACCTGATCTATTTGATTTCTTGTCTTGCCATCAGGTGATATCCAAGTTATTTTGTGTATATATTTTAGTAGTCAACGGAGTTAGTCAATACATAGTTTCCTAATAATTTCCATGAAAAATTGTAGTAATCTCTTCCATTATTGTTACTTTCTAGGTGTTAGTCTCCACTGGTCTTCCTATAGTTTATTTGTTCTCTTCTTACTTGCGCATTTTGATGCGGCTATCATGTGCTGCCTTTTTAGATGCCCTCTGTTGAAAATCGTGTAATTATTAATTCTGAAGATTCCAGTGTTTCCTAATTTTGTTTCTAAATTGCAACTTGCATATTGCACTTTTTCATAATTTCGATATAATAGCCTAATTATATTCATATCCTTTATCTTTATCACTTTTCCACCTGTCTGTGTCATCTTTCAAGTTTTTGCCTCCTTTTTTTAATCTTTATCTGCGTTCCATTTCTATTCTGTTCCATCTATTATTAGTTTGCTGTATCCCATTTTGACTCGTTTACCGTTTTCTGTCTTCTTGCGCTCTATTTCATATTTGTTTGTGCATATCTTTCTCGATTAGGTCATTGCTAATGTACTATACACTCTCTATTCTTTAAAGTGTTTTAACTAATTTCGCATTATTTGGCATAATGGTTTCTTTAGCTCTATTAAAATATTTTTCTCGCCCAGTTTATGTACTTATATGCTTTATGTGCTCTCATAAAGTTTTCCACTCTTTATTAAGTTTTTCCTTATCGTTTCCTTCCTGTATCTATTTTCAATCCGTACACTACAACATTATTTATCTTCTTTTCTTTCTATAGTCTTTTCACTTTATTCCGTATATTTTATTCTCGTCTCTCATATCCTGATATTCAGTTTTTATCAAACTGTAGCTATCTTCTCTCTTAGCTTTTCTACTTCTTCTAGATACCATCTCTGCTTGATTCTCAATTTTTTCACTTCCTTTGCTAATTTTTGCATAGATTCTTCTTGTTGATTCAGCATCGCTAGCATTTTGTCTAATGTATCTTCATTTCCAGTCTTCTCCGTTATTAGGACGCTCTATGCTTTTTATCTGTGGTCTTCTTACTTTCTTTGATCTCTTAAAAATTTATTTTCCCTTCATTCCATCACATTTTTCCTTGGCTGCTTCATCCGTAGAGTAGTCTCGCATCCGTTCCTGACGCTTGTCTTTCTTCTCTTATTTTCCTATTATTTACTTCATCGGTGGAGTACCCGTCGCTGTGCGTTTTATCCATTTTTGTTGCTCTTTAAATTCTTCCCTTCGTTATTTTTTGGGTTTGTTAAGTTTGCCTGTGCTTTTTATTTGGCGCCTGTATTGGTTATTATTTCGAATATTTATGTGTACTTTCTATATTATAAATCCGGACCTGTATGCTTAGTGTTGTTATCGTCGTGCGGTAAGACGTTGATCCGGATCTACTCCGCGGAGGTCGTGCTTGGTCTTCGCCTTGAAACCTGGTAAACTTTTCACTGGTTCATTAAGAAGCTTATACTTTGCTTTACAGAAAGGGCAATAACGCTCAACAGGTTGTTACTGAGGTGGATTTGGTAGATTATCAGTTTTGCTTACAAATTGCAATTTTTAGCTTTCAAGAAATCTACCAGTTTCTTCGAATAATGCGCAGATACACGATCAAATCAATTTAAAACAGACCTGTTGCTTTGCTTTCTCTCTAGAAATGGCAAACGCCTCTTCTTAAGGCGTTCATCCAGGTAGATTTCTCCATTAAGCTTGCCTGAGGTAATGAATGACTCTGAAACATCAATTTCTTCTGCAATGGCCTACCAGACTTGCAAGCAACTTTAGTCTTCTATTGATCTGTAGCTTCTTCAGGGATACCCTGATTTGGCACAGAGCACAGAGCAATTCCACACCCGATATCTGAGATGTACCAGCAAACACGTAAGTTTCATCATCAATTACGAAGAAGAAACTGGCAACCTTTTTAATGCGTTAAAGCTAGTTATCAGTGTATTACAGTTTTTTTCACTTCCTGCTTGTTTTTATACCGAGCTTGGTTTTCGCCCTCTGAACCATTGCAGCTGATACGGCTGACGAAGGATCTTACTGAAATTTACAGTACAACTTTTTATGTAACCTGAGAGTGTTTACTGTTGGTCGACGTCTACGCAATGGTTCTACTTGGTAGGTACCAGTCCTGCTAAATCGTTTTGATCTCGTTGTGCATCTCTACATGGTACATTATGGGTCTGGATATGTGTAAGAATAAGCTGTTGCTGGTAATTATATTATTGGAAATATCTCATGATGATCGCTTTGCAAAATTCGGTTTCACTCCTTTTCATTTTACAGCTATTTTCAACACTTAGCGCCAGTTATATTTCTACACTGAACAATGTGTCAAATACCATAAACGTCACGTGCCGATGCATTCAAAGCACACTTATGAAAGTTACACAATACTTATTTTTAGTTTACTTATTATGGTTCAAGATAAGTAATTAATCAGTTTAAAGAGAACTTTATAATGTTTAGAACCAATTTTTTATATCTACGAAACACCTAGGACTTTTGTATTGATGCTATTCCAGGTTATTTTACAATTTACACAGATTCTTGAGAATTAATTTAGAACATCTTTAAATACAACCTACTGGAATGACAAGCTCTGTAGTGTAACATTATTTTGCACAACCTTTTATAGGCTTAATCTGCTAGTGGAGATTTTTAACTTAGAAAATATCGAGTTACTATAATTTCAATTTCTAACCCTAAAAGACTTGTACATAAACTTTCTCTGTTTGTTGTAATACAACTAAGATTGAAAGCAGTAGTTAGTTGAAATTTAGTCTTATAACACTAGATTCGGTTTATTTTAATACCGAATTAAGACAAATCCAATTATTAACTTTACTAGTACAATAAAGGCAAACACGTAAATTTCTGACTGCTTATATCATGTAGCTTTATCATATATCAGAGGTTGTAAGCTAACAATTTAATAATCCTTTTCCTTCAGTTACGCTTGATGCTTTTATACTGCTTTTGAGACCTTACTGAAGTTGCCAATTCCGTACTTGTCAATCCTGGAACAAAGCAATACAATATTTTTATAAAATTCTTATTCCCACTATTGCTCCAAAATCTTCTCTGGTTGTTATTCCTAACCCTTAATCCCACTTCGTCTAGGAAGCTAATTGGTTGACTTCATTGGTGTTTTTCATATGTATTACAGATTTATTAATGTATATAAGGTGTTTTAGAAAGATTGGGCCTTATACTTCGGAAACGAATACATTGTCTTTCCAATAGAAGTAGATTTCAAAAAATATGCAGATGATATGTGTGTATACAGCGTGTCAGGGGTTAGAACGCATTAATTTTAAGGAGTGATAAAACACATCAAAAGGAACAAAAAAGTCTTATACAACTTTGTTCTAGAACATACTACTTTTTCAGAAAAAAAAGTTGGAAACATTAACATTATTTTGCTGCGTTAATAATAGTACTTTAATTACGGCGCTTGGTCGGCAGATGCATCTCATCTATCACAACAACAAATCTCAATGACATTTTATCGTATTATATGTCGTTTCCGCGTAAAATTGAATTCTTTTTACAATTAAAAATTCATTTTACTTAATTAAGAAACGTGACAACCCTGTAAAGTTTGTAATAAAATTTGCTCCACATCCGCACAAAATACTGATATGGAAGTTTGTTGACATTGAAATAAAGCACGTTTTGCTTACAACCTTGCAATTTAAGAATATTTGTGAAGCAAAACTATAACTGCAATAATGTTATAATAAAAACTTGTATCGATTAACAAGCAAACAATTATAAAAAAATAGTACTGAAAGTTATTATGAATCATTTAATATTATTATTCTTTTTTTGGACTTTAAGTTAATCGGATTAGAGTTAAGCTCCCTTCTTACCTGTAAATAGTTTGTATGTAATTGTCAGCTGAATTTATATTTAATGATCCAACTTATATTAATGATCCCTCATTCAAGTTAACAATTGTTACCTTTAAAATCAATAAATATACAGGTACTTATTGATTTCGAATTTATAAAATTCTAACTGTCCGCTTTAAACCTAACACTACACAAACAAAAACTTCGACAGTGGCTATTTTTTCTTCTACATATACTATTAGAAACACTAATCTTTTTCTGTTTGGAAAACGCTCTTTTACTAACATGGAGGTGTTTGAAAATAAATAAAATAATACCAAAGTGCATTATATCTTTAAACAACGGATATTTACAGAACAAACAACGGTTTTCTTTATAATTGTAGAACGGAAATGAATGTCAAATAACTTCAAGCTTACACTTTCTTATTTGCTGCTTTTATAATAAATTATTTAAGAACCTTGACGTAGTGTTGCGGAAGTTAGTTGTAATATTTCCTCTCTAAAAGTCTGTTGATTAATACAGAAATTCTATTCATGATTAAACAATAACACGCGCTGAATATACTATTAATATATGCAGCATTAAGCTGCAGTCTTTTAAAATAGTCTTATAATTCTATTCAATAAAATCATTTTACAGCCATTTAATCGCTCCAATCAATCAAAATTTTAATCGATCAAATTTTAAAAACTTTAAATTTTACTCTCGTATATTCGGAAGAACACAGAAAATATGAATGTGTCTGAAGTTTTGACAATATTGAAAATTATTATTTGGAATATTAACCCTCAAGTACTATCGTGTTTGAATACCCCACTCTATATAGTTAGTTTTTTTTTGTAACAATAGATGTGTTTTCATACTTTTTTGTTTTTAGGTAATAAAACAAGTCTGTAGCTTACTACTGACGTTAAAAAAAGATTCTACATATTTGAAATGAAAAAGAAAATTCAAAACACATAAAAGTATACATTTTTTTATAAAAATACATATTGTTATGATATAGGGGGAGGGAGATGGGGTTGGCAATTTGTTATTTATGTCAATAAAAAAAATGTATTGTAGGGAATAATAAACCCTCCAACACTTAATGAAAGGTTATAAATTGCAAAATAAATTTGTTACTGTTGAAATTCACAAACACAAAATCATGGTAAAACAGTCTGAAAACATACACAACTAAATATCACTTACCTTTATCATTAAGAAAAATTCTCCGGATATAATTTCTAAACTGGAAAACAAGTTCCATAAATGCTTGAGACGAAATCAGGCGGGTCGTTAATTAATTAGGAAGCTATTTAAATTATATCTGTAAAACATTATTATTGGACCAGACATAAATAAATACACAAATCAATTTCTTTTTAAACATTTAAATGGATAAATTTTATTTATGAACACACAAAAGAAATAAAAAATTAAAATTCATTGAAGAGAAACGAAAACAACTATTAAAATTCTAAATTAAAACTAATTAAACAAACATGAAACAAAATCAATTAAATATTGGTGTCAAATAGATTTAACAAAATAAGAATTAAGAGACATTTTAATTCTCTTGGTCCTTTTTAATTCTTATCCATCAATCTTAAATTATTAAAAAAAATAAAAATTGAAAATTATTTTGAGTTTAAAAATATTTGGCGCGGAACAAAATTTTAAACACATTAAGTTGGTTAGCAGTTTTCTGTCATAGTTGGTAAAATTACCTGCTTATTTGTTGACATGATGAGCACATTTCCATATCATCCTTCAAATTTATTTTATTTGTGATTTATGAAGATAATTATAATTATTAAAGGTACAACATGTATCTTCCATGACGTGAGTACATAAATTAATTCGGTTACTTGCAGCAAGATTCCATTACCTTCCTTTAATTCGTTCCATTCAAAATAAAATTCAAGAAATTTTTCCAAATAATAATAACAGTCTGAACACCTAATTTAAACACTTTAATCACTTTGATTGTTCATTATAATTATTATTAATCAAATTATTAAAAACTTATAAAAAAAATCTAAAAATAAGATGACATTTGTCATAACCTCACTTTGTTGACAGATAAAGTGACGTAAAATTCACCAACATAACCTCGAAATTTTAACAAAATAACATACAAACTGACATGACTTCTGCTCTGTATGGAAATTCAAGAGAAAGTAACCAAATTTTCGTACTGTTTTGATAATAATTGAAAATCAATTGCGAATCACTAGTGATTTTTCTAGTTAAGAACTAGATTAATTTGGTTTCTTACTAAAAACAAAACAGCACCGTTTACACTAAAATCCTCTAACCAAATTGTTAATAATAAATTAAATTAATTGTTTAAATAAATGTTATAAAACGAAAGATGAGAATTTTTCCTTCAATTTGATAACATGGCAATAAAAATGCAAATTTAGAATTAGGATTCATTGACAACCAACATTAGTTCAACAAAAATTCAAAAAAAATTTAACATCTTGCTACATCATTTTCTTTTGGGATTTCAAAGGTCTAAACCTTCTCTTTAAAAAGTTCCCCACTTTAACATTCTATTCAAATGCACCCTAGAACTTGGTTAACAATATTGCAGTAAAATATTTTACTTAGAAATTCAAATAACATTGAAAAATATCCATCTACTATGGAAAATTATGAATCGTCAAAGAAACAGTACATATTCTTGAAATTCAATAATAAAAACTGTAACAAAGTAATAAATGCTTGTGTATACCTTCTTGCCCATGCCTTTAATACATTTCAGGTGAAAACATGCCATAAAATGGCTTCAACATATCTAAATGTCAAAATATCAACCAACGACATAGGATCGTCCATCATGAAATTGAGTCCGTAAAATTCAAGTGAGGAATCTGTTTAAGATTTATCTCCTTCCATCTCACAGTGTTGTAGTGTGTATCCTCAACATATTTAATGCAAAATTTTATTATTTTAAAATAAAAAATAGTGAAATTCTTCTTTCGCCTGGAAGATAGGCAACACATCGTGCATACATGTAATGCGGGATTCCTATATCATAACATGATGTACATGAAAAATATATTTGAAACTGAAAATACGTTTTTCGCGGACTACTTTTTTGTTGAATGGTGCCCGAAGGCGTGACTTCATCTCCTGATAAAGAAAAATGGCGTTATCATCACATATAAAAATTTTCTGTTGACATTCTTGGGCATTTCAACGGCTTAGACCTATTGTTTTCCAAAAACTGTTAAAAGCAGCAGATCGTGATTTGTTACATGTTAAAGGCGTTGTTCTTGTAAAACAATACCTAGTAACTGAAGAGCACGAGTATAATAATTTAGAGGATATTAAGCAAAAAATGATTCCGAAACACCCCCACGATAGCACTTCAAGGTTAAAACTCAAAGATAAAAAGCAGTACTGCACAGATGTATTGATAGTATTTTCGCTTTCGCTCTGCACGAAGGTCACACTGCATACATAAATTTGAGAATGTTTTCTGCTGTCGTTTCTGTTGAAACGGCATCTTTATTCGAAAGACAAAGATCAGAAAAACAAATAGATGTTTTAATGTTTTTTTCTTTGTCTAGAGATTTATTTTATATCAAATTCTATATCTTTGACCTTACCTATTTCAATTATAGATTCCCAAATACGTCAACTTTTAAAGAGCGTCGGTAATGAAAATGCTGAAGCAATCTATGAGCGATTTTTGATAGTATACATCTTAGAAAAATGTTACAGTTGCAATTGAAACTGAAGTGCACACTTTAAAGTACATAGATAGCAACCTTAATTCTATAAACCACCTTTTTATGGTTATAACAGTTTTATTGTTACTTTAACGTCTTTGCCTTTTTTGATAAAGACAAGACATTTTGAAAGGAATCTTGAATGTACTATTTTAGACCGAAAATCAATAGTTAAATTTGGTGTTGATGTAGCTCAATTAGTATTACCCTACTTCAATCACCTCCAGTATCACTGTGGAACAAAAACAAATTCAAAAGAACATTGGTTTCATTGGTTTTGTTCTCAGCAAAGGATATTAACTATTGGTGTTGCAAGCAGAAGAAACCGATTCATTAGTAGAAATTCTTGACTCACGTCATGGAAAACCTATGAAAATAATGAAGACGAATTAGCAATAGAGAAAATACAAAACTAATTTGAACATAGAAAAGTCCTAAAAGGTCATCTTACTACAATACGTAATCAAACAGGTTAGGTTATGATAATAATTTTACTTGAAACTCTGCTTTTTAAAGCACAATAATCCAGGAAAATTTACATAAACCAATAGAGTGATTAGCACTAACTTCAACTGTCAAATGAGAATCAACAGTTTAATAACCTAGACGTGTTACCGCAGCATCCAGGCTACTAACGTAACACATTAAAAAGACAGAAAAGATATGAAAGGTCAAATAAAATAGATGACGATTTTTTTTCTTCCACTTATTATCCTCAATATTTAGGTCCTGATAGCGTGAGCTCGATCATATGATCGAGCTCACGCTTAATAAGAACTTAAAAATATTTTCTTAAATTCAGGCTGAGATTAACTTGCTTAGTTTAGCGTCTACTTTACACATGCATAGTATTTGTGCGTATCTTGACCTCTAGTTCACCAGGGCTCGTGAAAACAGAACAGTATTCTCATACTTTTGTGGAGTGGTTAGCGCGGTAGCAAGTCTAACTCACAGGAGACTGGAGTTCGATCCGCAGAACCGGCGAAGGAATTTTCACGTCGATATGTAAAATCTCAGTGCACATTGCCGCGCTGTCGGATAGACACGTTAAGCTGTCGATCCCGGCAACCACGCAAACACCTACCTGCCGTTGTCGTTAAGAATAACACTTCGCCATATACTACACACAAGTATGTAACTATTTGTATTATATTTTTGTGCTTAGGCAATGTTAATCATAATTAACATTAATAATAATAATTATATGAAATATACCATAATTGTAAAACTAAATGAAAGAATTCTAATGAACTTTCAAGTCTAAGACGAGTTAATGTGAACGCATCTATATTACTATATTGCAACTTTAAACTTTAATTGCATTTCTATATTGTACTGAAACTTTAATTAACTTACATATTTGATTAGTTTCAGCAAGATTTTTGTTTTACTTGATTACCTAATTAATTTTATGTGTACAGCTTCTATGCATTAACGTTCTAGTTCATTTATAATAGTATAAAAAATTCCTATCTCTTTTATTAATGTAAATCGCCACTTTAAACTCCTCGTCGTGAAATTTAAACAAATATTATGAAGACTACAATTTTAATTGGAAAAGTTTTTAAATGGCGATTAAGGCTCCCTTGAGGTTTATCGGAATTTAGTACGTTACTTAAAGATTCAACAGCAATCAAAAGGCTTTTACAATCATTTCCGAATTTTTTAGCGTGTGTTCCTGAGCGTTATTCAGAATATTAATCATTTTATGGTTGAATTAGATATCGTTTTCCTTCTAAATTAACATATTACACGAGAAATTTATTAACACTAACAGATTTATTGTCGATATAAGCATTGTAATTTAACAAAGAATTTAGTTTATAGCTTATTTATAAATATATGTCATTTTCATACATCGTGTTTTTCTTATCCAAAAATAAGTTTCTAACTTCAGTACTGCAGGTTTCATGATCAGGATGTTGAAGTTGTCTTCACCCCTAGCTAAGTAAAACTAGTTTGATAATAACTCGAGAGTGACAGCGAAGACATGAATGTACAGAGATATCGTTTATAGGGTGTAATATTAAATTTTTGATCGCCTAATCAGTGATATTAATGAAACTTATAGCTGTTATAATAATTATTTTATAATTTGTTAACAAGTCTGTAAAGGTTAATAAATCTAACGGGTGTTTTTTTTGAGGCGGAGAACTTTAAATTGGCAACACTGTCTTATGTGACAGCCGATTTGACAGTTCTCGCTTGTTTTGGGGTTAGTTTGGTTTAACAATTCATCATGAATAGACTCACGCCGGAGCAACGTTTGCAAATTGTTCAAATTTATTTTGAAAAACATGGTTCAATTCGAGAAACTCATCGGGCATTACGTGCATTTTATGGTGCTCATAATCGTCCATCAGACCGATTAATTCGAGAAACTAGGAATCGTTTTCGCAATACGTTTACTTTAAACGATAATACGCATCCCGTAATATGTCGTACAGTGCGCACGCAACAAGCGATTGATGGTGTGCAGCGTAGTGTTGATGATGATCCAAATGCGTCAATTCGTCATCGTGCTCAACAATTAAACTTGTGTCCATCCACTTTAAGGAAAATCTTGCGTAAAGATCTTGGTTTACATGCTTACAAGATTCAACTTGTACAGGAATTGAAGCCACACGATCATCGTTCGCGCCATACATTTGGTGAATGGGCCAATGAACATTGATCCACAATTTCATTTGAAAATCTAGTTCAGTGATGAAGCACACTTTTGGTTAAATGGATATGTCAATAAACAGAATTGCCGCATTTGGAGCGATGATAATCCACAAGCCATTGTCGAAACACCATTACATCCAGAAAAAGTCACCGTTTGGTGCGCTTTATGCGACCGGTGGAATCATTGGTCCATATGTCATCAAAAATGATGATGGTCAGAACGTTACAGTCAACTGTGAGCGGTACAGAGACATGATTACTAACATTTTCGTGCCTCAATTGGCAGCCATTAATGTTGCAAACATGTGGTTTCAGTAGGACGGCGCCACATGCCACACGTACACATGCCTCTGTACGCGCCAGCCGCGGCGGCCACATGCCCGAAATCATATTCAAACATTAATGCCATAAAATTATCTTTTAAATAAAGCCAATTTCATGGATATTAAAAACTTTTTTCTGTGTTTTATTTCAATTTAAAGTTGTCGGCCTCTAAAAAAACACCCGTTATAAAGTGACATTGGGTCAATGCAGCGCTGCAGCAGGTTTCACAGCCGTCTAAAGATTTAAAATCATTTGAAATAAATCATCGCTTTATACATACATATAAAGCGCTTGAAACGCTGACAAGTAACATTACACGACTGATTTACCGAACGTCAATAATCAAAATGTCGGATACAATTTTGACAGTAGAGAAAAGAAAAATGAAAATTTTAAATAGAGTCGGAGTGCAGATTAGCATTTGGCGATGATGATAAGGATGCTGTTTTAGAAATCGAAATTCTGTCAGTTGTTTCAATTGCAACTAAGTGTTTATAGGAGCTAAATAAAAACATTAACGAAAAAAACACAAAGGAATTTCAAATAGAAAATTCAACAGGGACAAAAGTTACAGATTTTCTGGATATATTGCATACACATGCAGTGAAGAACAATTTGTGACGCACTTTCGAATGAAGAAAAGTACAATAGAGATAAACATAAAAGTACCTAAAAACCTAAAAAAACCTAAGTAGGTACAACTCAGTAATGGTTTTGATCAAGCACATGCCATCTGCTGAGATAAAAAAGCAAACTCACGAGCTCTGTAACTGGGATGTTTGGTAAACAACTGGCACTTAATTAATTAGTCTCAACTGGCAATATAATTTTCCCATGTTCAGCGAAGTTCTAGTAGGGTGGGGCAGTGTAAAATTAGTTCATTTTGTTGTCTTTAAGGCTAATTTCATGCCAAATCAACAAGAGCCATGTGCTTCAATGTCTCAGATTTTGTTCAAATTTCTTCCTTGCGTAGATACATATAAAATGACATTAAATTACTTTTTTCAGATTTTTTGGATTAAAAATGGCCGAAGTAGAAGTTTTTGAAAATTTCCTTTTTTTGCAAATTCTGCTATCTGACACTCTGCTTCATCTAACTAAAGTTGCCATATCTCCCTTATTTTTGAGTTATCTGGCTCATTCAGTGTCAGATTAAAGCTAGTTCTTGGATCTTTCAGAGTATATCAAGAAACGTGCAAATATATTGCACAGTAGAAAAGTAGCAGGCTCAGTGTTTTTACAAATTTTGACATTGCTCCTGTGCTACAACTATCATCTTTTCGATTTGTTTTTATAAAATGATCTTAGTATATTCTTGGTATAGTTAAAAAATAGAAATGGTGTTTTTGTAGTATTGGAAAAAAAATTATTTTTGAAAAAACTTGCTTTCAGAGCCTCTACTGTGCAATGTATTTGCACATTATAACATATAACATAACTATAACATAACATAATAACATTATATATAATGTAACTACCTTATTGCTTCAGTTATCTGATTCATTCAAGTGTCAGACTAAAGCTAGTTTTTGGGTCTTTTAGAGTATATCAAAAAACTTGCAAAGGCATTGCACAGTAAAAAACTACCAGGCTCTTAAGGCAAAATTTTTCAAAAATAATTTTTTTTCCAAAACTATCAACAACACCCTTTTTATTTTTTAACCATTACCACAAGGATATGCTAAGATAATTCTATAAAAAAAGTCAGAATTTGTAAAAACAGTAAAATTTGCCTTCACAGCCTGCTACTTTTCTATTGTGCAATGTCTCTTGCGCGTTTCTTTATATACTCCAAAAACTAGCTTTAATCTGACACCTGGATGAGCCAGATAACTCGAGAAATAAGGGAGTTATGGCAATGTTGTAGAGTGTCAGGTAGCAGAATTTGCATCAAAATCGAAATTTTTCAAAATTTCTACTTATGTCATTTTTGTCAAATCTGAATTAATTAATTTATTTTAATTTGATATGTATCTATGCAAGGAAAAAATTGATCAAAATCTGAGTTATCGAAGCACGGCCATGTTTTTAAATTATGTAATTTGCCATCGATTGCTGCTATTTAGGTACACTGCCGCCCATTTGAAAGTGCACGATAGATCCGATTTACCTCGGTTATATGGTCTATAACTTACCCTAAGCTGATAAATAAATTATTTTAAACAAGTACGAGGTCTGGCTATTAAATAACGAGACTGCTTATGAAAAAGAGTTTTATTTTAAAAATTATTCTACAATCGAATGCTCCCCTTCAATGTACTCCCCTCCCTTCGCCACACACCGTTCCATTCGTTTTTTCCATTGGCCAAAGCAATGCTGGAAGTCTTCTTTTGTAAGAGCATTTAGGAGCTCCGCCGATTTTCGAATCGGGAAGGGACTCAGAGAGGGAGATAAGTCGAAGAGGGAAGTAAGAGAGAAGAGTATTTTAAAATTGTTTTAAAATTAAAATTAAAAAAGAAGAAAAGCCGGAGAGAATGAGGGTGGGGATGAACTTTTTACAAGAAACGTCAGTTTACTTAAAACAAAAATTGTCGTGTGCAAGCGTTTAGCTTTTATACTACATATGAAAAGGATAATAGAAGTGGGAGGAACAACTAATCTTCGCACTGTGTACAACTTCATTGTGTGATTACTACTCTTGGGGTTTCGCGTATGTTTAAATAAACGCAACCAAACAAAACCAATTGCAAATACTAAGCTTAGCATTGTCAGACGAACTCCTGGACTTAGTTACTTACCTAGTCTTTCAACAAATTAGCCTTTTTACCCTTACACTGACATTTGATACTTACCAAGCACAGCCATCCGTGCCGACATGAGATGTGGAGCCTCAATCCTGGAAAAGATTTCGCTACTCCAGAATCGATCTCATGGGACCGTGTGATCTTGATGTTGGTGACCGTAATCAAATTAATAAAAAAGTTTTAGTTATGATTTAAGATAAATTTCAAATTTATCTGTCCAGAAAGCAGAGGGTGCTGGTGTTCGAGTGCCAGTCGGAGTGATAAACTCTTCTATATGAATTTGCATACAAATTGTGATTAATAAAAAAAGTAGAAATTTTGGTATCAATCGAAAGAAGAATTCATTTTATTTAAAAACATATTAAAGTTTATGAAGAACATCAATAACTATTCAGAAAAATACTTAAAAGTTTAATGGTTTTGGTAATAACGTATAAGGAAAAGCTTTAGGTTCTACACCTAATTGGTCTAGAGGTCAATGTATCAGACTTATAATCAGAAATCGTGGGTTCAGATCCCTCCCTCGAAAGCTTTTGTTTTAATTGTATGATTTACTAATTGCTATTTATTATTTGTAGAACTGGATTTTAATTATTATTACAATTATTGTTATTGTCATGGCCTATACAGTCTTAAAACCAAACGACAGCCCATGTATCAAGATACAGTCGAACAAACTGAACGATTCACTACAATAAAACAAGGATTTGTTTAGTTTGGAACTTCCATAAAGAATCTCCTAGACATTTATTGTTAGGAGATAAACCGTTTTAATCAGTACTCATAATTTAAAATTAATCACATTCTTTATGTAGTGCACATATACTTTTTTTGAAAGACGACCAGAAATCTTTCTAATAATACTACTATTAGTTTAAATTTGGAAAAGATGAAATTGTTTTAGAGACTAGTTAGTGGAACTTAGTAGCATGCTATTTTATAAATTTATTTGCCTTCTGCTGAATTTCACGTGTACAAACTTACCAAAATACGTTCATTTGTTATAATTACGTTACTAGAAATAAACTAGACTATGCTTCGTAGCTAGACGGCTGAAACGAATATTGCATCACAATTCTCATGAATCAAAAATACATGTCTGCAATACTCCAAAGGAAATTATTGCACCTTTAACAGAATAAATTATATTTTCTTTGAAAAAATCTTCCCAGCTTTGGTTTCAAACCAAAGGCATCGTAGTTACACTTATACCTACCTATATTTCCCTAAGAAAGAACCAACCATTCTTAGTCCAGTGAGCCTTGAAGGTTAAATTTCTTAAAAAAAAGAAGTTCTTCTATAAATGACATAAATTTAACAAGGATATTTAAAGAATGATAAGTCTTGCGAAGAATAAAGCTCTCATGTCACAAAAAAGCCTTTAGTTGTAAAATTCATAAAATTTTTCTAGTCTTTATTCGCTGTTTCACTCATTGGTTGCATTGAACTTGTTTTATTCTAAAAAATATTTTCGGGATGTGACCACCATGGGCACGATATTTATTATATTGTAAATTTTCAGAATGTCACAATGAACTTTTGCAAGAAGTTAAGATATTTGCAGATTAAATTTGAAATACAAATAAATGAGTCTATTATTCTCCAATAAAATTCTATCATGAACTGACAATAGTTTTTAAAGTGTTTAATGGTTTTGAAGGTTAAGCTTGACTGTTGAATTAATGGCAAATGCTAAATATAACATAAAATAACTCTTGTCCTTGTTTTACGTATTACTACCTATATTTTCAAATTTTATCATGCTGGACAATTACATCACAGCATAAGAATATACAGCTGATTAACTTCATTGTCGGCACTTTGAAGTTTGTCAGCTAGTTTCGAATATCGCACACACCATTATCAGTTGGCCAAGGCTTGTCGTATGTTGTTAATAACAAGCAGCGAATATCACAATATCACTGTTGTTCCGTAGCCCGCCAACATCCCGAGAATAAATAAGGTCTCACTCGGCTGGCTGAAAATATTTGCGAGAGTGCCTGCCCCTGCTGTATATTCTTTTGCTGCGGCTATATCACTAGATTTTCATTATTTTGAATCTACATCTTACATTAGCCTTAAATTCAAAGTGCCATGATCAAACTTAAAAAACATTAAACAATTATTTCAAAAACAACTAGTTATATCCTTTAATTCTCCTTGTAACCTACATAATATCTACACTACCACAAAAATGCAAACCAAAGCCTAATAAAAAAACTAGATAAATTATATTAGAATGATATTCTAAGTTATATATAAATATAATTAAAAAAACACTCAAAACTAAGGTATTTCTCAACATGTTACACCTGAAACACTGATAATCGCAACCGAAACATTTAAAAAAATCATTCCTTGGAAATTTTGATGATAATTTGAACACTTCTTTATACGATATACTATACTTGGTATACTTATAACTAGAACCAACCATGACCTTGCTGAATGGGTAGTTAAGTGCACCAAGCTGAATGAATAAAATTACGGCTTTTACGGCTCCAGGTTTTTAAACTGTAATAAAATATAAAAAGTAAATCAACTATTCAACAATATTCTTTATCCAACAAATAATTTATATTTTTCTAAATATTGCTCTAGAATAAGCATTCCGTAATTCAATTTACATAATCGTAAGTACGCAGGACAAAGTAACTGGTTTAAAAAATTCTAATTGATATACTATTATAAATTGTAACAAATACATACATTTTAATCTCGCCAATTTTTCAATAGACAATTGTCTTTTTTGCGTAATGTATTCTATGATAAAGAATTGTTGATCAACTAGTTTACTTTTTATATTTTATTACAGTTTAAAAACCTGAAATCGACGTAATTTTATACGTATACATTCGACTACACGAAATTGTGCACTTAACTACCTATTCAGCAAGGTCGTGGTTGGATCTGCTTATAACTAATGGAAAAAATTATCTCCCCTTAATGGCTCAACAAAAGTCCCGAAGTTTTGGAATAACTCGCCATAATGCTCTAAAACTCTTTATTCTAAAACTCGTATTCCGTGGTTACGTACCGTGACACGTTCCAATGTATTTTTATGATTAGTTAATTCTTAGGAATTACTATTAAGTAACTAAACTTTCAATTTCTTGCATTTTTTGCTCTTAATAAAAATGCATTTACTTTTTATATCTGGTGTTGTTTACAAGCAGATTAAGCTATTACGTGCGTTACGTACAAGTGACAAAATTGAGACATGAAATACTAAGGAATTAAAGGTTTTATAATAGTTCTGCTAACTATTCATACAAAACTAACAAGTTGATTATTTATACAATATTAGAGAAAACACTAAAAATAAAATCATACCTACGGTTTTGTTTTAAGCTGCCGTTAATGATCAATTTAGGTCTTCAAGGCGTTACGTATAATGTCACATGCGTTACGTACTGTGACATACCAAAAATTGCATATTTCATTCACTATTATTAATGAAATTCAGACACAATTTCTTTTATGGATTTTTATTTGTCTATTACATTTCTTTATTTTTCAACAACAATTAACTGCAAATTAAATCTAAACTCACTAACGTTATTGTCTTAAACCACCACCGTAAGCAACATACATCGAATGACAGTTTTCATTCTACTGCACACATTTTTGCATAAAAGTATAAACAAATAAGCCATTATTATCGAAATTTAGCTGCAGCAAAAGCAATTCGTATTTTAATGAATGAATTTTATACCTGCTAGAATGCATTGGTTTAGTTTTTTCGACCATTACTCAATATTGAATTTTATTTGTGTATTTTATTTGCGGAATGCGCGAAACCTAATAAAAATTAAATTGAAAAATTTGAAGCTATTTGTGAAAACAAACATGTTTAGCAGAAAGGTGTCTCAATGTCATACCTGGAACATACGAAATGGCTGAGAAGTAAACTAAGAAAATTCAGTAAGTGTTTGCTTTTAATAAAATGGTAGATAAAATGATATGAAAAATTATATTAATTTTCCAACAATTTATAAGTGCATGATAATTATGTGCGATTACTTTGTTAAAACAGCTTTTAGTCGTCTTTGAAAAATAAACTGAATTGTCTTCAAATGTACTAACTCGAGCCACTTTGTTGTTATATCTCTCGTATAAGTGTAAAACAACCAAAGGATTTGTAATTCAGCTGCAAACATTTGTTTTGCCAGTTGTTTCAGTAAATGTAAAAGCCTTAAAAGATATGTATTGTTATTTTTGTTTATAGTTTACTTGTTTTACAGAAGATTTCATGAAATTTAAACCAAACAAGAGTATGTAAATGTAACTTTATGAGAGTAGGTTAAGCGAATATTGATTGCAAGCCAAACAACAAAACCATGTAATATCTTGACATATTGCTACTATATACTGCTGTATAGCGAAACTTAATTTCATCATTGCATTAAAGTAATTATTTTTCACAAACGAGTTGATATTTACTGACTTATTACTCTTACAGAAAATAGTTTACATTTTCGCATTGGAATATAACTGTAAACCTAATTATCCCTCTGCCTACTTTTTGCGGCTTGAAATTCACCCTTGATATAAAATGGCATGAAATCAGAACCGTAGCATAACGACTGCTATGCAATCATAACGAGATATGAAAACTTTAACCAGCGAATAAATTGCATTAGAATTAATTACTAAAAATCTTACTTAAAATAGATATTGAAAATGGAGTACATGGAAGATATCTAGGAAATCTCAGTAGGCTAAAAGAAGTCGAAGATATGCTGCAGTACATATCTACCATACCAGAGTTGTATAAATCTGAAAAATTCATAACCCTCTAAAACTGTCATATTACATACATATGTAACTCCCAATCGCAGAATTTGTCAATTGCCCGAAATTTTTAACCACAACGCGATCTGGGAAAAGTTTAAACATCCACAACGCGTTCTAGGTGCAACTAGGCATAAGACAGCAACCACAACGCGTTGTGGGTATTTCTGTTTGCTCTACACCCGAAAACTATAATTTTTCGCTTTGTGGCCGCTACCATATACCCACTAAGCGTTCTGAGTATTTTGTGTTTACCGACAACACCTAAAGGGTGTTGTGGTAAAGGGGGTAAAAGGTATTTTTAAATTTTTATTATTTATTTATTTAATTTGTTGTTTTGTTTTTTTATGGTGCTACACTATTTTACTGTGATAAAAGCTTTTACATTTTTTTATATATGTAAAAGGTTTGATAGAATTACAAAATTATAGCTTAAAAAATTACACAAATAAACTGTGCACTACTATTGTGGCATTTATTTCTATTCTATTCGTGTTGCGAGTAAACGCAAAATACTCAAAACGCGTTGTAGGTAAAATACCGGAACACTCACAACTTGTTGTAGCTATATTGTAGTGGCCACAAAACGAACGCGTTCTAGGTGCAACTAGGCATCAGACAGCAACCACAACGCGTTGTGGGTATTTCTGTTTTCTCTACACCCGAAAAATATAATTTTTCGCTTTGTGGCCGCTACAATATACCCACTAAGCGTTCTCAGTATTTTGTGTTTACCGACAACACCTAAAGGGTGTTGGGGTAAAGGGGGTAAAAGGTATTTTTAAATTTTTATTATTTATTTATTTAATTTGTTGTTTTGTTTTTTTATGGTGCTACACTATTTTACTGTGATAAAAGCTTTTACATTTTTTTATATATGTAAAAGGTTTGATAGAATTACAAAATTATAGCTTAAAAAATTACACAAATAAACTATGCACTACTATTGTGGCATTTATTTCTATTCTATTCGTGTTGCGAGTAAACGCAAAATACTCAAAACGCGTTGTAGGTAAAATACCGGAACACTCACAACTTGTTGTAGGTATATTGTAGTGGCCACAAAACGAAAAGTTACATTTTTCGGGTATTCCGCAAACTGATATACCCACAACGCGTTGTGGACATCTAAGCTTACCCACATCGCGTTGTGATTAAAAAATTCGGGCAGCAGGCAAATTCGGCTATTGAGAGTAACACATATACAGTAAAACCTCACCTGAAAGACACTTTTGTATTAAAGACACCTCTGTATTAGATCCTGACTTCTTGTCATTCAAAATGTATTTATAGACACTTACATATTAAAGACACTTGATATAAGAGACGTGGACACAAAAATGTCAGTACAACTCATTACACGAGCACCCCATTATTAAGGGTAATTCCAGGTGAAAACTGGTTCTCTTTGTAGTATAGACGGTTTTCTTTACAAAAATAGTGCATTATTAAACACAGTGACAGGTAAAAACTTTATTCTCTTCATACGTAATATAGATGAATTTGAGATTTTATATATAATTTTCTTAAAGATTTTTCTTAAAGAAAATTCTTTATATAAAGGGTGAATAATAATTTTGCAAATTTTTAGTCACAATTCTTGCAGATATAACTTACAATATCATCACATCGAAATCAATTCACCGTGCTCGAGAAACTGCATCTAATAAAGTGTAAAAAGAAAACCCGACTTGGGCTATAAGGAAAATCGCTGAGAATGTTATGTGAGTCAAGTTGAAATCAAAAGAAAGCATCTTAGAACTTACGAAATAAATTGTTCAGTTAGAGGTTTCACCCTGAGGTGAATCAGGTGAACCAACCCCTATCAGGTGTTTAACCCTGATATAGACATATCTAGATATAAATGACACCCAAAGGTGTCTGTAATAGTAAGGTTTTACTGTATTATCGCCTCTTTTATTAACATACTGTAGAGTGGTACTGCTGGGGTCATAGAATTCAGCACTGTATTTCTTCTTCGTAGTCTGTTTCCCTAAAGCTTTTACTAGAAATGAAGGTGTTAGTTCTAATAAATAAAACACACATCAGTAAACCTAATAGTTTTATCTTCTCCAATATTTCAGCAAGCGTTATTTACCCTTAATATCATATGTTTCACTACGGTAGCCACAGCAAGCGGGATGCGACACAGCGTAAGCAGCAAAATAAACGTGCGAGTGCAGTAGGGTAGAATAGTCGGAGGACAGGAAATATTTCTAGTTTTTGTATAGAAGTTAGGATGAGATCGTATAGAAGTTACGGTAAAGAGGGTGGAAGCAGGCAAGAGTCCTTACTCTTGGTTTCCTGGCAGGCTGCTTGATTCCTCGGTTCGGCTGGTCTTGCTGAAGCTGAGTCCTGGAAATGGACTGAATAAATCGGCTAGTGCATTCTCTTGTATAGGTGCTCACCGATCGTGGGGGAAATGGTAGGAGTAGAGGAGTGGCGCATGCCAAATAAACGCTTAAGGAAGGGACGCATGCTCTTGCTTGAGTCGGCGGCTACACATCGCAGCGGATGATAAGCTTATTTATTCTTAGCAATAACAATTAATCAAAGTAAAGTAACTTCGTTGCAAAGGTCAAGCTAACAAAAGAAATGGCATGTGCATAGGTGCAAATCCTGATATTCTACTGTAATCTACAGTTTACGTCGATTTTATTTTTTCTCGGCTTAAAAACGTCTGAAGACGGTTACAGAAATACGTATTACGTATACGTAATACAGTGTGTGGTTAGGAGACACCGCTTAAAATACAGTATAGATATATATACTTCTAATGAATTGTTATAATATACAGTACGAATTTTATACTTCTGATCATTATGCAACCAACATTACATGAATTACAATAAAATAAAAAAATATTTATTTGCTGTGAATTATTGAATGTACGTGTGCTTAGTGACCCAACACAATATCAATAAATATGAATAACAATTCTGAACATTGACAAAAACAATTTATAAACTATATTTCACAAAATATCAATGTAAAATTTCTAATTTTTGTTTAAGAAGTAATTCGTTTTTTTAATCCGTTGTAAATAAATATGTAAGATTGGTTGCATAACTGCCAGGGATGTCAATGCATTTAACGTGTTATTTTAATAATTGAACGTAGGAGTTTTATATACAGCAAGTCTGTATATAAATTCGCACTGTAGGTATTTATAATAATAAATGCTTCCATTAAATCGTTATTCGATTAAGAAAAAAATTCTGCGTGATTTGCAGCTGATGATGTTAGTTTACTTTGCCCCGAAAAGATTCACTGCGTTCTTGGTGCTAGAAGTCTATACTGATACCCTTTGTTTTAACAGTAGACGTATAAATAAAAAATGTATATACAATAGTATTTTTAAAACTAATAACCATAGAATACATTGATTTTTAAAACAATCGAATTTTAAATTTAACAAGCTCTTTAATTTAACACGCGATTAAGTCGAGTAGAATATAGAGAGAATAATGAGTAGATCGTGATCTCTGTGGAGAAGTGGCTGTTTGCAATTCATATATTTCTAATGGATGTTTCAGGCCCCAACCTAAAAACTGCGATCGCAATTCTCAACTGTCTGCTCGCTCGGCAGCTCTGTTTCGAAGACCCCTCCTGCTCCTCCATTCTGGAAATTATTCCAAGAGTTTGCGGGCCGGAATCAGGTGAGTTACTTTTGCATACTTTGTCCTTAATCCACAAATTATACGCTGTTATACTTTGTAATGTGTACTCTATGTAAATTAATCTAAAGTTACAATAAACAGCCGTTTCAATATTTAAATACTCTTAAATGATACATAAAACGGTGCAAGAGACATGCACACAAACGTGATTCGTGTTCTGGTGGTTGAGCTTTTAACGTGGTGTTTATCTAGCATTTAGTGACAATGCAGCAATCCGCAGTAGCTATTTCCTTGGCTAACGATGAAAGCGGTTTAGCTTACAGGAAGATACAAATTCGTCTAATCTACACCCACCGAAGCGAAGCTTGTTGTTAAGTACATTTTACTGTACTAAAAGCACAGCTTATACATTAAAGTCGACGTTCTATCTAAAGCAAGAATCAAACTGTAATAATTATGTCGTTTTTTTGGTAATTTTCAGCGTTGCCTATAGTCATGAAAAGAAGAAAATATCGATTCCTCTCGTTTACCGGCCCTTACTTCGTTATAACAATTTACTGTGCTCCAATTCTGTTTGTAGTAGATATCCTTTTTATATTAAGGACCGAAATGTTTTTAACTTGGGCTTTTTTATGACCACTTATACTTTTTAAAGGTTCTCATATTTAAAATAAAAGACCGTTTCCACCGCACAACGATATAGTTAAACTAAAATTGCCTCAGATTTACATGTCGTAGCAGAAGCCTTTAATTTTACACAAATTACTACAACTCGGTTATTTTCAACGGTTCTTGCGCGATAACCTAAAGGCCAGGTTATGTGACCATTTGCACCAAGATTAACCACGTACGACTAAGAAACTTTATCGTATCATTCTTATTTTACTTTTGTTTTCTTTTCGCTTTTCTGTTTCCTAAGTTTTGACTTTGTTTCCTAATTTGTGTCTTGGGTTGTTTTCATCGGTTTTAGCCCACCTTTCTTTCAATAACGATAAAATTCCGTACCTTTTCTAGGAGTTACATTACGGACTTTTTACAGAAAATGTGGATGACCATTAAGCCGACAGTTTTCAACTTTTTAAATTTTATTCTAACTAAACTAATATTACTTAAATTTAATTAGATTTGTTATTGTTGTACCTTCCTCATAAGTACCCGGTATTGCATCAAAATTAACGAACGTACTTCAAATCTTTGTCGTAGACAAGAGTAATTGAAACCCTACTCAACTAACGTTACTAATGGTATTCGTAATGAGAATGTAATATTGGACATAGCAACCACATCTAAAAATATCGGCATATACGGTAATTCTGTTTACTAACTATTGATTTGTCTCTAGAGGTCTCTTGGCCTACTGCTATTACTGTAACTACCAAGTAACAAGTATTTGTTTTGAAATTGCATGATGATGTCTAAGCAAACGTCATTACGTCAAACTTGACGTTTATGTATGTACATATCTATTTGCTTCTTGTGTAATCTAAATTTGTTTCTATGCATCTTATTACCGATTTTTAGCACTTTGGGTTTTTTATATTGCCTTCAAATAAAGTATTCGATCAACCTAACTCTCGCACGCGTAGTGAAACAGCCTGGTCAGGCTGCCTATCCTACATTTCGCCTTTGATGTTTTAAATGGAATTTAAAGAATTAAAAATTGTCTGGGTTAATTCAAAAGTTGCTATACCGTTCACCACATGCCAATAAAGAACACTTCAATAAAATACATACATGTTAGTCAAAATTGCTGTAATTAAAAGAGAACTTCACTGGTTTAAATCAATTCCATTGTGATTAAATTAGAATCTTGTTATTGGAACTTATTTAATTAATTATCAATACCAAAATTTAACAAGAGATAAATTAAATAAGTATTCAATTTGACAAATATTAACAGTTTTTTTCCTTTGACTTTTGCTTTGACAACCCAAACTCACTGTAGCTAACCACTATAATTTGATTTAGTTGGATCACAGTTGAAAGCTAGATGCCCTTTCTATGTATCCACCAGTGAAAATTAACTGTCGGCACTCAGTATACTGATGACCTTTACTGTTTCTAATTTGAGCACATACCGAATTATGATTCTGCTACGCCTACTTCTACATAAGCGGTTTATGAAAATGACAAGTATCACTAAATAGTCTAGAATAGGTAATAATTAATAAAGATCAAATGCCACTAACTAATGTTTACAGAATGTAATATTATTGGTTATTCACTGCTATAGTAAAACCGATGATTGTGTATAGAAGATTTAAACACCCTTGGTTTGGTTATACGAGGGTGGTTTGATAAGTCAGTGACTTTTTGAATTTCCCGCGCAGTAACTTTAAATGCAACACTGGTCCCGTCAACGGCCATCTATGAATAGACTACTGTAAAATTTCGAGAAGGCTGCGCCATTTAGTTTGTGTTTGACACCCATTAAAAGCAAACAACCTCGTGATTTTTAACGAAAATGGAAAAAAGTGAATTTCGTGTGCTGATTAAGCATTATTTCTGCGTAGAAAACCATCACCGAAACCAAGGAAAGGCTTGATAAATACTATGAGGACTCTGTTCCATCAATTTCAATGGTTAAGAAGTAGTTTACTGAGTTCCGTTGTTGTCGTACCAGCACAAGTGACGTCGAACGTTCAGGTCGGCCAAAAGAGGTCGTCACGCCAGAAATCGTCGATAAAATCCATGGAATGATATTGGACGATGGGAGAATGAAAGTGCGTGAGGTGGCTGAGGCTGTAAGCATCTCAACTGAGCGGGTACATCGCATTTTACATGAATATTTGGACATGAAAAAGCTATCCGCGCGATGGGTGCCGCGATTGCTCACATTCGACCATAAGCGCAACCGTTTGACCACTTCAAAGGAGTCTTTGCGGCGTTTCGTTACCGTAGACGAAACATGGATCCATCACACTACACCAGAGACCAAGGAACAATCAAGACAGTGGGTTTCTCCGGGTGAACGTGCACCAAAGAAGGCCAAGGTGAGTCTGTCGGCCAACAAGGTCATGGTCGCCGTTTTTTGGGATGCACTCGGTGTCATTCACATCGATTACCTTGAAAAAGGTAAAACGATCACCGGCGAATATTATTCAGAGATTTTGGACAGATTCGATATTGATTTGAAGCAGAAACGTCCGCATTTGGCGAAGAAAATAGTGCCGTTCCATCAAGACAATGCACGGGTGCACACGTATATAGTCACCATGGCGAAAATCCATAAATTGGGCTACGACCTGCTACCCCATCCAGAATATTCTCCAGATTGAGCCCCCTGTGACTACTTCCTGTTTCCAAACCTGAAGAAATTGCTAGGCGGTAAGAGATTTGGGTTGAATGATGAGGTCGTCACTGAAACAAACGCCTATTTTGAGGGTCTTGAGAAAACCTATTATTTGGAAGGAATAAAAAAATCGGAAAAACGCTGCACTAAATGTATCGAGCTAAAAGGAGACTATGTTGAGAAATAAAACGCTTATTTTCCGAAATAAATATCTTTTATTCAAAAAGTCACTGACGTATCAAACCACCCTCGTATCATGTACAGGGTGTTCATTTAGTACGCAATTATTCAATATCTCCTAAAATTAACTATCAAAAGAAACTTTCAATACAAAAGTTTCTTGGTTGGAAAAGATACATACTTTAAAAATATCTATATTCAATACAAGCTGGAACTATGTTTTTTTTTAATGGGACATTCTATATATTTTGCTCGGAATTTATTCTCCTTTCAGTTAATAAATAAAGATTATTAAAAAGTTTCACAGTATTAAAAAACTGTTTAATAATCTTTATTTATTTCATGATTCTGGAGTTCCACAAAGTAAGTCTGGAAACAATAAACTCCTTTCAGTTGTTTATTCAACTGTAGATTCTATTTTTCAATAAAATTGTGGCGTTAATATTTCATAAATTATTTTCGTGAATTTTCCAGTTTTGTAAGGTCGTAATAAATGTCACAGTTTATTTATTTATTATTCAGTATTTTACTACAAATACTATTTTTGAAAACTGTTTTCAAGTTTTGTTTATGAACAGGGTGTTAATATTATAGCTTCAAATCTTGATAACATTAAATCAAAACTCATTTTTTCAAATGGAACACTCTGTATATTTTACAAAAATTCAGAATTCTGCTAACACTAACCATTCGTATAGCACCACTTGAATATTCATGATTCTTGCTAATTACTAACTAGAAATTATGAAATACTGTTTGTTGGTAAAATGGCAACAGAAAAACATTATTGTACAAGAAAGAATTATCGTTTTATATTTAGAATATTAATTTAACTCTACAATTTAATGTTTTTTCGAATGTGCATAACTATAGCACCACAATCAAAAATTATTTTTTCAATCCTCGGCATGTGAAAAATAAGTAATAAATGAATTCAATAATGGCTAGTACTCCCATTTCTTCGAATTGCTTCAAAAAATCATACTCCAAATGAGATTTTCTAAAAGTTCATGTCCAAGATTATTCCGGTCGTAACTATGGCTAATTTAATTCATTAACTATTTGATACTGTTTATTTTCAGCCTATATTCGACGTACCATGGCACCCCATCAATTTTCCATAGGATTTAAATCTTATAATTAACACTGTTCAGTTTGTTAGATGTAAAAACCAGTCTTAGAACACCTTTACTGGAAAATGCCCCCATACCATTTACATTTCTTCCACCCCAGAATTTTGTTTTGAAAAATAACGTGGTTGTTTCTTTAAATCCCTACAGTATGAATTAAATCAAATCAAATTTTTTACTTAAAAAATAACCTGCAGTACATAACAAGATAAATATCCACTTTGATGGCTCAGTAAAAAAACGTAAGGCGTACCCTGTCCCAACTTCAATTCATATTCTCTCGGGCGCATTCTAATCGACTGGTTTAGTTATGCATAGCAGTGCTATAGTTATGCTCCCTAAAATTAACAGTGCTGAGTATACCATGGAGTTAGAGAACTAGTTGTTACCTTTTTTCAGTCAAAATAAAAGGGATCAATGGGTTTTTCAACAATATAATGCAAGAATTCACGTTAGCCAAGAAAGTTCGGCTTGGTTCCGAAGGACTGAAATTAATTTTATGGGATGGCCTGCTCCTTCAACAAATTTAAAGCTGAAAATAAACAGTATCAAACAGTTAATGGACTAAAAGACGACATACTTATCTTTTATGCTAGTAAGAAGTCTCATGCCGTTGTAGTTTGGGATATAATTGGGGTGATTATACAGTAATTGGACCAATCTCTTTTTATATTAGGGATTGTTTTGATACAGATGTTTTTTGCGGTTTTTGCAAGAAAAGTTAATGCACATACTCCAGCAGAAGTTAATGAAAATAGGTGGTTTGGGTGACATGGTGCTTCTGCACATTTCCATAGAGGAGTACGGTCCCAACTTGATCCTTTCGGAGCCTCGGAGGTAAATAAATAGGTCGAGGAGGGCCCACCTAATTGATCAGTATGGACTTCTTTTATGGGCATACCAAAATGTTTGGTATCACCTGCTGCTACCAGAGATTATATAAAGAAAGAATATGCGAAGTTTTTCCAAGTACTATACCAGCCACATTGATAAATATCAGACAAAAGTTTAATACTCGCCTGGAGGTGTGCATAAATCAAAATGAAAAACACATTTTTCTAAATAACCTGAATTTATTGGAATTCTGCTATTTTCTGCAGTGTAATAATTTAATAAAGAAAATTAATGATGCACCTGACGAAGAAAATATTTTAGGATTGAATACAGTACTAACCCAAGTCTTAATTTACGGTAAAAAATAAAGGATCTTCTATCTGAAAAAACTGAGTAAATTTGATTTAATCTTTATCAAAATTTAAAGCTATGATATGAACATCTTGTACATAAACATTACTCAAAAACATTTTAACTTGCCAATACTAGAGTTCCTAAATGAAAACTTTAACTGTGTTATTTTAGAGTTAGGACACGGATGTCAAAATCTATCTCTTTCTAGGCCAAAACTAAGCTGTCTAAACAGAGATACTTTTTTTCTCTCATTTTACTTTAGTGAGAACATCCAGCAGCTGTCAGTTATAAATTTTAGGTTATGCTGTCATGTTTACTTTTATGCATATAAAATTTTTTAATGTGCACATCATCATTATTTATTGTTTGTAGAGAATTTTTGAAACTAGTATAGTACATATATCAATTTTATAACAGCTATTAATAAATAGTATTAATTGTACCGATTTCAGATTCATATAATTGTAATCACTAGGAAAATTTGACATGTGTGACTTAACTCTAAATAACACAGAGCTCAGTTCGTATTTAGGAACCCTAGCCAATACTATCTGCAAAAAATGTTTTTAACTTTCAAAACTGATAAATTAACGAAAATAATTTATAAATTAGCAACGTCGCAACGGATCAAAAAACTACCATTGAACTGAGATGATACTCAATTCCGTGTAAAATATACAGGGTATCCCATTTAAGAAAAGCGCTTGCCTCGTTTTTGTGAAACACCATGTATTATTGTAAATATTTTTAAACTATGCTAATTTGGTAACCAAGAAACTTTTGTATGAAAAGTCTTTCTCGATATTTAGTAGTTTAAGCAATATCGATTAATTGCGCACTAAATGGACCCTGTATATGTATATCTTATTATTATACTAGTCGATGATGGAAACATCTATTTTTAATTTATCTTATTATTATATCAAGAGGTCTGCTTTTCTTTTTTTCTCTTTTTTTTACTCAATTACGTGTAAAATATACAGGGTATCCCATTTAAGAAAAGCGCTTGCCCCGTTTTTGTGAAACACCACGTATTATTGTAAATATTTTTAAACTATGCATATTTGGTAACCAAGAAACTTTTGTATGAAAAGTCTTTCTCGATATTTAGTAGTTTAAGCAATATTGATTAATTGCCCACTAAATGGACACCCTGTATATGTATATCTTATTATTATACTAGTCGATGATGGAAACATCTATTTTTAATTTATCTTATTATTATATCAAGAGGTCTGCTTTTCTTTTTTTCTTACTATAGAATTCTAATCATTTTCCAATTTCTTCTACTGTTTCCACGGCTCCACTTACGCAATGCTTAGATTTTTAATTACTATCAGCGTAAACATAGTGTTTTGTAGCTTTTATGGAAGAGTTATTGGCCAATTTAACAGTGTCCGGATAAAACAGAAGTGGAGACAACTTTGCCTGGACTACTGTAAAATTCAGGTTTTTTAAATATTAAGACAGTTAAAATGATATTGTTTGCTCAGAAAGCAATGAGAAGTTAGTTTTTTAAATATTTTTTATACACTGAAATATTAGTCCTTGCAAAATAGTCTAAGTAGTAAGCTAAACCAATTCATCGTTAGCCAAGCATATACTGAATATTTATATATGTGTGTGTAGTTCTAGATAGCTGTTGCTGATGAGTGCCAGTCTATTTTCGTTGACATTATTTAAGCAATTATTTGTATGACATCGTTGAACTGAGAAGAGCGATTTTGGAAGCATGTTTATCAGCAGAGACGAGAAAGATTTGCTGATGAGCCTGTGCAATATGTCGGATCATTGGCGTACCAATAACCTTGTCTAGTAATGTTTCTTTACGTGACTTACATGGAATAAAAGTGTTATATAAAAGCTCAATGCCACTGTCTTAATTTTATTACAACTTGTCAAATTCAGCTTGGCCGTCGAAGGTTGGATGCGCATAATATTTGCGGCATTAGGGTAGGGATGGCTCATTTCACCTAACGTTCTCGTCTAGTACAGATTGGTACATTCTATCAAAAAGTATAAAAAATACGAAAAAACACACTAAGATTTTATCACAAAAATTCATTAGTTTTAATCTTTCTACCTGAAAAGACTTATTTTGGATTGTTAATAATTTTACGCAAGGGTATAATAAAGATTTGTATCGCTAAAATAAATTCCAATTTACGCCCTTTTTGTGAGTTGAAAATACTTGTATCACAGATTGTACTTTCTCTTTACCTCCTACATTTTGTCTTTGTCGAACATCGACTCTTTCTTTTCCACATCTGCGCATTCCACTGGCCATCCTACACTTGACAAGTTGTATATGCATTAGCTGATAATGAGAAATTCAAAACAAACAGGTGCTGCAGTGGAGCACCTAATAAGTCATCCGGTTTCTTTATAAATTAAATTAACATGAACATTAAAATTGTTTGAACGATTACCTAAATGTATCATTTCTTGATATTTGCCACTTTATTTACAAAACAAGGTTAGGGGTGCATAAAATTTCACATTTAAATTATTATTTACAGGTGTTTATTTCATTTATAAATAAATCGCTGCTTTGGACACACATTGCATTATTTTATATTAATTTCTTTATCAGCTTTTAATTCTCGTCTTTGTTTATCAGCTAACGATATAGCACATTATTTAATGTGCTTTTTCATGTAAAAAAATATGTTTTTTTTCAGACTGAAAATTTTTAATTCTTAATTGACGTAATTACATATTCTGCTATTTTCATTAGAAAAATTTATTTTTAATAAAGAGTTTAGAATAGTTACGACTTACAGTATAACAATTTTAAGTCTAAGTGCATATCTAATCGGAAGTAGGTACTTGTCTTCCGAACAACCTTCTTACAATTTGGCAATATATAACTTTATTGGTAATAAGCCCTTCTCTATTAGCATAAGTTCGTCTAACCCATCATCATTAATATCAAATGAACAACTGAGCTTGTAGTTTACTTTTTTGGTCCGTCGACGGCAAAATGCATTAGGTTATGCTATGTATAAATAACTGCATAGAAGCCATGAATTTGCATTTCAGTCGTTAACCTACCGTGATCATAAGTACAACATCTACTTGTGTACAATGTAAATGCATGTAGATGTGCTTTCAGCGATTACAGCAGAATAAATATAAAATATTTAAATGTAAATATTAATTAATGTCAGAAAGAATTAAACTTAAGGTCTCGTCAATAAACGTACTACCGATTTATAATTTAATAACTATATTAAGTATTACTAACTTTACTATACATTAGTATGCTTAGAGGGCATTTCCGCCTTCAGAGAAATACATTTTAAATTTAGCTAGAGATACTTCAATTACAGCATACTTCATGGCAGTCAACCGTAACAGATACGCAAGCTGCATTCCAAGGCAATCTTGATAACTGTCGATGAGCACTTTTGTTTCTACTTATAGCAGGACCTTCTCAATATAAACAATTATTTATCTATCGCATATGCTAATAAAATATAGTGCGTGCGCAGATGCAGTCCACACGAGGAAAAACTTTTTTATGATTGATTTTGTGACAAAAAGTAATTCTTTATAAACTTTTTTGCTTTATTTAAAACTACTAAAAAGTATAACAAAATTTCAATATTACTTGTCGTAAAGTAAACGACTAAATCCAATATTTTTCTAAAAATCACATCACCTTGATTGCATAAATTTTATAAAAAATGAAAATAAGGTAACGCTAATTCTCAACATTATTAACTGTATTAAACTTAGTCGTCTTATCCCTAAAAAATATTTGATAGTTATTGATGGTTATTTGATACATTTAATAATATGTCACTGTTAACATTGTTAACACTGATATTATGACTATTGACATCGAAAAGACCATCGCCAAAACGACCCCGCGCCGAAACGTTCTAGCGGCAGAACAACACGGCGCCGAAACGTTCTGGCACCGAAATGCCGTTGCTGCAACGGCGGAGCCGAAACGACGGCGGCAAAACGACAGCGTCGAAACGACGGCACCGTAACATCCTAGACCAAACAAAAAATATGTCACTGAAACGAGTATAACATTATACAAAATTAGATATTTTAGTTATACGAAAATTGCACTTATGGCTTGTGCATTCAGTGTTTTAGCTTTACCCAATGAATTTATCTTCTAGCATTTGGCAATAATTATCGTTTTGTTCAGTTGGAAACTCTCAATCTCCAAATTTCTCGGTAATTTTTTTAAAACTGCTTTTATTATAGTTTACTTACAATGACTTAGGTCTGCACATTCTTAGGTAAGGGTACGTAGCAAAATTACAAACTACATCTTTGAATGACAGTAAAGTCTGTCTTGATATCTGGAACAAAGATCGAATGCTACTTACGTAGGTAACAGATGTTTGGTAGTAGTTTTCTAAATCAAAAACCCAAGAACTACACTATAAGTTTCCAACGTAATCAAAAGTAAATACACAGAATGTTAGATACACCTTTAAAACTTTCTTAGAGCAAAGCAATCTGTAACTATCTTTTTATATGTCTCTATTAAACAAGTCACTCGAATCAGTCAAACCTATTGCTTGTTTTGGCCATATTCGGTAATAGTCAAAATACTATAGGAAGTATTAATAAATAACTTTATTTTGAAGTTTTTGAGCATTTTCCTGTAGAATTATAAAATTGTCGTTTGAACAATCCGCTCATAGATCAAAATTAAAGAACAACTCGAAGAAAAGTACATTTCCAAAGTCTATTTCTATTCAGGTAGTATAATATTGAAAATTTATACGGACCTCCTTGTTCCAAATCCTATGGAATTTTATATTAAAGGTGTCTTGTCTTTTCCTGTCAAGCTGTGTTGTCTTGTTGTCATAGGTCATCAGTGACAGTGACTAAAGTTGGGTTACGCAGGAGGCGATGTCCGATTATGTTCAACTTATGTTGGGATGGCTTTTCCTCAGAATGTGCATAGTGTCTCGTGTTTTTTGAGGTCTAGTATTATCTTGTTGAGAGTTGCCCTTCGAAACTTCTGCAAGAAACGCTATGCAGTGGGTTATAGTAAGCCGTCTATGGAACTCACCACAGTTTCACTACTATAAATCAATACTATTTAGATTGATTCCAATAGATCAATATTGATTTAAACTAAATACCGCCCCAAACCTTAGTATCGCATTACATTACATCTTGAGACATAGACTTCAATATCACTTTCTCCACGCCTTGTCGGTATTCTTATTCCTTCGTCAGTGTTTACAATCAAGATTTATCACTAAAGCTTATACACTTCTATTCGATCTGCCTCTCGTCTTCCAGACACTAATAACTAATTGATTTCTCATATGCACCATACGGTTATAAATTGCAAGTACTGAGGTTCAAAAATCTGTGGCAGACCACTACTATTGAGCTGCAACAGTCACCGACTCATACCGATCTCGTACATTAAGCTCTTTTTAAAGATAGTTTTGGAAATAATTTTCTATAAGCAAAGTTTGCTACAATAATTGGTAAGCTGACAGCTAGTCAATTAAATAGATTTAAAACTGTTGGTCGGCAACGATTAATATTAAACGATTAATATCAAAGCCGAATGTAGACCACGTGTGTAACCTACTTAGTAGGTTTGGTGGTAAGGTTAGTAGTCATATCAATTGGCAACCAATTAGTGCATACTAATGACATGAAATTAAGACAGGATTGCGGTGAACATGAGTGTCAATTCATCAATCTATTAGGTGGAAAGGAAATAACTGTGCAGTTGCACTATGTTTTCAGATTGTACCTCATCCTGTCTTAACCTCTTTAAGTTAGAATTAGTAAAAAGAGCCTACTACTAGAAGTTTTCTAGAAGAAAATAAAGAGATGGATTGCAGACTGATTTTCAAACTTGGATTTCTGTATGTCTACCGATATGTTTCCACATTCTTTCAAGAGTAGTTCTCGCATCCGTGTTCAATAAACGGACAACATAACCTAACTGAAGCAAATTAGAGTATTATTTAAGCTCAATTTCATATTTCAAGTCGAATACCTGATATAAAAACTGCATGGTTCAGTAAGACACGATATGCAGATGCTAGATACAAGAGAAATGCAACGGAATGCAAGAATGCTGTATTAGCATTGATTATATTAACAAGCCGATTGGTATGCAAAGCTACTATATATAGAAATATTTCATAGGATGTATATAATAGTAGTTTATACAATATTATATACGGGTTGATTGATTTCGTGCATGTAATTATTTCCATGATAAATAATAGTAAATAATTTAAACGTTAGTTAATTAAATTGTGTTACACTCCAATAATCCTGTCGCTATGCTAACAAAAATTGATTGAATAAACCTTATAGTTAAATTTAATGTATTGGGAAGAAATATATGGACTGTTTCGATTCTCAACTCCAACAATGTAGGAATTAGAAACATTCTTTTCAACTACGTAATTAAATCTCTCAACGTTCTGTTTGGATATTTGCTTTAATAACTTGACAGTTTTAATCGACCTCTGCCTTAGAACACAAAATATGTTGAGATTTTCTTTCAAAGTATACTGTGGTATCGTATAATGAAAGATGGTAAATAGATGTGATGATTTAATAATACAAGATAAAAATGAGATTAAATGAAAATATATAAATCTAACATAACAGTAGGTAAACGTCTTTTGTCTTCAGAAGTCTTCTAATCAACGCGACCGTTCGGCTGCCGATAGCATACTGCCCACTGCACCCTAACTAAACTTTTAACCCCCGTACTAATCACTTCACATCCCACAATTCGGCCATCCTGCAGATCATCTGACTCGGTTGATAGATCAACATCTTCAAACCCGTCGCTGGTCCATGGCTTCATGTATTCAGCACAGGTTGATGTTGTCCAAGGACCATCATGTCCCACCTTGATAACATCGTAGGTTCCTGGAGGTGTAGCTTTGGTTACCTTATATTGCCCTAGAAACTTTGGTGTGAATTTTAAACCTGGTCCAAACTGAGTTCTTTCCATTGCCACAAGGCTACCAACTTTTCATTCTTCACTCGTGATTAGCACTTTTGGTTCAAAGGACTCTTGCTTTAGAACTTCTCTTTTGATAAAATCAAATGACGCTTTTCGTGAACTGCCTTTATAGCTTGTAACTGCATAATTCTCGGTAACACTAACAGGTCTCTTGGTTCTTTAGATTTATCTAACACATTGTGTTTCACCAAATAATCTTGATATTCTGGCTTCATCTTCAAGGCTTGAATGATAAATATCTTCATCATCTTGAACTTTGTATATTTTTGACTTGACTACACTGTCCAATTTATTTTCGGCACTCTTTTCTTCAGTGTTTCCGTTGTTAACTTTCTTTTTCTGCATTCTTCAGTTTCTCTTGAAGTTCAGTTCTCTGGCTTTCAACTTTTTCTTTAGTTTTTCTTTCTGCATCTTCTTTTAATAGCTTTAATCGTCGTTTTTCTGTTTCTAGTCTTTCAACCTCTCTTAGATGTTCTGCTTCTGTTGCACGCTGCAGTTCTATTAACTGCCTCTGTTGCTCTTCTTCTCTTCGTGAACGTTCTAGCTCTAACATTTGTTCTTTTTCTTCTCGTCTTTCATCTTTTCTAATAACTTCTCTTTGAGGTTCTTCTTCTGCTACAAGCTGCATTTCTATGAGCTGTTTCTGCTGATCTTCTCTTCGTTGAGGTTCTAGTTTTAATCTTCGTTTTCCTTTAAACCGGTCTTTCTTACTCTGCTTCCTCTCGAACTAATTGTCTTTTCTCAACTAAATCTGTTTTTTTTTGTTCTTGCGGTGCTGTCAATATCTAATTTAACAATCTATATTTATATTGTTTAGGTCCATCATTTCAGAACCACATCCTTTTCTTTTAAAAGTGATGTTGTTTCCATTTATTTCAACTTGAGCATGTTGCAGTAAATCCTTTCCTGTGATACAGTTGATTTTCATTGATCTATTAAGCACTACATGAACCTTTGAAGTAAGTTCTTGCTTGTCTATTTCTGTATTAGCCTCAAAACAGCCTAATGTTTTCACAACACCTTTTCCAAAGTCAGTCAGCGTAATCTTGGAAGCTAGAAGCACGAATGGGTTGAGCTTCTTATATAGTTCTTTTTTGATGATGTTTACATGACTCCCTGTATCAATTAAAGCTTTAAAATTGTACCATAAGACATTCCATTGGTAAGATTTACTAGCTGTATTTCCGTGACTTCTGCTGAATTAATGTTCATATCTTTTTCATTTTTTATTGCACTCGCGCGACACTCAAATGAACGATTACTAAACTGCTTATATTTAAAACACTTAATAAACAGATAGATCAGATATTTTTTTGGTTGTATATAGCTGTTTAATGGCTAAGAAATATTCTTGAATTATTTCGTATCTTGCGATCTACTAGCATTTTATGCAACTAAGCGCTGTTTATTAATTTTGTAAACTCGGAAAATAGAGCTGTTTTAAAACTTGTCCATGTCGCTATTACCTCTCTCGCCTTGAACGAATAGCTTAGCTAAACCGGTCAACAGCGTTTTTGCATAAATGAATGTACGCAAGTCGTTCCATTGGAGTAATTCTGCAATATCTTCTATGTCTTCTATCCATTTTTCAACAGGATTATCACCACTACCATTAAGCTTGGGAATTGTATCTTCAACGTCTCGAAAACCCATAGTCATTGCCGGTCGTACAGGTTGAGAAACACAAGCCTGGTTTTTCAGGTGAATTAATTCTAATGTTTTTTCACGTATTTCGTCTTGACATCTTTCATCTCGGGTTTCTCTCCTTACTTCTTCATATCTAGCTTCTGCTCTTTCATTTTTAGTGTCTTCGTAAATTAACTCGATTGAGATATAGATTAATATAATTAAGAAAGTTAGATATAACAGTACGTTTCACGACGGCACAGTTGTTAAGGATGGGAGCTTATGCCTCGGCTCTTTTTACGCTCCTGTTTGTACAATTTTAATTGGCATTAACAAAAGACCGCACAAAAGACGAAAGAATAAAAATTATTGAGCTTAGATCATTTTTCTATGTATAACAGCTTGCGTAATTAAATATATATAACATCACTTAAGGTAATTCGGTTACTATGATGTTTTTAAAATACGCCTGGAGAATTTCAAGTTTTATAACAATACTTTCGTGACGTTGTACTGCTTTAGGATATATAGTATACCAACAGTTTTGTAATAACACTGTACAGTAGGGTGGCCCTTATTTTTCAACTTTGTAAAATTTAGCTCCCCCCCCCATCTCGTTCCAATCAACAAGAAAATGATCTGTGCAGAATTTTAGCCCAATCGGACAACTGCGATTTGTTTTGAGTTTTGGAATTTTCACCCAGAAGGTAATGTTTTTCAGACAAAAGATTTTTTTAGTTATTTTATTTGTAATCACTATACCTGTCGGAAAATTACCTATAGCTAAGGGCTACTCTACTGTACAGTGTTACTTAAAATATAAAATTGCTATAGGTAATAGTACAGTTTCCAGAATATTTATAGAATATTCCAGAGTACAGTTTATAAGAGTATTTACTGTCCCCTAGAAAACTTAAGACTTAAACTTGTACGAAAATTTCACAAATGGAGGTCTATTATTACACGTCTATTATTTTTATTTTATTAGTGTTTAGGTTAGGTCAGAAAGTGAGACAATATAATATTACAAATTAGTTCCAAGAGTAGTTTAGTTAGTTAGTTAGTTAGTTAGTTAGTTAGTTAGCTAGTTAGTTAGTTAGTTAGTTAGGTAGTTAGTTAGTTAGTTAGTTAGTTAGTTAGTTAGTTAGTTAGTTAGTTAGTTAGTTAGTTAGTTAGTTAGTTAGTTAGTTAGTTAGTTAGTTAGTTAGTTAGTTAGTTAGTTAGTTAGTTAGTTAGTTAGTTAGTTAGTTAGTTAGTTAGTTAGTTAGTTAGTTAGTTAGTTAGTTAGTTAGTTAGTTAGTTAGCTAGCTAGCTAGCTAGCTAGCTAGCTAATTAGTTAGTTAGTTAGTTAGTTAGTTAGTTAGTTAGTTAGTTAGTTAGTTAGTTAGTTAGTTATTATTAAATTTTGATCACTACAAGTTATATAGTAGTAATGAAAAGGCTCTTTAAGGGATTTATAAAGGAAACTTATATTGCCGTAACAAAATTACAGAAATTAAGTAATATAAACTTTTAGTGATCGTAAGTTTGTTGTTACTATTATATAAATAAAAATATTTATTATACACGACGTGCTCAACCTTAATTGCGAGTAATTGTTAAAAGTAACTTAAGTTAGATGAGTAGACTGAGAGACTTTTTCAAGTAAAATCTATTAGGAACAAACTATTTTCTAGTAAGAACAACTAATGATAAAGTTAATACTGTATTAACTAATACTGTAAATCTATTATGAAAATTGTTCTAAACAATTTACCCTTAAAGAAATAATAGCGATTAAGAAATAACTTAAAACACCTTAATTACAAAGATTTCTCAAGTTGAAGAATCGATTCTATAGGGTATCAACAGGATGTCAAAGGAAAAACTTCCATGCAATTTATCGGAAATGGATAATCGTAAGCCATTGGCAGGTTCGTGTTCTGTCTCAGTCTAGAATCTACTGGATAGGTTAATCACGATGATTATTTATTTTATTCTTCTTAAATTTAACCGGCAAAACTTTACTTGAAGTGATCAGCCATTAGGTTCTCTATACCCACCTAAACAAAACGAACTGTCAAACTATGATATAAAGTCTCACGACAACAAGTCAACTGCTAAGCTAAGATTAAGCGGGTATCTGACCCACTACTATAATATAATTATTGGTAAATTTAAGCCAGAAATAAAGTTGAAAATGGTAATATACTTAATTATTTGAAATATAAAGGACCATATTATACGTATTTTTTTAATAATTAAATAAATCTAATAGGCATAGATATGTTTCTGCAAAAAAACCAAACAAGCTGTTTAAGTTAACACAATATTTAATTGAATATATTTCAACGGTGATGATTGAATTTTATTATTTATATTACATTAAAGTACCTTAATTACATTTTAGGGATCTGATTCGAAGGTTTTCAGTTGAAATATTAGATGTATTGTTGAACATTTGTATCAATACAAAATAAAATTGCCATTCAATTTCCTTAAAACTTTTAAAAATCTTTAAAAGTTAGATAATGTTTCCAAACACTAATTACCTATGTCGTAAAATCAACGGAGATTGAAATCCGATCTTTGATGTTTTATACAAAATTTATTTAAAAGGCAATAACACATTTCCTGTGGGTGTATCAAATATAAGGCTGTTATTCTTAGATATTTTACTTTTACACATTTTCGTTTACTTTTTGTTTAACACCCTCGCCTTATTCCGTTCTGTAAAATGGTTGTTTTGTCTCAAATTTTACAAAAAAGATATTTTAAGAGAAGGTGCAAAACGTTTGTAGATTTTTTTGAATATTTATGTATCAGAAGTGGTTTCTGGATATATTACGTAAGTTGCTGGAAATAACTAATGAGAAATTATTTCTAAACTTGGAAGCAAATCAAAACAAATGTAGTGCTAATAAATAACGTTGAGTTTTCTACAAAATCCCGAAAAAAGGTAGAAAAAATTGAGACTATCGATCTGGTTTCTAAAACTTTGTAAGCGTAGGCTGTTACTAATCTGATCGTTCTGATTACCTGAAATCGAGCTTGTAAGCCATCGAAACGTAACAAAACTAATTTTTCTAATCTGTGTACATTTGTCAGACACCCTTCGAATTGTATTCTTGTGAACAAACGGACTGTAATGGTATCATATTAATGAATAATTTACAATGACGTTATGAAGATGGTTTTTAGATTCCTTTTTAGCTTATTTATATCCTTTCTTTAGATCCAATTACTTCGTGAATTGAATAAATTCTTGAATAAAATTTCTTTTTATTTGTGCGTTTATAAAAATAGATTATGTGAAAACCAAACGATTTTTATCGATGTTAGTGGGTAATTATTATGAAAGGTTGCCAATATTGGAAATCTACCGTTTATTGACACAAAGCAAGGCAACCAACGTATTTATATTAAAACAAACATTTGTTCTGGAAACTGTCGTCGGCGTTTTAAGAAACCAAACACCTCATAGCGCTTTTGGAGTTGGTATCGCTTAGAAACCATACAATCCCAAAGCCAGGGATCGCTGGAAACGGGTAGGCACAGTCTCTCCCTTTCACCTTTTTCCCTACTATAGTTCCACATTTATCTCCTCATTCCACAACTCTGATATTCGTATCTCATCCCAATTGTTGCAAGAGCCCTTTGTAAATGCTACCAGCCAGCGGTAGCAAAATCGCATTGAAATATTAATTCACTATACTCTACGAGTCTACGTGGATGAACACCCCTAAATCCATACTTATTGCAATATGTGTACATGTAGTTTTATATTGATTATTGTGAAATTTTATATGGAAACTAAGAAGAGCACACATGGAATCTGAAATCAATAAAGAGAAATTAATAACTTACCTTAAATATTAATAGTAAAAATTCCTTATTTATCTATTTTATTATTATATCTTTCATTGTAAATATTTAAATACTTAATTAACTGGGATAGAATCGTAATTAGTTAACTAAAATATGATCAAAATTTATTTCCATCTCGTATGGCTGTGCAAGTGCAAACCAACGCCTTTAAAAGAGGCTTTACATATATTTTAAGCATTTTTTAATACTTATTATTAGAATATAATATTCAATATAAAATATTGAAATAAACGAATTCATTTATAAGCGTAATGTAAATGCCTGGTTTATACAGCAATTAATAATTAAGAATTTTAACAGCTAACAATTAATAAGTACCAACTAGGGTTGCCAAATTTTGAAAATCGGAAGTAAGGACAGTCAAGAATTTCTAGAAACATTATTTTGTTATATCCATTTACAATAATAAAGATTTTCCAATGCTATTTAAATGAAATCAAAACGTCAATGTACGTAGTAAACTGGCAAATATCGTAAAGGGCTCTCTTGAATGCTCGCGAAGGGGTTCTCTCCACATATACACGAGTTTACCTATAGTATCAATTCAAGGGATAGTTATTACAGAAACCAAAGTTTTTCCGAATTATTGCTATTTATAGAATCAATCGCGCTACATCGAGTTTTGTTTGTTATTGCAAATAATATTATCGAAATAATTTAAAAGCCGATACTCGGAATTACAAATTTTCGAAAATCTGAATTAGCAGATTTTCCAGACAACTTACTTTGTGGTGTCATTGTAAATATACTTAGTAAGTATTGTAATCAATTAATAAATAAATGACCGTATTGTCATTAATAATTGTAACAAATCATCAAAAAGTAATTAATAATAATAAAGAAACCAACAAAAAAAGATAATAAATGGCATTCATTAAGGAAGCAAAGGACATGAAGAGACAGTATGAACAACTTGAAGGCGCGCTAGATTTACGATTTCAAAACCCCCGTTCTATTCCCGGTTCCGGTAATTTCTTTTTAATAGAATATTTAATATATTTCATAAATAAACAATTTTTTATAATGTAAAAGAAATAACTAAAATGAAATAAATAAAGATTAGTAAAAGTTTCACAGTTTTTAATAAAATATAACCTGACAATATTATTTCGACAGCTAAGCTGTCATTATCAAAGGTAATATAAATATAAACAAACACGTTTATATAAAAAATATAAAAAAGCGACGTGTTTGTTTATATTTATATTACCTTTGATAATGACAGCTGAGTTGTCGAAACAATATTGTCAGGTTATATTTTATTAAAAACTGTGAAACTTTTACTAATCTTTATTTATTTAAGGCTGGAAACAATAAACAAAAATAACTAACAATTAAATACTAATATATAGTGTGCATAATCATTTAGTTTTATTTTTATTTAATATAAATATACATCCTTTAAAGGTGTTGTAAACCCGTTGTCGCTTGACTCGAACGCGGCCGTGTGACGTCACACGTGCATGCGACAGAAACACTTGCTATACGTATAGGGTTTAGTGCTAGTTTATTTAAGGGTTTATTGCAATTTTTATTGATACAGTATATTAATATAGAATGGATAAAATTATACCATATGCATTTAAACACTTTGAATGATTTGGAGGCATCGGTTAACGATTTATCACAAGCGAAGACAATATTAGAATCGGAAACGTCACCTATTGTAATTAATTGCGATTTTGTGCTGCTATGAGTACAAATTATGAATCACATTGATGTGTGAAAACAAATGAAATTTTCAATTTCAAAAGCGGGTTAGTGTATAATTTTGCACGAATCTTTTCATAGTGTAGTGTTAAATCTAGACACTTTGCAAGCTTCTCGCTACCAGATGCTATTACGAGCGGATCAAACTAATAGAAAACGTCTTACCGAATTAAGCAATCGTTAGTGGCGGCATATATCATATAAACAATTTATTTATTGGGAAAATTCTTAGTTGCCGTGGGGAAAAAATAAAAGAAAGAAATACCTGCCTGTGTCGTTTCAAATATAAGCAAATATCCCGAAGATAATGATATGTATACACGGTTTCGTCCTGCAGAAGGAGAAGGTCCAGATTATTTTGATTAAGAAAAAGGAATAATTTTTTAAATATTTTGTGTTAACTAAATATTTACATAAGTTATAAAAAAGTAAAAATAACTTTTAAAATAACATGTACTCCTAGTTTTCACGTATAATTAAACTGTTGCATTTATAAATACGTTCTATTAGTAATAATAATAAGGACATCTAATGATTATATGAGTTTGTTTGCTTCCTCCAACGAAGGACGCTCTGCTGTGGCTATATTTGCAGAGATTATGGCTGCATATTTATCATTTTCAATATTTAAATACGTAGGATCAGCGAAGTTCTTTTCTATTACAAATAGTTATTATTTTCTCCCGTAATTCATTCGATTTTTTTGAAAAAATTTCTTGATACAATCGACCCTTTTCACTCTTTGCAACCACTGCCAGTAAATCTTAAGATTTTTATCTGTATTTGGAAAAGAAAAATTATATTCGCCAGCTTTTTCGGTATTCTTGCACCCGAATATACAACATCGAGGCATGTTGTTTTAATGGGTAACTACACAATAGTAATAACCAGTAAATAACCTAATAAATAAATACTTTTTATTTACCTCCAAACACGTGAAATGCACTAATTTGTGGTCAGATTTCTACTACCAAAGCAGTTTAGTATGCTTTGCATATTAGGCGCGTACACGCGTAACGTCACACGCTTCTGATCTTTCAGCTTCAAAAATTAATTACAGGTTTATTTTTAAGAATTTAGAAATTTTACTTGTGAAATGGCTATCTACATTTTTTGTTTAATTTATTAAGCTGAAGTTGTAAATCCGCTTAACAACACCTTTAAACAATGACTAAAATTAAGGGATAACTTTATGTGATTATTTTTTTATAAATATTATATTTATAAAAACATGTTTATTTATAAAATAAGCAATTCATTAAAGAAGCAATCGAAAAAGCATGATCAATGACATTAATTAAAGAAGAAAAGACATGAACAGACAGCATGGACGACTGGAAGGCGCGCTGTACTTACGACTACAAAATCCCGGGTCTATTCCAGGTTCGGGTAACTACTTTTTAATAAAATATTTAATATATTTCATAAATAAACATTTTTTTAATTATATTATTTATAAAAAAGATTAATTTTTATTAAATAAAAAATTCTGTAACTTAGAATAGAACTCTGGTTTGTAATCGTAAGTCCAGCGCGCCTTCCAGTCGGCCATACTGTCTTACATTACATTATTTAATGAATGTAATTTATCATCCTTTTTTGTTTGTTTGTTTTTTATTATTAATTACTTTTTGATGATTTTTACAACTACTAATTATAAAGTATGTTCACTTATTAATTGAATAATATTAACTAATCAACAATTAATATTAATTCATTTACGCATGCTATTTATGGTATCGTTGCCCGAAAATCTCAGTTTCTCTGAATCTATTCCTCTCCAAAAATAATGTGTTGTGGGGGCCTAGTTCGAGAGGTTTTCATTGCCGCTGTTCCACAGCAGATGGTTCAGGATTTGTTCCTCCTCACACGCACTCACTTTGTGTGTTCTCACCTTCATAGCCCAATATCTGGCTAATGGCTAAAAAGGGCCGTAGTTGAACATGCTTTATTGTTCATTCATTTGATTGATGTCGGTGTATTGGCCCATTCCATTTGAACAACGACAAACAGAATGTCCAAATCTTTATTGTATACGGTCCCCTTAGGGATTCGAATTGAGATACGCGATACGATACAATTAGCGCGCACTGCATACACAGTGCTACCAGTAACTCACTGGTTGGAGCGAGGTTACTATCCATCCTCTACTTTCGGTTCAGGACTGTTCGAATATAGCCTTAATAGTCAATCAGTTTCATAATGTAAAACTACAACTGTAGGTTGATAATTATCGTCACTCAATTAATATGCCGTAGATTAGTTGTTAGGTTATATCTTATTTGTTAGTTGAAGTTTATTAGATATTTAGTAAATATGCTTTTATGCAATTTTCGAGATTGGCTGGTCATCAATGACATTGTCCGGTTAGTACATTATGCTATACACACATATGTTTTCTTTTTCTTTTTGAAATTTTAACCGCATATTCTTCATCGTCCGGTAAGTTACTTCACTTCGTAAGGTAGCTTCACTCATTTTAATGGCTTTTAACAACAATAATGCACATGTTCATTTGCTATGAGGTGATATCAAAAATGAAAGCAAACTGAATCAAATTTGATTCATAGGAACTAACCTATAGCAAAATAGCCTAACCTTTATGAACCAATCAGGAACAAGCATTCAAAAGATGCTTCCAGAAGTTTCGAGGGGATTTACAGCGGCTTAAATCTGCCAGCCAAAGAAAAACCCACGATTGAACAGGTGGCCTCGACTATTTTTTTATGCGTCTGGATTTGAAGAAATTATTTGTACAAAATGAGAATAGCACGTACGGGAAGTAGTAAATTTTTGCTAAATGTTCTTTTATTCCTTTGTTAAAAGGGTGATGAAGTGCTGAATCTTGATAAATTCATTATTATCTAAATCTTTACTAGGAAAAAACATTTTGGAACCAAACGTGAGAACACTTTAATATTTACGAAGACGTCACTACTTTAAAATAAAGTCTGCATTATTTGTTCTAAAATAAATTCTATCTATACGAAAACATTTTATAAAGTGATTCTTAACATTAAAAACGTCGCTTAAATTAATCTGAAGTCTACAGATTTTACCTCAACGAAAAATAAATTGTAAAATGCAGGACCGTGTCAGGGCTTCTTTATCATTTATACATATAAAATTATATTTCTATAAAATTGAGAATTTGAGCACGTTACAAAAGTTAAAGATTGATGAACTATGTAATATTTATATTATCTGTAATATATTCTAAATTAGAAAAATCTTTTTGAAAATGTACGTTAAATATTTATAAAATATGATCTATATGGAAATTAAATAAACAATAAAATTTAATACATATGATAGATTTTTATATATTTGTCCAAATATGTAAAAAATATGTATGATATATAAAGATTCAATATTGAATATAAATTCAATATTCAATATAAAACAAACATTTAATAAGTATTTTTATATTAAAAAAACGTTTAATATTTAAAATACATTTAACAAATATTTAGTAAATGTAGTTTGCTACTAAAGTACGTTAGTTTCTGTTCCATGAACTTGCAATATTAGCGTTAACATCGATAAATTTCCAAATTAAAAGAATTCATTTGCTTGACAATTGGGACGATTGAAATAATTGCCGTTATTGATGAATCGATAGAAAACTTTGGATTAAAATAAAATACATTCATGAACGATTTGTTGTAGGTGTGGTTTAGAGCCCACATCAAATGGGCATTTGATCCCTTTCTTTCTTGGGTCTTACTTATCTTCTGGAAAGCAAAGAGTTGCATTAAATAATACATACTTTAATAACGGGATTAATGTAACTTCTGGGGTGCCTCAGGGATTTCGTTTAGGAGCCTATACTTTCTTGCTATATAAAATTATACGAGGGTCACGCTATATATTTTGAGATACAAGAAAACTACAAGTCTTTTTAGGAAAATGATTTTATTTATGTTCAAAGTAATCACCACCTTCATCAATACACTTTTGTAACCGAAGCTTCCACAACTTAAACGCTTGAAGCCAGTCATCTTTTGGAATGCTCTCAAAGAATTGATGAATTGCTCATCTACCTCATCCTCTGTCGTGAAACGTCGACCACGTAAATGTTTCTTTAGGTTAAAGAACAACCAGAAATCACACATGGCCAAATCACGCGAATAGGGTGGATGTTCAATGACTGTTACATTATTTTCACGTAAAAATTCAACTGTCTGCTGTGCAGTGTGTGACGATGCATTGTCGTGATGCAACATTAACCAGCGAATATTGACTGACTCAAGCACTGCAGGTAAACATTTTGTGGTGTACCAGTTTGCCGTAACTGTACGTTGATCTTTAAGCTTAATTGGTGTCACTAATCCTCTATTACGAAAGAAAACTGCGTGCATAACTTTCTTGACACACCTTTGCTTTTTCGCCGTTGTTAGTGGTGGTGCATCTTCGTGAATCCACACACGGCTCTCCTGGCGGGTAGGAATATCATAAAATGGTATGTATGTTTCATCACCTGTTACTATTTTAGAAAGAATACGATGCCCACCATGATTTAACATTTATAACGTTTTCCGCGCGATTCTTACTCGCTCTGCCTTTTGGGAATCGTTAAGCGTATGTGGCACCCAACGAGTAACAATTTTTTTCATATGAAGATGATCATGTAAAATGGAATTTACTGTTGCGGATCGAACACCAAGAGTTGCCTCCATCAAGCGATAGGTGCGTCTTGGATCTTCTTCGATCATACGTCTCACTCTCTCAATGTTTCCAACAGTAACTGACTAACAGGGCCTACCAGCACGTGCCTCATCACCAAGCGATATCCGTCCTCTTTTAAATTCGCTATACCAGCGAAACACAGTTGCGCGTGAAGGACTTTCATCACCAAATGCGCGTTGCAACCGTTCAAGACTTTGTTGTTCACTTAAACTCAATCATAGTAAATTATAGCGCGCACATGTTCTCTTGACAAATCCATGTTTCGACACGACAAATCGTATGTACCACGTTTACTCTGTGACAGCAGCAACTCAACTGTTGTCAGAGCTTACTAATGAAGGATGGTGATATGTCACAATGCCATGTTGCCAGCTCTAACTCCTCTAGTTTCGTGGCATCTCACAATATACAGCATGGCATCTCACAATATACAGCGTGGCCCTCGTATAAAGAATGCCATAGAAAACACTACTACCAGTACCCATATAAATATAATGGTTTATCGGATAATGACCCCAACTTCAAGAGAAGTTAGATTTCTTATTTTCTTGGTGTCTTCACAATGATTTAGAAATAAATATAAGAAAATGCAAATGCCTTAGGTTTTCCCGTATACTTCAACCAGGCAACTATTTTTTACATAAAAAATGTAACATATATAAAAACTTGGGTGCAATCATTATCCAACATCTACATTTTGACCGTCATATTATCGAATTGGTTAATAAAGCGAACTGATTGGCTGGCTTTCTCATTCGCCAATTTAAAGATTTGAAGATTTTAGAACATTACACATTTTGTATGTGTCTCAAGTACGCCCATTATTAGAATATTGTTTTCAGATTTGGTGTCCTTACACTTCATCCCATATTTTACGAATTGAGTTGGTACAAAAGAAAATTATTTTCGGTGTCAATTTGTGGTTTTGATACTTCAACAAGTTAAGGAATTATTATTGAAATGTCGATCCTGCCGTTTCATATGGTACTGTGCACAAACGCGCGAACGGAAAGTTGCTAAAGCTTTCGAATTAGACCAAGAAAACGGTGGATAATAGCGCGAAGAGACGTGGTCAACGAATACAAATTGCGTTACTACATTTTTCCTCTATTCTTCCGTCTGTTTAAACCAATATATACATTTTACACAAGGTTGTTATCTGTATTGTCATTTTGGCATGGCTAAAATAATTTAATAAAGTATAGTAAATAAAATATTTAGATATTTATATTGTTTTAATGAAAGTTTATTATTTTACTGACTATTTCTTATTTTTATACTGGTCATCTATTATTTTTATTGGCCATCTATTATTTTATTAAGCATTTAATAATTTTACTGAGCGTTTCTTTTTATGATTGTACATTTATTATTTTTACTAAATAAAAATACTGAACTTTTAAATATATTACCGAGTAATTAATCTGTTGTCATTACTAAATAACTGTGATTATTTGAATAATTCAATAGTTGACTACTCTTGAAATACATACAGCGTATTCTAAACAATTAAGTTAAATCGTAACACATATTCTCATATTTAATAGCTGTTTAACAATGTAAATACCTTTATGTTGGAGTTTAATTTTTTAAATATTTCAAACATAAACGGATTTGGTAAACCGAATCACTCTGCTTTGCAAAGAAAAGATTATGTCTCTCTGAAGGATTCTTCCCCTATATCCAACTGGCGTATTTAAATCAAAAAATCTTAATCTATAGGACGGTTGTTAAGCCATATGACAATGACATCGAAAATCTATATGCTTAGGCAATATTTACTATTCTAGTATTTTACAAGGAAATATAAATGAACTAGAACAACGGTAAGTTTAATTTTTAAAAAGCAGGTTTTCTTAGGTAAACGTCAAACACTCAGGATATAATTCTAGAAATTTCTGTAGTTTTCTCTTATGTACAAAATGAACAAAACGGGCAAAATTGATTTACAGTAAAATTGAAAACTGTCATTTTTAGAAATACCTACATCTATATATCCCGCGTTAGCTCGACAAAGACCAAATAATTCAAGACATCAATTCTTTAAATTCCTGTACAGTTGAAATATGCCAGAACGGATGAGTGTGGTAGACATACATAATTATGCATCACTTTCGAGGGAAGTACTGAATTTCGTTCTGTATAGCTTGGACTGAACGTGACCTACGCTGAGATACAAGGATAATAATATAACACCACGTATGCCCTCTCAAACGGTAAACAGGAAAGCATACGGTTTTAAAATTCTAACGTATTTAAAAATTTAACTTCACACACTCAGCTAAATTAATAAGTCATATAAACCCATTAAATTTTTAGCTTAACTTTATAAATTTGTCAAACTATGGTTCGAATAATTAGTTTTGTTTGACATATTAGTGTTTAATAGGATTAAAATATAACTCCTGGCGATAGAAAGTTATTAATAATAGTATTTATAAAATAAATTGTTAGCTTTTAATTTAAAGTGAGAATATTATGCAGTTTTACCAATTCCGGTTACTATTGGCCGGTTTCACAAAACTTCTGATTAGCTTAATCGTGATTAAATTTGAAATCCAGAAATTTCATTGGCTGAGATTTAAGAGACTTGAAATGTTATCCAATTTAATTTCTGGATTTCAAATTTAATCATCATTAAGTTAAAGAGAACTTAATCAAGCTTTGTGAAACCGACCAATTATAACTGTTATAATTATGTTAACTTGCAAAAGAGAAAGAAATAATAAATTCATTATGCGTCCTTATTTCGCATCGGTTACATTTGTATAAGGTAAAGTTTTTTGCTTAACAACTATTATAGTGCATCAACAGCTAAGGCTTTTAACAACGAGCAATATAAAGTGAGAAATATTACATGGTGTAACACCACTGTAGAACTTTTAACGCTACTAGTATAAAACTTTGTTTCTGCATACTTTTAAAAAATAGTTTATTTTTAAAAGGAGGCTAAAGAAATATTTATCTTCCTTTAAGTGGTATTATACATATTTGTATAATACATAGAAGAAAATGTTGATTACATTAAAAAGTCCAATGAGAAAAATATCTTTAATTAATAACTAATATTCCTAATATCGATCAGTCAGTCGATCTGTCCTCCTTAAATTACGCAACGCATATTTAGAAGAAATTTGGTACCCCCACCCCCTTGTAATGCCACGTAACGGTACTCTGAACACCCCTTCGATAATTACATAACGCTACTCTCAATCCCCCTTCAATAATTTTAAAAAGCATGTAAACTCCGAGATTTTATCACTTCGATGAATATGACCGTCTCGAATACCGCGAAATTTGAAATATTATTTTATGAAATGATGAAATAACACCAATAATATAACATAGAAAAGTATTTTGTTAAAATAATATTCATACTATCGTTTTAAATCAATTTACCATTTAAAAATAAATTTTTTTTTGAGAAATGTTTTTAAAGTTACGTAACGCTAAACTTAATACCCTTCTACCCCCGGTAACATTGCGCAACGCTATCAAAAAACCCTTCAAGCGTTACGTAATTTAAGAACCACCCCTAAATTCATTAATAAAATATCGGAATAAATTCGAATGAGCTTACGCCTTACCAAAGAGATCCTAATAAGAAATCAGTACCAGTTGGATATAAGTTATGTTGGAAATTCAATCTTTCAAACTGACAAAATAATGCTAACTAGATTAATAGAACCTAAATTAAGCTGGCAGTTTTAATAACGTAGCCGATTCCTGATATAGTTTATTAAATGATAATGGAGCCCTCTTGGCGTATTATTTAATCACAGTAATTTGTTAAAGTTCTTACTAATTTTGTATTATCCGATATTAAATCTGTACAAAATCCCACCATTAAGCCAAATATAATGAGAACTTAAAATTAAGAACCTTCCGTGAACGATCGCAATGCTGACTTCAAGCAATAAAATAATAGTATAACTATGGAGTTCTTATTACAGGTAAATTACAGTTCGATTCACCAGATTGAAAAACTTCAAGATGTCCGATATTCGATAGGCGGCTCTCACACTGAAGCAATCAGCAACTAGCAATTGGCAATACGCTATATTATCGCCATGGGGTTGTGTACATTGCATTTAATCAGAAGTCTCACATTGGAGCAACTTGTTATCGCTTCTACATAAAGGTTGACGGTTGAGTTAATATTTGTTGCCGGCGATATGCGCTGCATGTCGAAAGCCGATATTATAGTGTCAATATAGAGCAATACTTGCATAATTATTATAAATAATTTATATTGTTTTTAAGTAATCTGTTAGTACATTCGAAGTTTTGCTAATTTCTTCGTTGTTATTATTTGTTGCACCATTATTTATTTATCAGTTCTGCAAACGCCGGATTAATTCGATGTTTTCTTTTTGTGCGTTCTGTTCCTTAAATGCCACCAAATTAAAATTGCATAATCAGAGTTACAGAGTTAGAGGATGACATGATTGTTTGAGATTGCTACACAAACTAAAAGAAATTAGTTGCTTCAGCATGAGAAGTATTGCCTATTGCTTATTGTCGATTGCTAGTTGCTGGTTGCGCATTGCCTCAATGTGAGAGCTTACCTGCTCGACAAAAATTTAACAAACTCACCTCATCATTGAATTCATCTGGTGATCAATACGAAAGAAATTGGTTACATAACTTTGAATTAATATTTTGTAGTAAACTACAAAGGTTTTCAAAATAATAATATCTAAAATCCTAGATCATTATTTCCTGGAAAGTAAGCTTCAGTGCTTTCTAAAAGAATAATAATACAGAAACTTAACCTTTAATGGCTTATGAATTTTGACGACATGCTCAAAGGTTATGAAAAATCTATCAGAAGTACCAGTAATTTATTGTACGTCCCGTTTCTAAGCATGAAAATCGCGTAGTCCTCAGCAAAGTAGTACGCCGTAACTTTATCTAATTGCTTATTACATTATTCAAGTCTCACACTTCATTTACAACAAAATGTCTACCGTTTCTTAATTTTTTGTTAAATTCGTTTTGTCTAGTTAATTCCCGTTTTCTATAGCTAACATTTTTATTAGTTATTTATTTTTAAAAACACAAAAGCGTATACATTCCATACATTAAGAAATTACATTAACGTAATGCAGAGGAACAAACCGCCATATAGCAGAAAACTTCTTTAGAAGTTGTATTGTTTACTGAATGTTTCTGGTAATGTTTTTCATAACTAAGAATTTTCTTTACACGTGTTTTAGTTTGTTAGGCTTTTTCGAGAGCTTCCTAAATGGTAACTGCCAGAGAACTCAAAATGTCCGACTAGGTCGACAACCGACCCTTAGTAATAATTACCATCTGTTTTTAAAGATTTCCTAGAAAATAGATCCATTAGTGAAACTTGTCTGGTCATTTACAAAAAATGTGTTATTATTAGAGGATTTCTTGATTTTTAACTATTCCAGTAAATCGAATCTATTACTTTTCTTTTGCACATGCAATAGATCTATTTTTATCTACGTCTACAAAATGATCTATACAATAGGCGGCTATTCCAGATAATTTCTTAATATGTAAAATATCGCGATTGTATCCGCTAGACGTTTCTTTGCCACTTTGCCCGATATAAAACGCTTCGCAGTCTTTAAAGTAAATTTTATATACGCCAGATTTTTCCATCTTTTCTATTTTATCCCTATTAATACTTCAATAGTTTACAAGATATTTCTCAACAAATGACAACCACGTTTTCTATAGCAGAATTTCGGTAGATTCGGAAAATCATACACGTTTTTTAGTTTAGCTCGGATTTTTGAGATATAAAATACAGATATAAAATAAATTTAAAAATTTTTTATGTATTGATTGTCTTTCTTAAATATTAATAAATGTGGAAAATCAGAAAAAGCAACATTTTTATAGTTTTAAAAAATTTACTATAACTACCACAAAACATGTCCAATACTTGCGATAGGCTCAAAATTGCCATTTTTTCTACAGCTAAAAGATCTCGTCTAGTCTCCTTTATAAGTTTTATGAATTTGAATTCGATACCATGCGAAATAGAGTTTTTATATATTAATATAGGCTCTATTGTCTTGTAACTATACGAAAAAGTGGTTTTATGCAAGTATATCAAAATTCCGAGCTAACCGAAGAAAATCAGTAGGATTTTCCGAATCTACACAAAATCTTCCTATAGAAAACGTGGTTGTTGTTCGTTGAGGAACAATTTTGTCAAAATTTGTAAAGTAGCGTAATTAATAATTTTCCTATATTGTTTTTATTTCCACAAATAATACTACAATTTGCTCTACTAAGCTCTTGTTTATTATCCTATCGCTACCTATAAAGAATTTCGCAAACGAGCCAATTTTGACTCAACATTGGCACCGTTATGGCCAATATTGGCAAGCAATATTGGGACAGTGTCGAAATAATAACAGTGGTAAATACTTGGCCATTTTACATAGCCAATATTGGGCTAGTGTCGAAATGATAACACTGACAAATACTTGGTTCATTTTATATAATCAATATTGGCCCAGTATTGTAAATATTTTGGTACAACTCTGGTCTCATATTGGCAGTATATTCGTTGCACACCGGTTTGTAATAATGATCATTATTATATTTTTAATTATATTGTATTATTACAATTCTTTAATATTAGGACTGGCGATATAAAAAGTTTTATAATTTTTTTCTTTGAAATCATGTCGCCAATTAAGTTATCCTTGTAGCCTGTTTTTTGCTGCTTAATAATGTTTAACTCTTTCACGTAATCCTCTTGACCCATTGGAAACTTTTCCAAACGGTGAACTAACAATAATTATAAGCAAAAGTGTAAGTAAGCTGATAATTTAGGTAGAGATCCAGCTGAATAATCTGCTGCAAGAACATGATTGGATATTGTCAGTACAGCCTCAAAAATGAGAGGCCCTCCAACACAAGAACCAGAGCATTCTCGAATTTTTCCATTTTTCCAAATTTTTTACAGCTCACGGAACAAAATTTTATGTTGTCATTTTTTTTGTAGGGCGCTTTCCTACTCCAGAGAAAGCTCCAGGAATCTGCCGATTTATTAGGTTTCATGGATTCGACACATGAGGGCATTTTTAAAAGTTCTCGCTAATGTTTTTCTGGTACGACTACCTATTTAACAAAAAAATCGACGATTTACCTTTCAGTGCGGTGAGTTCAAGTCTTGACTCATTTCCTCCTCACTATAACTTAAAAACTGGATATAATATAATTTTTAGATTTCGCTGACGTATTCAAGTTGAAACTGTACAAGAAAATGTATTTTTTATGGCAAAAAAGGTTAAAATATATAAATTAGTGTTGTTATGTAAGAATATTAGCTTTTTGACCAATTTCTCCTTCATCACGAGATCCTGATATTTCTTATTTATACTGTGTTGTTTTCAGTACACCCTATATAACTGACCTTCAGAAATATGAATTTGCATTATTGAATTGTTTCTATATGAATTTGCATTCTAAATATTATTTAATGTAAAATCATTATTCAACTTAACAAAAATTAATTTCAACTAAAATTTATATATAATTAATTTCCTTTCGGAATGATTAAAAATAATCTAGATACTTTGAATATTGATGTTGTTGTCATGCGACTTGCTGATCTTCATTAATAATATTCAAAAAAATATCTAGTTACTTTGTATGTCTGCTTAAACATCTAATTCATATGGAAAATTTCTCGCTATGCTGGTAGTCGTACTCTGTAGCTCAGTTGGTAGAGATACCACCTAGACAGTGGAGGGTCCTGGGTTCGAGTCCCAGCAGAGTCGATAAATTTTTCTATATGAATTTGCATTCTAAATATTATTTAATGTAAAAACTTAACAAAAATTAATTTCAACTAAAAAAAAAATATATATATATATATATATATATATATATATATATATATATATATATATATATATATATATATATATATATATATAAATATACATACATACATATACATATAATAGTTTTATCTTACAGTTAGTTATGCAAGGGCAAGGTTATGCAATAAAGCATAAAATAATTATATCGTCACGCAGGTTCTTAGTGTATGTTACAATGTTGCATTATAACTGTTTCAGGTGTACAACCGGTAATATTATGTCCAGCTAAATATAAAGCTTTAACAAAGCATTGACATTAAAATTAAAATAACTATAAAAAATTGTCAACAAATAGTTCTCAATTACTCAATCAAAGCAATTAATTATAACTACTTGAGGCAGTCTAAATAGTACGTTGTAATTCCTGACAAACCCATAATCTTTTTTGATTTTTTTAAAAGCATTTTGCAAATATCTTATTTTCGTCGCAGATATAAATTTTTCAATAAAATTCAGATATCAAAGTATAGGAAAAAAAATTTCGGTCGGACACTTGAACTGCCGATCCTAATTACAGCAAGTTACGATAATACTGTATGTACTGTACACAAAGATTTCCTAGGCATTCAGATGCTAGATCCGACAACGGTATTAACTCTCCTCTACCGGCTATGCTTAAGTTAGATAAAGAACCTGAAAATGTATTTACGTGGGCACCTGTCGTAAGACTTAATCCCTACGGTCCTTCCAAGAGAAAGTGATTGAGATACATCCAATCAACGCGCATTTGCCTAGCACTTATTACTAGTAACTCACTGGTTGGAGCGATGTTACCTATCCACTCTCTACTAGCTCTCCAGGGTAGTAACGGAGCTATAAACGTGCTCACCCGCCGGGGTCTATACCAAGGAACGAATCCCTCGTTTAGCATTAGGACTACTCTCACTACGTGGGACTTCACTGCCCAATGAATGGTTTTGCCACCCCGATCTCCCAGGTACAGGCTTGGTGTGCCCCCACCCCAAAGTAGAATCCCATTATGTACCCGTTAAGCTGAATGGTCTTGAGCGTGAGAGGCTATATATTCGCATCAACGCCCCTTAAGCGTAGTGCTCTAGACGATTTCTGAAGAGCAGACGACTGGAACTGCACAACCAAAGCCTGACCCCATACTGTTATCTCCGAGACACTACCCGCTGGCATGCAGTTTCCCATAGGTCAGCGGGCACACCCCCTGTCCGGGATACACCTCACTTTCATTCTCCTCCATTCGTCTAGGTTAGGCAGCGGGTAACTAGCACCATATCAAACCCTGACGACAGGTAAGAATCAAATCAGAACTTCCTCCACAACGTTTATGAAACATCGTCGAGAAATCCGTAATACATAGTAAAGCTACTGTTTTGCTGAAATTATATTTCCACCGTACTATAAACTCCTCTTAACTTCAATCTTCAGTAACAAAAAATATTGATTCGTAATTGGATAAAATAGTACGTATAATTAAGAAATACTAAAACGGAACTTAAATTGAAGAACTTTAAAATTACAGTTTAAGTAAAACGCGCTGTCAACTTCAGAAGGGAATAATTAGTAAACATTATTTAGTAGAATATATTTAAGATAAAGTTCCTAGAGAAAACCGTTTTTTATTTATATATATAATTGATCAACCTCGTCCTTTCAGTAATCCTTGGCTTTTCAACGACGTCTAAATTTAACCTAACAGATTTATTCAACCACAGACAACCAATCAAAGGTTAATTACACGCAATTATCTAACCACATAATCTTTGCAGATAATCCCCGGGTTTCACCTAGTTTAAGTGGAATTTACTTAATATGTACACTATTTTGAATTTTTAGAATTATTATATTATGTAACAACCTAATTCGCCGTGACTCTTTAAATAAAAAAGTTGAGATGTTTGTTCAGTTTTATAAATTAGTAGATCTACCTACATTTTCAAATTAAGAGAATATTCTATTGAAAAAGATAGATAACGCTTCGAGCGTCGGGATCAATTAAAGCAGTTGCCACCGAAAACACATCACGGCTGTACAGGGTGTATCTATGGAACGATATGAACCTTGAAGGGACGAAATATAAATGTATGTAATGATTATTATTAATCAATAAAAAAAAAGTCATACATCTTTATCAAAATTTTAACAATTTTGGTTGAAATCTGCGTGAAATAATAAGACTAATACGAACCTTCTTTGTTTTAAGAATCTAATTTAAAACCAAACATGCTCAAGGAAAAAATAAATTATAAAATGATAACAAGAAATGGTCAACTTTTTGCCATTCCAGATGCCGATAAAGAAGTGGTTTAAAAAATTAAACTTAACCCTGCAATAAACCAATAAAGCAGGCTAACAAAGTAAGCTGATACCGCAGCAGTAACATCAATATCACATTTCCGTCTTCTCCTGCGTGTGTTGTTTGCTTAAATTACTTGTTTATTTTGTCCTAAAAATAAGTTTCTTATACCTATTTGCTTACATTAGTTACACCCTGTATATCTAATTGTACGATTAGTGCAATTGATATATTGAAATTCGATCAGTTATCAATTAACGTTTTGAGATTCAGCAATTTGATAATTAACCTTTTGATATTTAATTATTCAATATACCTAATATTTAATGAAAACGAAAAAAGCTTGGTTATTGATAACCCCGTTTAAACGAAACTTTAACGACTATTCATTTCTAGATAACAATTTCTTCAGTGTAGCACATGAAGATTCCAGTTGTTTTTATATTTTGTTGACCAGGGAGATCTGTTGTACTGAAGTTAATGTATTAAAACGTAAAAGGTTTTATTTTTGAATATGAAAGGCAGCTGCAAGCTGCATTCAAATATGTAATTAAGAATGCAGACAGTCGCATTTGTAGGAATTTTGTGGTATTCAGTACAAACCAAGTTAAAGGCAGCTTCCACGATTGAAATCTTGCATTAGGCACGTACTCTTCAAAATCCCCCTTAAAAAATATATTTTATAATTCTATTTTATTCTAATTTTAATTCTTATTTAGCTGACAGTGTATATCACTACGAATTTTCAGTTTATTAGCTCTATCCACCTATTTAAATAATAATTAAGAGAAATCTGTTTAATTTTGCTATTGGCTAGGCATGTTGTCACATTTAATTTTGAGTGATTAAATTCATATAAACCCCTCTTAAAACCTCGAGAAACGAATGTAAAGTTTACTTTTCTACAGAGCTTTGCTTTGCCTGTCAAGACGGACGCTTCGCAGCCAAGGCACCGTTTGAGAGATCGCGTCTTTGCCCGTGTTCCGGCAACTGAGTTTAAAGGCCATTGTCAACCAGTTTGTTTATTTGAGAAGGGAATTTTGTGTGCAGATTATTTATTTGTAGTTCAGCATCGGATTTTAGGCCTAGGTAGAGACCATATTTATGAAGAGAGTTTTTTAGAAGTTCCATATTGTATTGTTCCCTTATTAGAGAACTTGGATTAACGAAGGGATTGAATCGTCCGATCTAGTGCACTTTGAAGATATGGAGAATTTGTTCTGGCTGTGTTGTATCGATTAATGAGAGTGGGATCCGCGATAATTTTTAGAAAGTATTACAAATACACGGAAAGTGTCGCGTTTTAATATTAAGAAAGTTAACGCCGAATATCTTCTTTAAAGATGACTAATAAAAGTTTAAACAGTATTTCGAATCAGTATTTGTGCCACCGTTCAAGTTTGTAGTAAATACTTATTAACAAAACTAAAGTTAATTATGGAAATTCTTGCAACGCTCAAAGATTCTGCTTTTAATGTAAATCGTTCAGAATTCAGCAACGTTCTTCAGATTGTAGAGTTGGTGATATCTTGTTTGTGTGATCTATGGGATTTTGTTTCAGTGAATTAAGCTAGAAGCTTAGCTTAGTAAATTTATTTATGTGGTTATAGTGAAATAAAGAATCGCTAGGAGTGCTGTTACTAAAGGATTAATGTTACTCATGTTTTATGTAACTTATGTTTTGTTGAAATTTAATTTGTTGATAGCGAAATTTGGATTGTCTTTAGATTAGAAATTTAAACGGAAAATGTATTTGGAATGGGATCCCAAAATTAAGTTATAATGTAGATAACAATAATGCGAGTAGGTTTTTATGATTTTCAACTGTTGTGTATTTTTTCAATTCATTTCAATATACATATTTCAAGATTAATACTCAATGCTATAGTTTAGCACGACAAATCGCTGGTATTCCATTCATAAATTAAATTTTAATATTAAAAGAAAGTTTTGTTAAAATAAATTTAACATAAATTAATGGGAAATCTTTTTCCAAATTGTAGATTTCTCAACATTGGCTATTACTTAATAACATCAAACGATTTGGGTGGATCCCTCTATCTTATCAAATTTTTCTGCATTCTATAACTAACCAGTAAGCCTTTGCAATTAACACCCACGACACCCGAGCATATTTTGGATTACTAAGAATACTCTACCGGGAGATATGCTAACGTATCAGCAATTTTGTGTGTTTATTGATAGTATTTCGAGAGTATCGGTTTAATAATTGTTGTAGGAAACTGCCATTTACACATTTTAAAACTGATCTTTATGGTAGAATTATATTGTAACACCAAAATACTATGCTACGTCTTCAACGAGTAACTGAAGAAATGGCTTACGTAATGAAAGAAATTATATGAAGAAAAGTCATATAATAGTAGTTCTAGTAGTAGTGTTATTAGTAGCTAGTAGTAAAAATGTCAAAAAGTTGCATTTTTACATTTCAAACCAGTTTCAATTACCTTAAAGACTAGAACCATAAGCATGTTAATAAAATCTACTGAAATTTAAAATAATATAGTTAGCTACTATACAAAAATACAAAATAAACACAAAAGTGTTAAAGTGAGTTTTCATAACTATGAAAGTTTAAAAATCAATAATGGACGACATTATACTCACAATTTTAAAGTGATATGTGTGTAAACACATATCACCCGAGATTATATACTAGTTCGGAAATAACATTAACACCATCAAGCCACCATCAGTATATAAGCTCGGGTGATATGTGTGGAAATCGCTGTTCGTACCTATGTTTAATACATCGTAATACATACAAGCGGAATAACTGTAACATAGGCTAAAACTACTTACCTTGAAAATCTAAATCCATATTTTCAACTGGCAAACTAATCGCTTCTGTTTCACTGGGGGTACATTTAATAAACGCACAAGTGTACTTGCTTTAAGCGCTACGATAGAATGACCAAGTACGGGGGTGTTATTTCAGTAGCTGGTTACTTATCAGTTTCAAGGTCGTGCATGAAAGATGCCCTCATTCATTCTTAATAACACCTGGCAGAACTTGATTTTCTACCTTTATGCGCCGTTTTTGTTTTACACTAGTGTGCGCCGGCTGTATAATGTTATTAAATAAAATTCTATTAATTATATTTTTAATGTTAAAATTGTTAAACGCTAATCATTCTATATATACAAACAAGTACCCAAAAATTTTGAAGAGTCGGTGTCAGGAAACCCCTGATATAATTTCATGAACATTCTGTCAACAAACAGCCACTTTGTGAACCAAAGAAAAGATTTTGAGGTAAAAATTGTTAGATGTCCTCCTGTTAGACAACTGTTACAAGGTGAAGGTGTTATCGAAGGTATTAAGAAACAGGCTGAACATTTATTCTGAAAAACTGCTGGGGGGAATACCAAGCAAGACTTAGAAGCAATAGAGCAACAACATCAACTCTTCTCCCTAAAAGAAAACCCGAACACATGTTACGAATACAAAATATACACTATATGCCCTGTTCGTAGACTTTAAGCAGACCTATGATAGGATAGCTAGGGTAAAAATGTACCAGGCCCCGAACGAATTAGGGATTCCTGCAAAGTTAGTGAGACTAATAAAAACGATACTGGATAAAACGAAAAATGAAATAGTGTGGAAAGGATCAAAATCTGAAGAATTCAAAGTAACCAGGGCTTAGGCACGATGACCCGGGTGACCTCTATAACCTGGTCTTGGAAAACTTATAAAAAACAGTGGTATAAAAACACAAAGAACAATTTAACAACAAAAATCAGTGTTTAGTCTTTGCGGATGATCTCGTCTTGATAACTAAAACAAAAAAAGAAATGCTTAGAATCATCAAAAGATTAGAGACAGAGGCAGGGAAGTTCGGTCTGAAGATAAATCGAAATAAAACAATATTCATGACAATGCGAGATACGCAGTAGAATACATAAGGGCAACTATGATGGATATCACAGCGAAGGAAGGAATATGAATTCCAGAAAGTTAGCAAGTTTGTGTACTTGAGAGTAATAATAGAAGATAAAGGGAGAGAAGAGCTAGAGTTGAAAACTAGGATAACAAAAGGGAACGAAAAATTGAAATCGAAGTACGTGTCCAAGAAAATAAAAGTAAGGATTTATAAATCATATGGTAACATATGGCTGTGAAACGTGAGTGTTAAAAAAGTGGACGAAGAAATGTTACAGAGATGGGAAAGAAATATGTACGTGTAGAAGATGAGTGGAGAAAAAGGACAAACAGCGATTTAGAAACATTATATAGTGAACCCAAAATAAACACCTACATAAAAGGCCAAAGAGTAAGATGGATAGGACATGTGGAGAGGATGCACAGCGAAAGGATGCCTAAAATGGCGCTGGCGCAAAAACCTATTGGAAGAAGAAGAAAGGAAAGCCAAGGAAAATATGGCATAACAGTGTTGTGAAAGGCCTTAGAAGTCTAAACGCTGGAGACTGGAAAGAAGAAACCTTGAATAGAGAGGAGTGGGGAAAAATAGTTAAAAAATTTAAGTAACGTTAGCATTACTATAAGTACTCAGTGGTTAAGGGATGAAGCTATAATATGAAATGTAAATTGTATTATATAAAGGCAGTTGGTAAATCACATCTATGCGCGTAATTCACATAAATAAGAATCTATGCCATAGGCTTACAAGGTCTGTTGAGCAATTAAAATAAATAAATAAAAGTTTCACAGTTAATAGTTATTTACTTGACGATTGTTTCGATACATGTATCATTATTAAATCTAAAATACAAACACGTAAAGTATATTACTGAAGGCAACAAAAGGGTTTAAGTACACTCAGGTACGTGTACACTTTAAGTACACAAACATTTGAAGTGTTGTATAGATGTGGAACTGAGCCCATGCAGTAGAATCGTTAAAGTTATTATTTTCTGTTAATTTAAATGATCTTGTGGCTGTTTTGGTTTAAGAGGTAGATCTCAATATCATTCATCGGTAGTAAATATTAATCATCCTTTTGTGGCATTTCTTCTGGCAGAAATAAGTGTTTCAAGATTTTAGCACTGTAATCCAGTATACTAACTAACCCATGTACATAGATTCCTAATTGAGGTATACAGTGCTATTAAATTAATATGGAATATACTCTAATAGTCTATATTGCATTTGCAAATAACCAAGTAAAAACGTTAGGTTAAATTGGTTGGTTATTGCAAGTACGTATGCATTTTACCACGAACAGACGTGATTTGTTATAAAAAATACACCATTGCATATTTTTTTACAATAAATGCTATTTTCATTGACGTTTGTATTTTTAATAAACTCAATTAGTGTTAAATTATCTCCAAGTAAAATGAAAGTGAAAGAGGTTAAACGACTAGGCGCATTTTGAACTTTTATGTATTGTTGGTTACATAAAAATACAGTAAATGCAATGGTTTGAGATGATTATTTTAAAATGCAATATAGAGAATATTGCATTTTAATTTAATAGGACTTGTACCTTCGAAATTATCTTTTCGTATCAATATGCAAAACTTGCAAAGGTTTCAGAAATAGAAAAGTTCTTTGAATTTACGTATTCCATATACCGTCAGACACTTTTTGATTAGATACGTATTTTTTCATTTAAAAAAACAATAATTTTCGCTTTAGCAATCGTAACATCTGACTATTTTCTCTTTTTGCAATTCCTTTCCTTTTTGAAATCAAAGGAAAAGAAGTCGGTAGTATTTTAGTGTATCAGAATATATTCTACAATTTTTTTTATAAAAGCACCGACTAAATTTCGATTTAAAGACGCTACAAATTGCTGCATCGCATACGCATATTGAATATAAAGTACGGTATTTTAGAACAAGTTCGGGTGTGTACGCGGCTTAAGTTATCGATGTTATATTTAGTAGGTACTTGTTTACATTTTGTTACATTTCTTTAGGGGGAAACGAAATCGTTATTATGTAAGACTAAACTGATAGACTACTGCTTTATTTGTAACTGTATGTAAGATGTTAAATACCGAATGTTGATACAGAGATTGGTGTAGGACTGGGAATTTCCTTTGGGTGATTCAACTTGGGTCCATATTTATATCTTCAAAGCAGTTAAACATTTACTGTACGTTAGCCCCATTTCAGCTACAATACTAAGGAAGCCTTTCTGTGTTCTACGTCAACCAATGATAGATTAACGTTATTGATTCAGGATGACTGTGACAATTCCGATGAGAACTCGTGCTTGCCAAGCCACTGTTTATTAATTCAAACAACATGTACATTGTTAGAAAATTTTCCTAACGAGCGGAGCTGTAATGCAATTTACTTTTTTTTGTAAATACATTATCGAGGTTAAATCTTCTGGTATCGATTATTGGAAGATTTTAGCGTCACGGTTATTTAATATCTGGTTACTTTAAAAATCTCTTGTTAAGTTTTTTTTACGCGGGAATAAAAATAAACAAATTTTAAGTGCCTTTTTTTAAGGAGTTATTCGTAATTTAAGAGTTTCGAAATTGTAAAAAGTTATATAAGTTGTGCGGACCCCGGAGGTTAAGTCTGCAAGGTCGAAAGGCACACGGTAAAATATTAAAAGGCACTTGATGAAATTGGACAGGGCAGGAAGAGCGAAAATGAAATTGCTTGTCAGAGAGAGAATGATTCCAGAAGCAATCCAGGCAGCTTCTCATCATGAAGCAATTATACCAATTACCGCTATGCAAGATATGCTTGGATCTTCTTCGCGGTTATCGGATAATTTATACCCACTGGCGCTTCGATTTTTGCCAGTTGAAAAGCTCCTACGTAAAGCACTCATTTCAGTCTGCGGGTTTTCCTTCCAAGATTTCGGCGAAAGAAACAAAATGGACAACGTTCAGCGCGATAAGTTTGTTGTAAAATTAATTATCTTCTAATTAATCCCCCAAAGTTTGTGATTGCAGCTGGATCCGTCATTACGATGGCCGGAAATTTGTCTGTATTGTGAAGCTCTTGTACTGACGAGTTCTTTAGTTTGGTTTTCTACTTGACGATGATGTTTTCGCCGGCGGCGTCTCAACTTTATTGTGTAAAATAAAAGAACCAAAACTACAATTATCTTCCAGAATTATAGCACAACAGAAGTTTCTTCTTGCAATTTCAAGTATACAATAACAGCGGAATAAGTTTACTTTAATATAATACACCTAATCTTCTTTATTGTAAATTCAAAGTTTCTCTTTTAATGTATATTGAACATTTTAAGAGAACATAGAATCTAATGAAACCGTTATCTTGACTTCACTTTTCTAGGTACTGACCTAATTTAATTTTTATTCTGGATTACTACACCTCCTTTTATACGCTTTTACGTAAATTTTAAAATCCAGGATTACAAAGTTCATCAACCTGATTTTTCTCATTTTTTACCTCAACACGCTCCTTTTATTACTTTAATTTTATTAATATTTTTTTACCTTGAACCTATTGAAGAATGACTTGTATTTTCCACACGAAACAAGTCAAAGACCGGAAAATCTTTAATAAATCTCGTCGTACTGAGTGATTTGTAAAAGTCATTATGGTTAGAAACTTTCCGAAGGAAAGCTGATTCATTCATTTGCTAGGTTTTATCAGAAAGAAGAAAGCCGACATAGTTAAAAGAAGCTAATACCTTTGAATAAAAGTGTCATTGCTTGTACCTTTAATTTTTGTTTTAAGTAACACCGAAAATTAAGCTAAAGCTTAAGTGTTAAACAGATTAAAACATCTCTGCACCCACCATTTTTACATCTCAATCCATTCTTAAAGTTTGAAATGTAATTCTGCTGTTTAAAAAACTGACGAAGCATTCCAGTCAACTGAGATAGCTAACTGTATCATTTCATGAAACTCTCAATAGATATATCGGTATAGCTACAGAGCTTTCTTCTGCTTCAATGTATTTGCCTTGCCCGTAGTTCCATGTTTCCAGAAGTCACAGATGAAGAATGGATGACGTACTCTACTGAACTTTGACAATCTTTTTGTTTCTTTTGGTAATGCTTTATGAATTCATTTCAAGTATTACCGATAGCGTTTCCAACTGAATGGTTAAAACCAACAGTTTCAAAAATTTGCATTTGCATGTTATCTACAACCCCGATCAAAATATCTTGAGTCTAAAACTTTAAAACATTGTTAAAAATTCTCATATTACACTAGAATATGTTTACTAAGCGTTATATTATTGGAGAATCTTTGATTGCCAAATCTTGACACGTAATAATTTAATAATAATAATAATAATAAAAATATTTATTTGAATTATTAAACTCCTACAGAGTTAAATTGTTACTTTAAGTACCCCAAATCCCAGAAAGTGGCGCCTTAACAAACTATAAAATTCCTAAACATAAGCAGATAATAAAATTTAGTTAAAACACAAAAATTATTATTATTTATTTATTCAATACATAAAAACTTTTTTCTTCGTTGGGGGGAGGGGTCAGAAAGGGTCCTATAGAAAGAGTTAATCGATTCCGTAGAAACTGAAATTTTTACTTGAAGGTGGTATTTTATTTTTTTTACATCCCCATACTTATTTTATATTTGCTTATCTTTATTATCATTTAGTTTCGTCGTAACATGATTTTCATTATACGAGTGCGGTCTGAAAAGTGAGGTAATTAACATAGAATCAGACTGTTTTTTCGAGTTTTTTAATTTTACTTTTCGACATAGTCTCCTTTGAGGTCTATACACTTGATCCAACGATATTCAAGTCGCTTAATCCCATCACTATGATACGACGAATTAAATGCATCAAAATAGTCATTTGATGAAAATCTTTTACCACCAAGCCAATTTTTCAGGTTTGGAAACAAGAAAAGGTAGCACGGAGCAAAATGTGTACTGTAAGGTGCATGAGGAAGAATTTCGAATCGTAATTCAACTAATTTTGCCGTTGCAATTGCCGATGAGTGAGCCGGTGCAGTATCGTGATGGAACAACACATTTTTCTAGCCAAATGCAGACGTTTTTCCTTTAATTTTTGATTCAGTTGGTCCAATAGCGACGCGTAGTACTCTCCTGTGATTGTTTTGCCCTTTTGGTGATAATCTATAAAGATAACACCACGAGCATCCCAAAACACAGTGATCATAACTTTGCTAGCTGATGCAGCCACTTTTGCTTTCTTCGGTGCACTGCAACCGGCTTCTGTCCATTTTTTTGATTGAGTTTTTGTTTCGGGTGTGTAGTGGTGTATCCAAATTTCGTCAATAGTAATAAATCGACGCAAAAATTCAGTGAGATTACGCTTAAAAAGGCTCAAGCAGTACTCAGAAGTGGTTATACGAATTCGTTTCTGGTCGTCAGTTAGCAAACGCGGCACCCATCGTGCTGACAGTTTTCTCATATGCAAGTGTTCATGTACGATATGACCCACACGTTTTTTTGATATGCCAATAGTGTCGGCTATCACACGCACCTTCAATCAACGATCATTTAAAACTATATCATGAACTTTGGTGATCATTTCGTCAGTGGTAGCCTCTTTTGGACGTCCTGATCTTAATTCATCTTCGGTGCTTCTACGACCATGTTTAAATTCATTCACTCAAAAACAATCTGTCTTAAATGATGGTGTAGATTCGCCATGAACACAATCTAACTCCTATTTGATCTCTTTTGGTATTTTACCGTCAATATGAAAATGTTTAATAACAGCACGAAATTATTTTTTATCCATATTCACAAAACAACCGATCTCGTTTATTGTTTATAACTGTAAAATTCAAACGACGCAATATATTTGGCTCCAACTTTTACAGCTGTCTTATAAAAGGTTACAAATTTGATAAATGTCACTCGTGTATTCATTGTGATGCCATTTCTGGATTACTTACCTCACTCTTCAGACCGCCCTCGTATTGTCAGGTGTGACAATTTACTTCTACTTTCTCATTCTCATTCTCATATTGTTTCGTAATGGTGTCCATCATTTATTACATCTGAAATACGTATGCTCTAGCTCATCTGTTTAGTTTTTACATATTTTACATGTATCATCTTTAGTGATTTACATGTAAGCTTTAGTGATAGGTAGTAGTCTACTTCTCCAGATTTCCTGTTCAGTCTGCTGTTTGCGTCTGTTATGATTCGTTTAGTTCATTCTGCTTTTCCAGTTTGTTATTGCCAGTTCTTTATTCAATTTGTTGTTATTTCATCTTTTGTTTCTCCTTGTCTTTTTCTTCTCTCTTCTACTACCAACTCTATTGGTTTTATCCCGGCCAGCATTAGTATGGCTTATGTTGCAATAGTCTTATAAGCACTTATCATTGCTATACATAATACTCTTTATCGTTTCTTTAGCATGTTTTTGTATTTCGTGGTTTTGGTGTCTCGTTCCCATATTGATGATCCGTAGAGGATTATCGAGTGTGCTACGGCATTATATACCTACTTCTTGAAATGTGCAGGCCCATACAGTAATACTTTTTCTGTCTTTTCCATTGCTGATTTTAGATTTTTATTTTCTATTACTATCTTACTTAATTAGGTGTACTGCGGCCGCCGTTCTTTCCACAAGTATTTTTTCTGTCTTAACTGTCGCAACCACTGCTGTATCATTGGCATAACATTGCATGTATGTTTCTTTCAGAAGTTCTATTCTTACTATTGAGTCATACTATACGTTCCACAATAATAGTCATAATATTGACCCATGTGGGGCGCCACAACTGATTTGGTAGTCATTTCTCTGTCATCTTTTGTGGGGTTGATTCTATCGCTAAGATAACTTGCAATTATGTTTATTAGATAATAATTACTTATTCAGTTCTTTCATTATCATCTCCCATTTGGCTTTTTTCAGTATTCTCTGTTTTGATATGCTTTTTTTTTCTATAGGCTCGACCCTTTCTCTTATAGTCAACATCGGATCTATGGTGGTTAGTCCTTTTGCTCAATCCATATTGTCGGTTAGACAGATCTCCTTTTTCTTCTATTTATTTTTGTATTCTTTTATATATTATTCTCTCTGAAATTTTCGTTAGATTGTTCAATAGGCATATGGGTCTGTATTCTTTAAAAGGTTCATCTGTCAATTTTTTTAATTAAACATAGTTTTGCACGTTTGCATATTTTTGGAAAGTTTCCATTTATCATCGCTTCATTCATTATTTCGGTCATTTTTCCACATCAGTAGTTGTAACGGTTTTTAATATTTCAGTTATTAATCCATTGAGTCCGGGGGCTTTTTTATTTTTTTATCTTACTTATTGCATCTAATACTTATTCGTTCACTAGCTTTGGTACTTCTTTTTCTATGAGTTTACAGTCCTATTGGCCGTCTCACGTTGAGACTACAGTGTGTGTTCTTATGGACAACGAGGTTGCCAAACATCTTGCAAGCAGAGTTTAAAAACACTTTCTAAATATTGTAGTTGTAACTGCTTAAACCTTTATAATCCCTATTGTTCGAGCAAGTTATATTGCAGGTAGTCACTTCTTCTGACAGCGGTAGTAAAACAAAATTTCAAAACTTGCTGTTCATATAGTGCGCGTATAAAGTCTAGAACTATCGAAATAAATCTTTTATTAAGTATTTTTGAGAAAAATCCTCGAACACGTCGATTTTTATCTTAAAGGAGACATATTTTAGTGTAATTGTTATTTGTAGATGTTCTTTTGTTTCCGAGTTATGGCGATAACGAAAATTTGTTAAAATGGAAACCCTAGTTTTTTTATGATGGACTTGGAAAGATAATGGCAATGCGATTTGAAGTATTTTTATTCTTCGCTCTTTTTCTTGGAGATTCTATTCCATCAGGTGAAATACTTTCTTGACGTACTGAGAACAAAGTTGTTTCGCTAATAGCTGTTTCTTTAGAAACTTGTCGAATAATTACTGATAATGACTGCCGGATCTCAGTAAGACGATATTTTACTAAATTTGACAAAATCTGTTTTTCATCAACCTTTAGTACAGAACCCATTCTGTTTTTAACAATATCCGCCATACTTACATATGTATAATATACTGTGCGCGTTATGTAATACTACAACACGAATAGTTACAACAAACAACACGATAATGTTAACAATAATTACAAACGATAAAACTCAAACAACTAAGCGAAAATCTATAGACGCACAAGCTATCAAAACTTGAAACTAAATAATTATTTCTGTATTAAGAAAAATTGGCTTATATGCGTTCGGTGACAAATAATAGTGCCGACAAAAAAACGTTATACTATAATTTCAGTAAGTACAAACTGTATTATGTAGTTCCACGAAGTAAAAGTAGAAAAACCAGAAGGGTTTATTGTTTACTAAAATCCTTTGCATTTGCTGCTAATCCTAAATTTCCGTTTTTGCAAGTTTCTTTTGAAACAAGTTGAACAAATGAATGCTTTTATCATGATGAATCATTTTACCATTAAAATTGCGTTTGGGACTTCCTTTATTTACCTGTGAATTAAAAAATTAAAAAGATCATACAGAAGATAACCAGCCGTTATTTTTATTTTGAAAGAATTTGAAGATGAAAGAATTAAACAAAAAAGTATAAGTAATAAAATATCGAATATTCATATACATGTACGATGTAACAATCCCAAGTAATGTTTAATAAAATAACAAATACATGTTAATAATTCTTTTAAATTCTCCTTTTGTATGGTTACGATTACACTTTTTCGATTACTGTTTTCAAAGGTTTAGAACTTCTGGAATCTTAATCCACATTTCTATAGATTCGTACAGTGAAATAAGTGGCAACAACGAAGCACAAACTGCCATAAGAAATACATTGGCTATCTTTCCTTCGCTGTAGTCCCAACGTGAGACGACCAATAGGTGGTTATTTCGCACGTCGGAAATAATTCACTTATTGCTTCGTCCGTTTCTGTGGTGTCATAGTGACTTTCGGTTTCTTTAATGTATGTTGGGTTGCAATTTTATACACTTACCTACATGGACTGTTCTCTATATCTTAACTAATTATTTCCAACTTTTTTCTTTTGATTTTCCATTGCATCAATTTGCAGCACGCTGCTCTTTTTCCTCTTCTTGAATTGTTTAGGTGATACTTTTGTGTACACTGAAATTTTCTTCTTCATCCATCTTCCAGTTTTTAAATCTTGTTATGTTTTAACTGGCCAGTGCTATATCGATAAATGACTTTTGTGTCCCTCTTTCGAAGGTTGGTGTATTTCCAGTGTTTAATACGAAGAAGTCTCTCTTTAATCTCCATTCAGACATTCTTTGTCCTCTATAGTCGGTTTTATCTACTCCCCATAGGTAGTGGGTTTGCGTTCAAGTCTCCCGCTATCATTATCCCTTTTTGCTTATTACATCTTTTTTGTATCTCTTCCCAAATCTTACTAAAATCGTCATTTTTAATGTTGGGGAATATACTATATATACATATGACAACTGATTTTTGTAATTTCTTCTAATTCGATCGATACAAAATCTCGATTTTGCGCAATACCATACATCTTGATATTTATTGTATTTACAATATTTATTATATTTACATAATATTGACAATATCTGTATTCAGGTCATTTAGTCAGTTAATATTTTTACCCATTTTTTAAAACAACGTTAGTAAAATTTTTGAATTTTAAAATATAAGAATATTTAGTGTAAATTATATTTTGAATGCAAATTCTTATACAAAAATATATCGCTCCGGCTGGGAACCGAACTCAGGACCCTCCACTGTCCAGATGGTATCTCTACCAACTGAGCTACCCGAGAACGACTATCAGCATAGCGACAAATTTTCCATATGAAGTAGATATTTTAGCAAACATACAAAGTAACTAGGTATTTTTGAATATTATCAATGAAGATCAGCATATCGGATGACAACAACATCAATATTCAAAGCATCTAGATTATTATGAATCATTCCGAAAAGAAATTAATTTTATACATTTTTAGATGAAGGTTAATTTTTCTATATTTATATATTTTTCTAATGAATTTGCATTCAAAATATAATTTAATGTAAATCATTAATTAACTTAATAAAATTAACCTTCATCTAAAATTTATAAAATTAATTTCCTTTCGGAATGATTCATAAACTTTGTCGGTTATTTTGTTCATGCTCCATAAGAGATAAAACATTAGTTCTTAGACATTCCTATTCTACTTTTTTATCAAATATCCCAATCTGCAAAATTTAAAAATTTCGAAAAAACGAACACACAGAGACAGGCAGAAATATCAAATTTTGTGAAAATGCTCCACAGCAAATACTGTGAAACTCGACCGAGAACTTCTGGTGGCATAGTAAGCACTGTAAGCAGGTATAGTGAGGATGTTTAGTACCAAAACGTGATGAAGCAATCAGCCTTGGGAATATTGAAATTCATCGATTATAAATATTGCTTAAAATTTTAATAATTAAAAAAATCACAAAACTAAAACTCCACAGACTAAAAAAACGGACTGTTTTAAAAATATAAAAGTTAAATAAAAATAAAAAGTAAGTAGCGTTGACTAATACCTAGATTAGTAATCGTGAATAGTTCTAAGACTTACTACCGTAGAAAGTGAGAGGGCGCCCCAAGTGAATGTCCGATTCACGCGTCTCAAATTAAACATTTTGTATTTATTTAAATTAAAAATATAAACATTAAAAAATATAAAAATTAAATAGTGTTTACTAATCCACACAGGGATAGCTTCAATATAAAAAAAGAACGACGTAAATCGGCATGGTGGAACTCTCAAACGAACTGGAACAAAAATAAGCCTTGTGTTTTAAATATATAGATTTATCTGAAAATAAAAAAAAGTTGAACATAAGTTAATGCAATACACCAAGTACTATATGAACAAAAACTTTAGAGGCATTACCGTTGAAAAGAAAAATCCTAATTGTATTATTAACCGTCATCTTTGATGACATTAACAAAAATCGTAAGCTTAAATAAGCAAGTAATGTTACATTAACACACAAAATTGGCCTTTAAGTAAATGTCGTATGTGCATTGACTGGAGGAAAATTGGGAACTATTACATCTTTTTCAACCATTTGCCCTTGTTAGGATGATCAAATTAATTAATTTGTTTTAACGCATATATTAGTGAATATAGAAAAGTATCTCATTCCAGAATTTTGCGATTCTGTGATTTCCGTTACGAAAAGGTTACTGCAGTCACTATGTGTAGTTCGCGTAGCACAGTAGAACAATTTCTTTGCATTTTGGGACAGTTTTAGATTTAGAGGGATATCAAGAAAGACATTCTTTCCAGCATATCCGTATTTATCTACAATTACTTATGATTAATTTGTAGACTGTGTTATTCATTATTTCCACATTTGACGTCTATAAAAGTTTGCATTGAATAAACTAAACTAATCAAACGATCCATCTCATGAAATCGGTGGCTTTCTTGGATAGCTTGCACTGATTCGATAACCTTTCATAAAACGAGAAACGATGTCTTTTCAGTTCATGAACTGTACAGAGATTCGTATTGGAAATAAACTTAAAATTGTACAATCTAGTTTCAGCTCATAAATTGCAATTTGGAATGTCTTTCTCGATCTGCCTTAAATACCCATTTCGATTTTAACTTCGAACACATTTTGTGTTGAGTATTATATTAATTGTATTATTGTCCCCTATCCTCTTAAGCCTACTTAATTTTAAAAAATAATCTCCCCGTTTTGTTCAAATCTTAAATGAACAAATACACATCCTCTAAGGAATACAATGTTTTTTTATATTTGTTATAGCTGGATCTGCAAGACAGTATGCAATACACGGCTTTGTTGTACATAATAAATCTGACTACAGCTAACTTATAATCTAGTGAGGAGTAAGTGGCATGTCACACCTCTGTCTTTAAATAACATCTTAAGGCTATACACATTCTTTTAAATTAAACTAAGTCCAGTGGTAGTTTTCGGTTGAGGCATGTGTGGATGTCTTTATGTCCTAGTTCTAGTTTGGTAGCACTTGCACATAACACTAGGTTCTGGAAGAACTTCTGGGTAATTTATAGATAAATTCGGTTATTAATGGAACACCTAGTTCATTATGAATTTGGGTATTACGCCACGGCACTGGGCACCACGGTCACTTGATTGCGATTCGAAGCATTTTATTCTGCATTGTTTGCAATTTTTTCATTGTTGTCTTCGGCGTGTTTGACCAAATAGGGCAAGCATAGGTGAGTATTGGTCGGAGTATTGCTTTGTAAATAAGAACAAAGCATTCGGTTCTGAGATGAGAATTTCGATTGATTAGAGGATATAGCATGCCCAGTCTAGTGTGGAAATCGTGGAGTTTATGGATGATGTGGAACCCCCAGTTTAGTCTAGCGTCTAAGTAGACGCCTAAGTATTTGACAGCTGAGTTCTTAGGATTCCATTTTATCTCATTATTGTCTATTTTGAGTGTTGGTGGTTGCGCGTATCGTTGGAGAGTAAATATTGTCGCTTGGGATTTGCAAGAAATACATTGTAATTTCTCTTAATCTTCTAATCCCCTTTTAAATAAAATAGCCTTAACTGCTTGTATTGGTATGCAGCGATACTTGTTCCGTATTAAGAATGAACGTTTATGAAGCACCGCTTAAAATTGTGTAGTATAATAAAAGTACTAATAGTAAAAAATGCAAGAAATAAAAATATAAACGAACTAATAGAATAAGAGAGAAAGGAATAATGAATAAAGAGTTTTTCAGACTCTTATTTTTGTGCAGATTTTAATAAAGTTAAGGCACCTATCAAATAAGTGCATGTTTTTGTGTGTTTGTGGAATAAACGTAATGTTATTTAATTTATTATTTACAAGTAACTCTCAGATAATCTATTTAGTTAGGAGCCAGTTTGGTAATAGATGAATCAATAGCAATTATTGAAATTATTTTATAAAACATTCAGAGTGCGTGTAATTCAAAATCTAAATTTCTATTTATTTGAAATATTAATAAGATCATGGTTTTAGAGGGTTTCTTTAATCTAGATCCTAGTAGAGCTATTGGATATGAAGGTTTACGAACACAAGTCAAAGAATTAATTTTATCTCAATCATTCCAAATAGTACACACAGATTTTAACTTTATAGTATATACAGACTGTAAAGAGTTATTTTGCGTTAATATTAAGAGGTGATAGGTAACATCAAAAAGAAACAAAAAAAGTCTGATACACCTTTTTTCTAGAACGTACCAATTTTTCAGAAAAAAATAATAAAGTTGGAAACTTTAATATCATTTTGCCGTGTGAATAATAGTAGTTTAATTATCGGGCTTTGTCAGAAGATGCATCTCATGTAGCAAAAAACCTTAATAATATTTTTTCGTATGCTTAATCGTTTACGCGTAGAATCGGATTCTTTTTATATTTAAAATTTCGTTTTACTCAATTAAGAAATGTGGCAACCCTGCAATGTAGTATGTGGTATACAACTTTAATACAATACGGTGCTCTAAACAGGTTATACCTGCGTAAGTAAGTTTTTGACAAGGGTGGTGGCAAATACTTTTTTTATTACTTAATATTTTAGTTTGTTTCATTATTTAATAGGTGACAAAAGTGCCGACAGATTTATGTTTTCAAAATTATTAAAAATGCAATCGGTAATTTCCACTAATTTATCTTGTACAGCAAAACTACGGATGCATCATTCAAAAAGTGTGCAAAACGATAAACAAAGCTGGTCGATTTGTTTAGACTACTATTTCAATTCAAAACAATGCCAGGGGCGTCAGCTGTGGAATGCTATTGTTTTTTAACTAAGGTTGCCAGATATGGCAGTGGTTTTTCTAAATTACTCGAAAGCTAATTAAGAAAAGAAAACAATTATTAAGAAGTTTTTGTTCGTTTTCATATATAACCCCTCCAAATTAACACTTACAATTAACACTGTAAAATACTTACAATCTGTATATTAAAATTTGACAATTTAAGAAGTGATTGTTAAACTACTCTTTATTTTTATAAATTCGTAAGAAATAGTATACAGAATATGATACAGTTTCATAGCAAGTTATTTGATTATTTTACATTTTTTGTTATCATCAGTAGGCAATATGCGTATTGAGTACAGAACTACAAAATTTACAAATGTACAAAGGTTTATACCAGGTATTAGCAGGTCTAAACCATAAGCTATATATTAACTATATTAACTATTTTGCGCAGTTAAGATTCTAATTTTTCTTTCAAATTATTTAACATCATCTTGTGATGAATACAGTGGCGATTTCCTCTTGACCCTTTAGTTGCAGAGTTGTATAACTGTGAAGAAAAACCTTCTCTGATTTTGTCTTGCGCTACGTTAGCTTGAATATTTCTTATCGGGATTGCAGTCTATAATTGCAGATTTTTTTACTTTGTTGTCGAAACTGAATCCAGGCTTTCCCCCTATAATATCTTTCAGATTCACATTTTTAGCTGCATCCACCTTGTTCATGAACCTAGCAATCAGATTAAGACGTTCCAAGTTCTATTCAGGCTTCCAACTGTTCTGTAAGGAAGGATAACCTTTCCACGACTCTAGGAATTCTTGTTTTAACCTTTACGTTTAAAGTATACAGAGATTATGCGGTCGACTTTGAACTCCTCGTCTGATTCCCAATCCACATCAGGATCGGACTTGGACGAACCCTTCTTTTCCTTTCCCCCTTTGTTTTTAATATTCTTATCATCTTGCTTGCTGTTCTTAGGAGAGTCAGAAAAATGGCAAAAGAGTTTCTCAATTTTGCAAGATGTTAATCCTAGATACCTTAACCAACACAGGACAAAGAATTTATTCATTTTTCATTAGTACTTTTTCAAACAAAAAACAACTTTTTCGGAGCGTACTTATTTTTTGCATTATTTATATATTTATTGCTAGGAAACCACAAACAATTTTGAACTTTGCTTATATCATCAAATAACCTTTTCTCGTTGTTCAAACCCTATGTGTTTCTTTTTTAGAACTATATAAAGAGTTAAAATTAGCCACACAAGAATGATCATTTAGACTATAACAATATACATACCCGGATTGTTATCTACTGATCCTATCTATACTCTGACAACTAAATGAAGAAATTAATCATCACAAATAATGTGCTTGAGATGGTCGTGGTATCCGGAATCATGTGCTTATCATCTACTGCGAGCGCGTCATTCAACAGTAGTGCAACCGCCAGTTGCGGCCCTGATTCCCTTTTGCCCCTTTTTATAAAGAATAAATATCCTAAGATGAATATACATCGTTCTGTACGCCGTTGACATTTTGAAGTACATGCTATCTGATTCCCGTTTCGTGTTGTTTTTACATGTTGTTCGTGTTATTGTTTGATCATCTTGCCATACGTTTGACTAACAGATTTTCAGTGTTAGGTAAATATTCAATTGTTCTTATCTAAGTTTATTGTTAAGACTTCCTGATGTACAGACAGCATTATTTAAAAAAATAATATTACTCATTAAGGTGTAGTAGTTCTTTAGGATAACAAATATTAGTATACACAAACTGGATAAAAAATAATTAATATTCCGGATATTAGCAAAAAAATAACGTTAATATTGTAATCTAGAACAGTGAGGAGAAGATCGGAATTATAAGGATGCAAAACGTTGAAAACCTTAAGCGAACAGTATATGTTTTAATTAAATTAATAACAAAATTTGAAATATTATTTTAAAATAATAGATTCATTATTTTTTTCGTTATTTTTGGTCCTCCTTATGTTTAGTTTTAGGAAAATTGTTATAAGAAAGATAATGCAATACTCCACTAACATTTAAAATTAAAAAGCATTTCACTTCGTATTAGACTTAAAAAATAAATATCCCTTCGTTCCCCTGCAGCTACTCTTGTATGAGCTCATCAAATCCACTTGACTGCATTATTAATTTTTTCTAATGTTTACATAAGGTTGAAATACGCTATTCGAGTGTACGACTGTAATATATCAATTACACTAAATAATTTCCATAACAAACCCACCTTGTCTTATAGACAGACATGTTAAAAAATAAACTCATTCATTCATACCATGTGATGATGACCTTCAATAAGTATTCCTATTACAGTTTGTTTAAAGTGTGTTTGTTATATTTTGCTGCAGTTTTACAAACTGCTCTACTTTATTATTTTACCTTAATAATCTAGTACAAAATCTATCGTAATATAAGGTGACCAAATTGCGAAGGCCGCGGTCGTTTGGTGAATTATTGAAGGACCCTAAAGCTTTTAATGAAAAAATGTTTGGTTTGCATTTTTTTTTGATATATCTATATATAGTACATATACATATAATATATATAGTCAACTCCAAAATAAATGAGAAATTGATGCGAACAAAAATTTAATTGCATTTAATATCCACGAAAACATTCACTTTTTGTTTACGACAATTTTTCATTTTTTGGGATCGAGTGTAATTTTAATACGGGTATATTTTTGGATTTTAATGTTTTGTAAAGTATAAATGGATTAAAATAATTACTTATTGTTTAATCAATAATTATTCATTTTTGCTACGTATCTATTATTATTTAATCAACAAATAGTTTTCCTTTCCACAACTGGTTAGTTGCAAAATACCAATGCAAACTATGTATTGTGGTATAGTATTTGAATGTATGCCAGTGTATTCCAATATGTATAATAATACTTAGCAGTTCATTGCAGCATTATTTAGGAAGTAGCAGCGATTATACCTGGTATTATAGTACTTGGCAGTAATATCATAAGCGCAATACGTGTATAAATTTTAGTTTATGAAAAGACCTTAAGGCTATATTTAAACAGTCCCGAACCATTTGCTGTGTGACAGCGGTAAGGGGACAAGGAGAGGTGAACCTGTCGAACTAGTTCCCCACCACACATTATTTTTGGAGAGGGATATATTTAGAGAAACATTGAGATTTTCCATACCACAAACAGTGTGTGTAAATGAATTAATATTAATAGTTGATTAATTAATATTAACCAATTAATAAGTGAATGTACAGTAATTAGTAATTGTAAAAAATCATCAATAAGTAATAATAAATAAATTAATAAAAAAGAAACAAACAAAAAAGGTTGATAAATGACAGTCATTAAATAAGCAGACAACGTCAGCAGAACATGGCTCCGTGGATGAATGGAACCACGGTTCAAATCCCATGCAGTTCGTATAATTCTTTTTAATAAAATATTTAATATATTTCATAAATAAACCTTTTTTTATAATTATAATATTTCTAAAACAGAATAACCTACAATTCAATACTAATATGATAATCTTTAATCAATTAGTTTTATTTTTAATTAACATAAATATTATACATATATTATGTAGTTTAAGCAATGATTATAAAATTAAGGGATAATTGTATGTAATTATTCCTTTTTATGTTTATTTTTAAAATAAACAATTTTTTTCACAAAAAAAGGATAATAAATGACCTTTATTAAAGAAGCAAGCAATGTCAACAAACAGTATAGCACTTTGGAGAGGATCACTCTATTTCCGTCTAGAAAACCACAGTTCAAATCCCATGCAGTTCGTATCTTTTTTAATTATATAATTTTAATAATTATATATAACTATATTATATTATAATTATATAATATTATATAATTTTTTTTATTTAATTTTTATTAATTTATAATTATTAAAAAAAGATTTATTTATGAAATATATTAAATATTTTGTTAAAAGAAATTATACGAACTGCATGGGATTTGAACCGTGGTTCTCTAGTCTGAGAGCCAGTCATTCATCCACGGATCCATGCTCTGTTGACGTTGTCTGCTTATTGACAATGACTCATTTATCATCTTTTTTTTGTTTGTTTCTTTTTTATTAATTTATTTATTATTACCTTTTGATGATTTATTACAATTACTAATTACTGTACATTCACTTCTGTTATGCCGAACGTCGGCTGTTAAATTATTTTGATAATGTTATTTACAATAACTAACAAAACGCGATGTAATGCGATTCTATAAATAGCAATAATTCGAAAAACCTTTGGTTTCTATAATAATTATACCTTGAATTTATATTAGAGGTAAACTCGTGTATACACTGTAAAAAATGAGTTGAGATTTACCTTGGGAAAGAGTTAACTTTCCTCTCTTATTTGCGGTAGTTTTACTCTAAAATTTAACTTTACCTATACGTTAATAGTTGTTTTACTATTTGTGGTAAAATATTCTTTAATTGTGTAAAATTACACAAATATAAGTAATTCTACTACATTTAACTGGTTAAAATCACTATCCATAATGTAAATTTACATAACTCAGTAAATCTTTCCTTGGAAATGTATTATTACTCAATAACTTGATTCATTTTTAGTGTAATATTAAAGATAAGATGAACTTTAACAAGTATAGTGTAATTTTGCCCTTAATATGTTTTTAACCGATGAGATACTATTTCGCTGATTGCACTTGTTTGTTGATGAATGGTGACCTTCGTTTCGTGAACGAATTCAGGAACCCATTATGAACAGTCCAAATTGGGCTTTTGGGGAATGGTCGGAATGGTGTGTACCAATTCTTTTATGATTTCTTGTTACAGGTTTCGCAATCGGCAAGCGTACCCTATCGATATCGAACGAAGTGTTCATTGCTCATTCATTAATATTTTGTTTTTCGTTGTAGTGTAGTGCAGATTTATTAAAGGCAAATATTTGCACGTATGACCCAAGGTGGGAAGAATTTGATTTTATAGTAGAAGTTAAAAAGTAATAATCGGTAAGTATATGTTAAAATTACAAATTTAAACCAATAAAATAAAAATATTTAATTTAATGTGTTTCTAGGATGAATCAAAATTTCAAGAATTCGAAATAAACTAGCATAACTGTAATGAGAAAGGTAGTCGTGTATAATTGTTTATATAATTTATAATTTTTAAATTTTCTAGGTGGAATCGAAACTTTATCTGAATGTTTTTGAGAGACCAAATATTTCCGAAAGCCCGTTAAAACAAGTTCTGTTAATGTCTTATATTTTATATGATTTAAAAATTACTTTGATTTTATTTTATTTCATACAATACATTTACCAATGTAAGTAATATTCAGAGGAACGATTGAATTTGCAAGTACTTTCGCAAGTCATCGTTACATTCAAGAAGTATTTTCACATTTATGTTTTAACCCTGAAAAGTACTATTGCCATGAAATATTAACTTTGTCATGTAACTTTACACAGGTGTTTTAATGTTAAAATGTAAAATTACATTGAGATCGTAATTTTAATTTATAAATTTATTGAAAAAGGAAACATTACAATGCAAATTTAACCTAATATTCTAATTTCCCACTTCCTATGAAAATTACACTTTGAAGTAAATTTACCCCAAAAAATGGAGGTAACATAGTTGCCTCCATTTTTTAGGGTAAATTTACCGGTAATTTTTTAGAGTGTATGTAGAAAGAACCGCTTCGCGAGCATTCGAAAGAGTCCTTAAGTTTTATTTGTATCTTTATTCGTTAAACTTTATTATGCTTGACTAACTTTTCACCAACTCATTGTTTCTTTGGGTTCTTCTGTTCTTCATGGATAAATTGATCTCCCCGAGTTTGATTTGTTTATTCTTTATGTTTGGCACTATTTTATTGATTGACTGATTTTTTATGGATTTCCCAGTCCATAGGGATTTCCTGTATTTCTCATATGCTTTAACTTCCCGTACCTTATGATAATAATAATATTCAGCTAATACTCTGTTATGATATGTTATATTGTTATGCAGGATATAAGGATTTACACACCTACTGGACTCAAGTAGAGTGTGTTTGGATAGGAGGGGGGAGTTAAATAAATATCGTCAAGTATTACATAAATATATACAAAATAGATTTTATTGTTAAGATGGAGCAACAGAAAACTACACTCTTTTGTTTGACATAAAATAACTGAGAAGAAATATGTAAGTTAGTCAGCGACCTCTGTTAGCTACGAGTATTGTATTCTCATTGCTGGAGTTTTAAAATGAAATAAAAATGTAATCCGAGTGCATATAATTTAATTTAAGCTCTAGATAAAGAGTAAGTAGACTTGTCATTTTTAATTTATGCAGTTATTGTGCTAGAATATTGTAAATGGTGCAGGCTTTATGTGGTTTTATTTGCGTGGTTGATAAAATTTACAAAAGAAGATTGTAACTATGTCGGCACGCTATCCATTACGAAATTTGTTTGCTACATGATGTAAAATGAGACAAATTCTCCGCTATTGTGGTATCTGTGCTACGTGGAGTTGGTGTAGATTGTGGACGAACCATGAAATTAAATGGCGTTGAGTATATTTTCTTTTCCGTACAGTCGTAATGAGATCCTGCGACGAAATATGATTATCTACTTGCCGTGGCCGTGTTTTCTCCCTTAATTATATTTTTCCTTATCAAATATTTATATTACTTTTCAACCTAATTAATATTTTGAGTCATGCCATAATCTTTTACTGCAATATTTTTGATGTATTGAAACCGTTTAAGTTAACAAAGAACTTTAATTATCTTCGCATTTCTAGTGCGAATAACAATAACCTTTTATGGTTACAGTGCAAACAATAACTGAAAAATTGACGAAAGTGGGTGGTATTAAATCTTGTTTTGCCTTTTTGGTTTTATTTCCGTTGTGAGACAAATCTAATATAAATACGTAAAATAAACTCCGGCAAAATTATACTTTTCTTTGTTGTGTTTTGGTTTGCAATGAATTTATTATAGATACTTTCTATAGAGGAATCTTTCAAATACATTTTCATTTGGAAAAAGAAAAAAATGAAAATGCTATCCCCAGAAAGCGATTTAAAAGTTTCGATTAAGTGTTAAAATACATAGATTTTTTTCAACAAACGTAGGAAAGTAAATCGCTTACGAGACTGTTTTAAATCGGTCTGAATCGAAAGTAACTGGTATCAAAGGCGTCACATCACATTGAGTTACATAATACATGATAAGACCCTTGGCATGGCTGCGATTGTTATCACCCTCTTTGCTCAAAAGCCAGCGGGGCGAAGCCACCCCTCGATTTAAGGGGACGATCGAACCGGCCTCATGCATGCTCAACCCGGCATCTAAGGGGCATAGAAATGCCTCGTAAAATTTATCGATTGACCCATACATGGTTAGCGTTTGCGAGCAAATTATTTTCTTTTTCTAGAACACGCTAAATTGCTTTAAATTTCTTATCAAATGCACAAACTGCACAATTCGTAAAAGACGCACGACTCTACGCGTTCAAAGTACTAATCCAGACTTGAGGGTTGCTTTTGGAAAAAAATTCTTTGTTGTACCTATCTATAGATCCCTTACAGCATTATTACTGTCGAAATTCATGAAGTTCCGGTTGAAATTTGTTCCTCTTCTTTTTTTGTGTTATACAAATAAGTTGAAATTCGTTTCGGTTAAAGATTCGAAGGAAACCGCGATATGAAGTAATATTCGCTGGCAATATCGTCGTACCTAGCTAAATTATAGTGACCAGGGACCAAGTTTTACTGTGGTTGAGTAAATATACATAACGATCGATATATCGGAACGATATGAAATCAACTGAAAGCTCTGAAGAGCCAGACATTTAAATTAACTGGCGGAGTTGTAGCGGAGAATGCTGGGTCAATTTTCTTTCCAATTAAATGTGGACAACTCGAATTAGCCCAATTAGGATTTTCAGATTTGATTCGAGGAAATTTGACTTTTAAAGGGCTGCGAGATGAATATCTTGATGCATAACAAATTCGAGATGTTTTATAAATCGCTTGTTATCACGATACGCATACGTTGTTTACGTATACGCATTTAAAACGACCCTCCTTGCGACTCACTGTGGTGTTTTACATTTTATCATTTGAATACCTTGTAATAACTTCCTTTTCGAATTTGAAAACAATTTTACTTGTATAAGAATTCTTAATGTAAAACTTTCTTTTATTTAAATTTGTTTTGTCGAAAAGGATAACTGACAGATATCCTCAAGGGTGCCTAAACCCCAACTCCCATTAGGCAAAACTTAACGTACTACGTGACCTAGTGTATATTCTCAGGAACATTATTGTATTTTCTTCCATCTACTGAACTCATTAAGATAATATATCTAGATTAGTATAAAAGCAACAAGAAGATTGTTTTCCGCAGAAAGGTAAACAAACTCTTCAATTTTGTAACTTAAGACCTAACTTTATTATAACTTCATAATTTATTGCACCAACTACGACAAAAACCACAACCTTCATGTATCGATTATTTCCTCTTCCCAACCAATCCGGATCCTAATATATTATGCGAAAGTCTTGAAGTTTATTACAAAAAAGGTGTTAAATATCATTTTTTTAGAACAACCTACGCTTTCTAAGTATTTCGTCTGTCAACACAGTCTATAACATAGAGAAATGTATCCCAATTGAAACATTATTTATTTTTCCGGAACAAAACAGAACAAAGCCCCGCGATTGGGCGACAGTAAAACAAAGCTTTTTTCATACTCGAAATTATTCTGAATACTTACAATAAAGCTCATAATTTTCTTACTGAACACAAAATACTTAATACTTACTGTACAGCTCAAGATTGCCTCGGCTTGAGATATCTACACAACAAATTTAAATTCAGGTCGCAGGTATTGCTTCCATAGCTCACTAATTATAAAAGAAATGGGTTATAGGTTTAAAGACACAAGAAAAAGCATATTGTTGAGCGCCATCTGTTTAGGAAAGCCCGGGAATTTTATAAAATAATGGCATGATGCTCGCAAACAAAAATCGACATCAGATCTATTAAATTTAATTCAAATATTAGTCATAATCAGTTATGTCATTATCAGTCAAGACTTTCATAAATATATGGTTCAATATTATTCAGTTTAATTAGGTTCAAAAATATGTTTATTTATAAAAAAAAATAAAAATAAAGTTTTCATTTAGGACTTCATTATAAATTTGAATATAAAAAATGATACCCAACGAAAGAATTCTTAGCGACAGGAAATAATGCACATGCAAATAATGATCAAAGATATTCGATACATAAATAATGGTTCAACTTATATTAACATTAACAAAATAAAATCCATCAAATCACAATACCTTATTCAAATAATTCAATTCAAGTTCACTTTACAATGCAATTGATACAATATTGCCTTTTCAAACAGAAACAAACACTAATCACCAAACTCAACCGCTTGATGAAACTGAAAAAATCTGGAAATCACCTTAATTACTGACACCGCTACTAAATTTGAGCCAAGGAATTAAAGTTCACAATAACTGTCTTTCTTTAGAACTAGTGGTTAATAAAATTCTCCTTTTCTTTTTAAATATAACCAGAATAACCATATGAGTTCAGTTATTAATTATTTACTAAAAATGTTCCTCTTAAATCACCGCTGGTCAATAATAATGTTCGTAGAAGAGGTTTTTCTTTATTAGAGGTAGCGCCACGCTTAAACGTATCGTTTAAGAATTATTTAGTTTTAAAACTTCCGATTTTAAATTACATCAAAACGGAATCCTGTAAAAACATGGTTTACCATAAACTAAATTCGGTAAATATAATTGTTCGTTATAATAACTGTAGTACTATCAAACAAAATAATTCAACAAACTGAAATGCGGCCACAAAATACTAACTGCACTTCGATTATAAATCGATAACTCGTACGGAATTAATTATTAGATTTCGGTAAGAATGATTCTGAATTAATCACTTAAATTTCTGCACTTTTACAGCATTTAAAGAACGGGAAACTGTATGGTTTGGTTATTTTATTAACCCTGAAAAGTGATAAATTGAAACAAGTGGGCTTCCGATACGATAATGGAACGAAACACACAAGTCGGTAATAGTACAACTTAATTATACTCTTTAAAACGGTAACTTTGTTCTATATTGAAAATTGTAATGTTAAAAACAAAAATTAATAATAAACTTCACCGAGGGCTTCTCTGAAGAGAGAGCCCCAGGACAACGCGAGAAATTACTCTCCGCGCGGCCCGTCTATTCTCTTGTTCACTGTATGAGATTCTATTATAAACTGTCTTAAACTAAAAATATTTCGGCGGTAAAATAAGTTTTGAGAAGGGCAAAATTTAAAATAAACCAATAAAAATATGGCGGGATTCTCATTAGCCAATGAGGTATATTTACGTCATTTTATTCTAGAAGGCTTTCAACGAAACTTTTGGGGATTCCCTTTAGGATTTACCTACTAGAAGACCTGATGCTATTTGCAGGTGGCCGTCTAAACAAATTTATTCAAGAAAAATATATTTGTCGGTGTTTTGTTGATTCGAGGATATTTGAACCCAATGTATTTTAAAGCTGTAAATTCGAAGTTCCATACGTTTAAACCACAAGAAAATTTTTGTTTTTAATTTTTAAATTTTTTTAAATTTTTATAAGGCTAATATTATATTTTAGCCCTTATAAGCACGGAAATAAAAACAATTTTTGTTCTGGAGCATTCTATTTCCACGAGAAGAACCGCCGTGTCCATCGGAACATGAAAAATAAACTTTTAACACTGCAAAAGCGGTGCTTTTAAAAAGGAATCTGCAGCTTTTCTAGAAACAAAATTTTATTGATCTGGGAATGTTTCTTTTGAAAATGACCTTTGATATTTTGTAGGATTTATTTTATGCAGAATATCAACGCAATTTTAAATCAAGAAGAAATATACAATAATATGCAGGACCGCACTAAGGTTTTTTTAATCAATTATGCAAACAAAATGATTTTTAGTAAAGTTAAAAAAATGTAACGTTACACAATAGAGACTTCTATATATTTCCCTAAGACATGTACGTATCCTAATTTATGGTAAATTTGATTTCTATGGTTTAGAACACAAGCCTAGAAATTTGAGGCGTATTAGTCGTCTAGTTCCATTTTGGACTATAAACGTGCTCACCCTTGTCCAGCATTAGGACTACTCCCACTACGTGCGACTTCACTGCCCTATAGAAGCAAACCTCAGATATGGCAGGACTTGGTTTAGAATGGTTTTGCCACTCCGATCTCCCAGTTATAGTCCTGGTGTGCCCCTGGCAGAGCTTCGTTTCAAGTCTATACCGAAGCAGAATCCCGGTATGTACCCGTTAAGGTGAAGTTGTCTTGAACGTGAGAAGCTATATATTCGCATCAACGCCCCTTAAACATAGTGCTCTAGACGGTTTCTGAGGATCAGACGACTGATATTTCACAGCTAAACCCTGACCCCCATACTTTAATATCCGAGACACTACCCTGTGACATGCAGTTTCCCATAGCGGGCGAACACTCTGGTAGGAATAAACCTCACTTTGATTCTCCTCCATTCGTCTAGGTCAGTCAGCGTGTAACTAGCACCATATCAGGCCCTGACGACAGGTAATTATCAAATCCACTGTTACGTGCTAATTTCGTAGCACCCTATATAGCTATGCTTTAGTGTTATTTTGTATAGCGTTAGGGATTTTTGCATTCTCTCTCGTTTTAGTTGCCATTTTTATTAACTAACTTCCTGTTGATAATACAACTTACACTTTGTCGATTTGATCGTGAAGCAACTTCTTTAAAATAATGTTTTAGTGGCATCGCCGTTAAATTGATTTTCCCTTTATGTTGTGTAATGGGAATTGCATTTGTGCAGATCAGTTATTGTTTCTTTGTATAATACCTAGGTACCTGTAAGTATTAGTAGGTATATATTTTTTAATTATAAAACGTTTTACAATATAATATCACCAATGAAATATTGTACAATTCTGATAAAGAACACCGAAGTAAGTACACTTGACTTGATTCCAAACATGTATAAACACACAGAAAGAGTATATATTAAGATTACAGTTGCTATTACTGGCTCTAGCAATCTATCGAATCTCCTCAGTAGATCCTCGAACTTGGTTTCCTAAAGAAAATAGGGTCCACTGTTATATGACAAAGGCAAGCTCTTGGCTGTAAAATCGTCACAGCTCGCTAAGGTTCGATTTCCTGCTATTTCTTTGACCCCTTACCCCTCTAGAATCCGATGAAACTTGGCTTGGGTAACGTACTGACCTAGGGGTATTACCCTAAAAAAGATCGAGTTGTCATTGTAACCTGAAATTCGGAAGTGAAAGAATAGTGAAACGTTTGCTAATTGTTCGTTAATGTTAAAAATTGTGTGTCTGTAATATCTTTTTGCAATTTTCCCAATCTTTATCGATGTGTTCTCAGTTGTATCTGTACCTAGAACATAAATGCACCTGGAACTGTATCTAAGTACTTATTTTAGAATGTACCTCTACTTGTACCTACGTGCTAAATAAGAAGTGCCTATTACAACACTGTCCCTAACACATTTTTTATTACTGCTTCCAGATTATTCCACGCAGTTGCCTCATGCAGATCAAAACAATTTTCAAATAAACTACCTTTTATTAATTTCCGAATGTCGGGTCCGATAAAAACACCAAAGATCAGTTGCAAAAATGATATTATTAAAAAAAAGTTTTATGTATCTCAATTCTTATTTCCTGTGATTTTAGCGTTGCTCAACTTTGGGAAAATAGTTCTTATACATTTAAATACCGCGTGGATTTTTACAATGAAGTCTCTGACCTCAAAAACCCCCCAATACCACTTTTTAAGACATCTCCTCAAAAGAGCAGTACAAAATGTATTACTCGCAAACCAGATGAGAACGGGGAAAACTGAGAAATTAGTTTTTTATTTTTAACTTCTACTTTCGAATACACAAGGTTTTATCCAATACCCAGACCTTTGACGGACTGTGTAATATATTAAAACTTTACGAGGATTATTCAATACATTTTTGGTCTCTGCATGTTTAGATTTTTACTCAATACTTATAAGGCTAAGCGCGCACTTGCTATTTTCTGTCGCTGCAACTAAAATATTGTAGCCGCTTGAAAATTGTGTGATACACGCACTAGCGACTAATTAGTCGCAATTTGCTCAGTTTCAAACTGATATTGTGCTTAAAATCAACAAGAAACTATAAAAAGCAAATAAAATTTGTGAAAATTCATTTTTTCCCACTCCCAGAAACTTAGCTTTCCTCTTACAAAGTAATGAGGAAAATCCATTTTTCTCCTCTAGTAGTAAGGAAAAGTCCAATATAGTGGAAGGATCCATTTTTTTCCTATCTACAGAGAAAGAAATTGCAGTTGCACAAGTTCATGGCAGTTAATTTATCGAGAAACAAATTTTCGTAATACAATTCAGTGTATATTTGTAGAATAAAGTCTGTTTTTAAAGTTGCAGATCAGAAAATCTTATAGCGTGGAGACAGTATAGACAATAATAGTGTGTAATACTCTCGCTCAAATGCATGACTCGCTGACAATCGAGAAGCACACTTTGAGCTGAAGTGAAAAGAACCGTTTTCCTCTCTAGTTGGACAAATAACTATTTACAAAATCTTTTGACATTTTTTGATGTCACTCATTAAACTACGGACTTTATTGCTATAGGTTTCACTGACCTGCTTCCATTATCTCCTCGAGGTAAAGTCATTTTTTATTTTTATTTAATTTACTTTGGATAATGGTCCAAGATTTTTCTATGGATCACAATTCAGGACGGTTAGGCAGATTAATTTCAGTTTAAAGCATCCTTTAACTCTAGTCAAATCAGGCCAAAATAAAACAGAATCTTATGCAAAGCAATAAAAAGCTTTAGGGTTTGTCAAGCACTCTTTGATGAATAGTTCTCCGTCTATGGTCTTGTTGGTAACAAAGAAATCGGTTTTCTTACCACAACTACACAAAGCTGCTATATAATTAGCTTTTTGCGTATTTATCAACTAGTATTAGTTAAACTTGTTGCTAACATTTTCTCGTAATTTGGAAACAAATTTCTTTTCTGACAGTTGCTTAAAAAGTTCGACATGTTTCATCATTTAACAAAACACAACCATAATGTTTTGTCAAAAGTTCATCGCACAGTTTTCGTGCACGAGATTTTGCAGTTTGGTTCTGCTAATCATTGCGATTAGGCGTTTTGTCACTTTCTAAGACATATATGTGTATGTCGCAGGCAGATAGTCAAATCCGGCAAATAACTATCTGCCTAGTCATTTACTAAGTGACGGGACAGTTAGTAAAACGAAAATAAATCTATCCGATTTTGCTATATGCCTGGCATTTACTAAATACCGTTGTTTAGAACAGGCAGTTAGTAAATGGCTTAATGTGCTGTCGGCAAATAAGGTAATAACATGCACATTTCTTTGTAAAACATTGTTTCTTATATGAGCACTTGGAAAATCTTTGCCTTTGCCTAAATGCCAAAATGGTCAAAGCGTCTACAGGTGCTCCTGTAAAAACGAATGCTCTGCAAAGAAATGTGGGTGTTATTGCCTTATTTGCCGACAGCACATGAAGTCATTTCTTAACTGCCTGTTCTTAACATTCTTTGTATGAAAGTCCCAGGTTTGATTCAAACGCACATTTAAGCTTATCTATATCAGTTTCCTATGTGTAGGGTCCGCTTTCCCTTCACTACCTATAGTCCTTTCAATAGTTTTTGTTTCTAGGACATGAATAGTTATCCTAATCACCATCTTATTAGCCATAGTAAACTGCTTAGCAATTGTTTGCAATCAGACGTTGAATATTATCGATAACTATACAAATTATATGAATGCATCGAAATCAACAAATGAACAATTCGATACTTCTCCAAGAACTGCAAGAAATAATCGCAAATGCGTGCAGATTCATATTTAGCTGTGTGTTCTATTTTTATCTATGACAATCGTGTCGCTAGCTCCAATTGCATCTTTTTAATTTGCATTAAAAATACGTTTGCATTAAAAACCGTCTGCTTCATTCCGGGACTAAATAATCGCACGACAAAAATTGTGCGCGCTTGCACTATGTAAAATATAACAAAAAAAAAACTCTTGACTTTTCTATATCGAGTATGATTGATTTGGTCGTCTGTCTTTCTCTGTTCATACAGTCGTCAATTTGATATTTGATTGCAACTGTACTATGGCCCAGAACAGGTAACAAAACGCTAATTGTGGGGATGCGTAGCGAACTGGAAATAAAATTACCGCAGGATTCCCCCAATTTTAAAACATTTTCGAAAAACATTTTTCATCACAATTACTATTCGATAGAATATTTAAAATTTAAAGGGTATTAATTAACTTTTCGCTTGCAAATTACGCGGATGATGTAACTTGATAACAATAACCAGAAACAATAAAAGCAGTTTTTGTTTTTATTCATACGTATAACGATTTTGTTGTTCGCCCATTTTCTTGAAGCTTTCCATATTCGCCAGTGTCAGAGGTAATCTGGGTTGTCTGCGAAACCTATAAATATGTGTACATCGTCCCGTATTTCCTGACAAGCCGCGAAGACCCTGCCTATTTTCTTATTCTGCCTGGAAGTGGCAAATCAAAACACAAAACAGAACCGATATCGATAGTGAAATTTACAATACCGTAATCTCGAGGCTACTCCGGTAATAACAATAAGACTAGGAAGTTTGTTGCAGATCTAGCTCTGCACATAAATTAATAAGATACTACTCCGAGTTCGTCGCATAATTTCTCATCTGTAGTTTTGAACGACGAAATTGATATTTTCTTTTAATCCACTAGTTCCAACGCGCATTGAAAACAGTGTTTGATATCAAAAGCAAAGGACTTTATTTCCTTAAATAGGGATATTTCCTCTCCACTTGCAATTTGATATAAAAAGAAGACAACTGAAATCTTTGCCTTCCGTTCTTTGAGCACCTGAATTTGTGGTCTGAAAGAAATCACCGTTTTATCTCGTTCTTATCTCTGTTCAATATTTCTTTTGTCAAAGCCAATAAGTACACGGCTCCAATTGACTCGTGTACTTACACAATCCTGCGGCATTCAGATAGATTAGAAGGTAACAAGATCAAACATTTTGCCCTATAATAGTTTCCAGTATCCTAAAATATTATGGAAACCACGTCGTCGAACATGGAACTGCCGAGATTATCGAGAGAACCTTTTTTGAATATTACCAACCGGTTAATAGGGGATGGGTTTATCACACACTCGTGTTTCATGTCTGCCTTGTTATTTTCGTATTAATATTTAAGTACCTCCGTGCATGGACGAACATGCTTATTGCATAAATCGATACCATAACGTAATTGAAAATACCCCATGCGGAATGTCGTGCTCAAATAAATATATTTTGAAGAACAAATAAAAATTCCAGTAACAGCTAGTTTGACAAAGGCGAAAACATAAAATTTAGTGTATGAAAGTGCCGTGTTATAACTCCTTGTTATGGAATTTTTAACATTAATAACAAGTTAAACCCTTCATTTTATGAAATACACATCTTGATTGATTCAATTTACTTTATGCTTGGTTAAAATTTGCATAAATCTGTAATTTTGGATATAAACAGATAATTTCTTCAGAAATTCCAATTACCCACAATTCTGCTTGTTCACAAATGCATTACAGAAAAACATTGACTCAGCGATGAAACAAATATTTTTAACAAATTTGGTTTACTTGCGATTTTCTGAGTCATTCATGCACAGAAGTAACTTTTTCTAGCGTAATTGCCTTGACTCCCAATCAAGGCCCGACCAAGTCAATACTAAAATGTTATTGATCTACCTCTAATAGCAATAAAGCAATTAGAAAAGTTTAAAACTGTTGGTTGCCGCTATTACATATTAATATATTATTGAGAGGAATCTATGAATGACAACTTTAATCTGTTAAAATTACAATCACCATTAAAATACAACACAACAAAGACAACCGCTAAAAACTATGTCATCAACTACCGCATATCGAAGACATTTTGATGTTGTACAACGCCGTCTATATTTATTGACGCATCCCAACCAGGGCCGGGTTTAAGAGTGGACTGGGCGATCTGCATCGAGAGCCTCCACTAAATGAAAAACATTACAGTTTTTCTAAATTTAAGAAATTTGTTTGTGTTTTATTTCTTAATATTTAAAAAAATATATTGACGGGAAAAAAGACTGAATAAATACCATCTAATAAATAAAATCATAAAACCTTATTGAACATTAATATTTTATTGATTTCATGCAATTATTATAATTTAACTTTTATTGATTTGAAATAATTAGTTTATAAAAAAGATTAAATTGTTTAATTTGATTTGATTTTCTACTCGCTACGCTGCGTATCAGTAACGACAATTAGGGGCAATTACGACGATCAATTAAGTCGAACAACTTGTTTACAATAAACAAACGTATCTTATACGTTAATAAAACCTTAATTTTTAACAAAAGTTCGTAGAACAATATAACAACAATAAAATATTATAATACATAATTATATAAACAGGGCGTCTCAAAAATAACGAACAATACTTGAATGCGAGATAGTTGATGATATTTAGAGTAAACTTTTCTTAAGCTTTTTTTTTCTAAAATGTTTACTTTTCAAGTTATTTAAAGTTCAAATTTTCAGTCCGGTCCTGCAATCTGCTAGACATTCTCCTTATGTCGCATAATGCCGAGTATTGTACTTTGTTAACTTAAAATCATTTATCAATAAAGCACGATTTTGCCTATGTCTCTAATACTAAAGATAACTTAACGAAGATGACGGACGTATAACGGAAAGCTAGGAGAACAGTTAACATGCGGAAGATCGCGTACAAGTGGATTAAAACTGACGAGGATCGGTTTCCGACAGCAATCAACAGAGTAGTCAAAAAGTCTAGGAACTAAGATCCCAGTCCAAACCCATTCACCTCCATGCAACCCGCTCACTTTATAGTACTATATAAACATAATCTAGAACACAAGTTATGTAGTTGGATTCTAATTTTTAATTTCAAAAACTGAAGTACGTTAGGGATGCAACAACTAGATATAAAAACCATTCGGCTTTATAAGCAAATTACATTACGAGTTTTAACCTGCGTTGTTAGATTATTTACAATCTGAATAGTTCATTGATTCCAGTAATCATTTTCACTAAAACTCAAACCATCATGGAACAAATAAACATTAAACGCTAGGTACTGTTTATAATCTGATAACAACAGTTTATATTAAACAATCTTTCTTTCGTACACTAATAATAATAATAATATTTATTTCCAACACAAACGAATTCCATTTACAGGAAATATACGTAACATAATATATGTAAAATAGAAATGCTAGATATATAGATACAGAATGCTAGATATTACAATTACCTTAGACATAATTATAATTATTAGACATAATCATTTACTAATTTACGGAATTGATTAAATGATAAATTAAGTATAGCTCTAAGTTATTAAACTTAAAAAAAATTAAGTCATCGGCATAGATGAGATTTTCACTGTTGTGAACCTGAGTTGATATATCATTTATAAAAAAAAATAAAAAATAGTGGGCCAATGACACTACCCTGCGACACACCGGAAGATGCATATAATCACTGGAGTGATTCCCATTACAGTACACAGTCTGGACGTCAAATAAGAATGAAAAAATGTAATTAAATTATTGGCGAGACTTCTTTTATTTAATTTGTTCAACAAGATGTGGTCAACAGTATTGCAAGCTTTGGAGAAATCTGTATTTATATAAAACCTCTACCTGAAATCTCTTCTCCAAAGCTTCCGAAACACACTAAGCAAAAACTGCTAAATTAGTTGTAGTGAATCGCTTTGTTACAAACCCATGCTGAGTTTTGGAAATAAATTTGGAAACTTGTCATCTAGTAGAGCAAAGTAATTCAAAGACTTTTGAAAAAGTGTTTAAAAGGCCAATTGAGCGATAGTTTCTTCCTTCGATCCTAGATCGGCTTTCATAAATTTAAATGATATTTCCATCTTTTCACTTCGAAGGGAAAGTAAATACTTGTTAGCTGTGATAAATTAAAAGGTTTGTTTAAAGGAGCTGTAAGAAATTCAGCCAGACCCTTTCTTACATAAGACGGAATATTATCGGGTACCGTAGATCTAGAATTACTCACTTGGCGAATGATAGTTAATATGTTATCATTCTTGACCTTGTTAAGACTAATTGTATTACTTATACTTATACTGTAAGGCAATATGGATAAATTAAGACTTGCATTATTAGGAACAGGTTCCGTAAAGCTATTACCAAAATATTTCGCAAAAGCTTCAGCAATATTGGAATTGTTCTATAATGGAGCTTATCTACCATAGGTACCTGATGTATGCCATGTGTATCTTATTTAAAATGTACATACTTGGGGGAAATATTTTTGAACTTCTTTCAAATTCAGTTCAGCATCTGTAATCTAACAGATGCTCATATTGCCTATCTGGCAGCATGAGCATTGTGAATGAGTATCTTAGTTTCGCATCTAACTTGTTTATAGTTATTTAAATAAATTTCTTTATGATTGTTTTTATATCGTTTTCTATAACGTTTCTTTAAGCTTTATTTTGCATCTAATATCACTACTAAATCAGTGAGAATACTTGGATCTGCCTTTAATCGTTTTTGTCGCACATTGATCGAAAATAGTGTAGAACTTAGCATAAAAACATCTATAGCTAAATTAACATCAGATATATCGGACCAATCTGCATCCCACATTAAATTATACAGCAAAAGAAAATCTATGCTTGCAAATAAAATATTTCGTTCTGGCGTATGAGTTATGATTGTTATGAAGAATATCTCAATAGTGTAAATAGTTTCTTGCGGTTATTAGATTATTTATTACAATAAAATCAGACTGTCCAAGACAGTTGTGTATACACACAACATTTTTGCGTTATTTAATGGCATTCGAAAATAAACAGAAGAATATATTCTACTTATAATCTTAAAGGGCGATTTTTAATTATAGTATGTGTTTAAGTAAAGTGCTAAATGAAGTTCATCCGATTTTTACTGTTAATCAAGTTTACTTAAAACAGAAAGAATTTGTATACTCCTTCTCGGAATTTCCTGTCAACTCGGCAGGCTAAAACACATATCGCATTGGTATCACTTTACATTGTTTTGGTTATCTCAATGCTCGACCACTTTTATTTACTACTTAAATTGAAGCAAACTATAACAGGACCGTATTAGCAACAAGTATTGCAAGCAATTTCTTACAAATAAATTTTTTTTAAAGCTAGTTAGAGTAGAGTTTTTTTTTTCTTCAATTTTAGATTCTATCTTTGACGCTCTTTAACCCTCTGTGTCTGCTAGTTTATTTTGAGGCACTCTGTGTAGTGATAGGTAAAGGGTCCCACCAAATTTCAGCCGTGGGGTTTAAAATAACTGAAATCCGGGCCTGCTCCGAATAGACATAATAGAGTGCTATACAGTAATTATTATAAAAGAACAATGTTAATATTCTAAATATTTTAATGTTTACAGATCATAAGCTGCTTATACAAATATAGACAAATATCCTTTCTTGTGAATAGTTACGCTAATTGGAAGACCATTAGAATAATTAATAGTCATTAGTTTTGTTCTTTCAGGTATGTTTAGCTTCGTTAAATTCCGCTATCTCTGAAATTTTGTCACTGAATAATAAACAAGTTTATTTTAACTATTAGGTGCAGAATTCAATAAATGATAATACATAGTTTATAAAATTTTTACTTTGTGCACATGGGAAAGCCATTTCCAACGCACCAGCATCTATTACACCGTACTTCATAATTTTGATGGGGATTACATTTCCAGGATAAGCTGAAAATTGTTTTTTTTAACTTATTAATAAGCAAGCAACACTAATAATACTACAGTTAGATAAAGCAAAGAAAGTCTTACTATGCTATATGAAATTCCAGCAGAATGACGACCAAGGTGATAAGAAAAAAACTTCGGCATGCTGAATTGATTAAATTAACTTTTTCTTTCGCAGAAATTTTTGCTTCATCAATTAGTAGCTATATTCTTTATGTTTATGTTCATTAAAAGTGTTGCGAAATTTTTCTTCAAACTTCAAATCTATAACAATGAGAGTTTATTATGGTTTATTATTGCCGAAGTACCATATTTTAAATTGCGCGTGTAATGTCCATTAATCAAAAGAACAAACTAAATATTCTCTATAAACTTACTACTTTTAATTTTAACTTAATTCTGTTGCAACTGAAATAACCTTCATAATAATATTTCTCCAATATTAATTAATAATCATTGAAAAAAAGGTTTTTTAAATAAAAATATGATTTCTTCATATTTGCAATTAAATTGAAAACATGTAAATACTATTTTCCCATGTAGGAACTGCCAGTTTTAACAACAGGCCCCAGCTTGGCTGAATATTGGATAACCAAATGCCGTTATTTCAACATTGGTCCAATCCTAGACCAACATTCCAATCCCACGCTTCGGCTGCTTTGTCGTGGTCCCAAGGGTCAACCAACACCTCGGTACCAATTTTGGGTTCTCTAATCTCTGCCAAGTCTGGGCCAACCTTCAGCGCGCCAGTCTCGGTTCCTTACTGTTTGCCCAAGCTTCAACCAATTTTAGTGTTTCTAGACTTGGTTTCTTACTCTTGAACCAAGTTTATTAATTTTGTATAAAATCAATCTAATACTTCTTCTTGTGTCACAAACTCTTTAGGTTAGGTTAGGTTAACTTAAAGGTGAGTGTGGCGTCCTGTCCGCCCCTCCACTGCGACCTCCTGGGTCTATTGTGGCTCATACCTAGGTTAGAGTTCACCCTCCAGTCCCATTCTTTTAAGGAAGGTGAGTAGTCTGGTGGGTGATAGGTTGGTCAGATCCTCCAGTTTCAGTTGTACTGAGCCAAACAGTGAGAATCTGGTGCGGTCCCTTGCGGGACAGGTACATATGACGTGCTCTGCTGTTTCCTCTGCCTCTAAGCATAGACGGCAGACGGTCTCGTCTGCTAAGCCTAGCTTATGCATATGGTATCTAAGACGGCAGTGCCCAGTGAGAAGGGCAGTTACGCTGCGCAGTCCTAGTCGGTTCAACTCTAACAGTGAGGTATGTCTGGGTTTGGATGGGCTCTTTATTGCTGCCTTGGAATAAGCCATCCCTGGGCGGCTATGCCACAGCTCCTGTGTACAGTGCCTCATCCAGCTTGTTACAGCACTTTTGGCCTCGGCCCTTGAAATGCCAAGGACCGGCTCTGGGCCAATAAACTTCGAGCTGGCACCTCTCCTAGCGAGGAGGTCAGCTAGCTCATTCCCTTCAATGCCAGAGTGACCGGGAACCCAAATTAGGGTGACTTTGTTGGCTTTCCCCAATTTGGAGAGTGCTTCCTGACAGCTCCATACTGTTGCTGATGTACAGCCACAGTTTGTAAGGGCTTGGAGAGCAGCCTGACTGTCAGAGAAGATCTTTATCGATTTGAGTGCGTAACGCAGGTCGATTAACGTCCTTGCACACATCTCGATGGCATAAACCTCTGCCTGAAAAATAGTTGTATGCGTTCCAAGACTGTAGTACAATTCAGTTCTTGGATTGTTGCAGTACACTCCAGCTCCTACCCCATCCGAGGTTTTGGAGCCATCAGTGTAACAGTCGGTCAGCTTTCTGCAGGGCATTCTTTGATTGCTCCCATTCGTCTCTATTAGGAAATAGGACTTTATACGGTTTACTGAAGTTATATCTGGTAGACATTGTGTCGGTCATCATACCTAGGAGGTTATCCGATTCTATTACAGGTAATAGTCGGTTTGGTATGAAGATCACTGTCTCCGGCTTCTGTCTTGCCGCTTGTTAGAATCGATATGTGGCCAGTCTGGCTTCTCCCTCTAACACAATGTGTAGGGGTGGTAGATCCAGTAGCATTTCCATAGCTGCCGACGGTGTAGTGCTTAAAGCTCCTGTCACCGCCAGGTTGGCTGTTCTCTGTAAGCTAGAGAGTTTATCTTTGGCTGTCCTTTGTGAGGACTTAGGCCACCAAACAACACATCCATATGTGACTATAGGTCGGATGGCCGTCACATATAGCCAGTGCATTTGTTTGGGTTTTAATCCCCAGGATTTTCCGCAGATTCTACGACAGGTCCAGAGAGCCTGCCTGGCCCTGCGGATGGTATTATTCAAATGGGAGTTCCAGTTAAGCTTCTTATATAGTGTAATCCCCAGATATTTGGCTTCTTCCACAAATGGGATTGTTTCACCTAGGATACTTGGTGATCTGAGGTTATCAGTCTTTCGTTTCCTGGTGAACGGTAGGATAATCGTCTTTTGGGGGTTAACACTGAGTAGCTCCCCCTGACACCAACCTATCGTTCCATCCAAAGATTCCTGCAGAATTTCAGAGATGACCTCTTCATCTCTGCCTCTGACCAGAATGACTATATCGTCAGCGTAGACCTGAACCTCGGCTTCATGTGCCTCGATGATCGCCAGTAGGTCATCAACCAGGAGTGTCCAAAGCAAGGGGGATAAAACCCCTCCCTGCGGACATCCCCTGGTTGCCCTAAACCTGACAGTCTCTCCGCACAGTGATGCCGTTATCGTTCTGCCCTTGAGCATTGCTCGTATCCATCCCACCATGGCGGGTGCCACTCCCCGAGCTGCAACCACTTTACAAAGGGAGTCGGTTAGTGCATTATTAAAAGCTCCTTAGATGTCTAGGAAAGCTGCCACCGCAATCTCTTTTCGATCCAGAGTTTGGGTGATTTTTCCCACAAGGTTATTTAAAGCCAGTTCTGTTTATTTGCCCCCTTGGTAGGCATATTGGTGAGCACTGAGGGGGTTGGTCGGAAGGACTTCCCGCCTGATGTACCCATCCAACAACTTCTCAAGGGTTTTCAGCAGAAAAGACGTCAGGCTAATTGTCCTGAAAGAATTGGGTTGGGTGTCTTTGCGACCCACCTTAGGTATATACACCACCTTTGCCGTGGACCAGCTAGATGGTATGTAATTCCACGCTAAACTGGCCCTGAACAGTCTAATAAGGTGGGGTAGGAGGGTGTCCAATCCCTGTTGCAGTAGTACGGGAAGGATACCATCCCCTCCTGGTGATTTATAAGGCTGGAAGGATTGAACTGCCCAGCTTATGGTTTCAAAGGTGACGACCTTGTTAACCGCCAACCAATCTTCCCTCTTAGGCCATCTATACTCGCCTATGACGGCCGTGATGGCAGGTTCCTCGTCAGCGTCATTGAGTATCTGACAATCGGGGAAGTGGTATTGAGCTAGGATCTCTAGAGTGGCCTTGCCGGAGGTCGTGTAGGTGCCATCGGGTCGCTTGTTCGACCCAAGTACCTGAGTCGACTCTCTGGCCAGGACCTTGTGAATCCTGGCGCTGCTAGGTGTATCGTTCACACTCTCGCAGAACCTTCTCCAAGAGTCCCTTTTGGCTCTCCGGATTTCCTTGTTATAGTTAGTTAGGCCACTTCTGTAATTATCCCAATTGCCTGATACTTTAGCTCGATTGAATAATCGTCTAACTTCTTTTCTCATTTTATCTAAATTGTGATTCCACCAAGGGGTTCCTCTGTTATCTTTCTTCCTCTTGAGTGGGCAGTTATCATGGTATGATGAGACAATTGCATGGCGGACCTGTTCCGCGGCTATCTCAATCTCATCTTGATTCCTGATGGTGGTAATGGCATTCCCTAGCAGTTCTTCTCGATCGTGCTTGTAGTTTTCCCAATTTGTGCACCTAGGGTCTCGATATTCAGCTATGGGCTTAGGGCCCATTTCGATTTTAAACTGAATATGTCTGTGGTCTGAGCACGACGGCTCAGTGGATACCCTCCATTTGGTTATCCTATTGCTCATAAAGTAGGAGCTGATTGTAATATCTAGTACCTCCCTACGATTTCTTGTTATGAAGGTTGGTTCCGAACCAGTATTGTTAACAACCAGTTCTTCCTCTATTATAAAATTAAAAAGTGACTCACCTCTCTGATTGGTGTTTGTGCTGCCCCAGGCCGTATGGTGGGAATTAGCATCACATCCAATCACCAAATGGAGGTTGTTCCTCCTGCTGTAGGCGACTAGTTCTCTCACTGCAGCGGGGGGAGGTGGTTCCTGGCTGTCTCCCGGGAAGTATGCCGAGCAGACGATCACTTCGAGCCTGCCCTTCCCCACCGGGAGTGTTGCTTGGATGGCGACCACGTCCTGTGTACAAAAACCTGACAAAGTAAAGTAGTCAATGTCTTTCCTGACAATGATACATGCCCTGTGTCTGTTCCCCGTGGGGTCAATGACAATCTTACCTGATGAGACGCCCAGGCCGCTCACTCGGCCCGTTCGGTCCAATCAGGGTTCCTGGATGAAGGCGAAATCCACGAACTCCTCCAAGAATTTCTTGCACAGGACATAGGAAGCTGCCCTGGCATGTTGCAGGTTAGCCTGCAAGCATTTAATATAATTAGCCATTATGGCGCACTACCGGCTTCCTCCCCACTTTCCCTCTTCAAGGGCGATTTACCGCCCTTCCTGGGAGGATGCTTACCAGTAGCAGCTAGTTTCCCGTTGGGAGCAGCTCCCTTGGGTTTTCCGCCTCTGCTCGGTGAAACTGGGCCTTTGGGTTTCGTGAGGGAAGGTGCCTTGCCCTTGATGGAGGGTGTAACCCCATCCTTCGTGGGCTTCGACGGTTCCTCACTCACCACTGTCCCAAAAGTAGATGGCTTTGGCTGGTTGCTGCCACTGCCTCGAGCTCGCAGTCTGAAGGTGACCTGCCCGAAGCCGAAGTATGGCCTCATCGACAAGCCCTCCAGAGCTTTCATGGACGCCTCGTCGACCGCAAACGTCCAGGTTTGTCCGGGGTCTGACTCCTCACGGTGTAGTGCTACCCACTCCCGTGTCTTCAGGTCCTGGTTCATCTTCCTCAGCCTGGTGAGCACAACCTCTGGAGATAGTCTACCCGACTTATCGTCGGGAATGTAGGCCACACAGACGTGAGGTTTGGGCAACTCAGCCCCTTGAACGGCCTTGAGCGTCGCTCCTTCCCATGGCTTGAGGTGTTCTATCACGCTCTTCAGCCAGGAGGAGCTCTGCTCATCCTTACAGGTTACTAGGAGCCAGCCAGGCCTAATAGTGCAGCTCTGGAAGCGAACCTGTACCCCCTCATCTGGGATTTTGTCCACAGAGTCTATGATAGCGCTCTGTAGGGCTAAAAGTTGTTGGTTAGACAGTACCTGGCTGGGGTATTCAGTGTGGATAATGCCCACTCTGATTCCCTCAGCTACTGTCTTGTACGACCTCGGTCGTATCTTTTCCTCAGCAGTATCTTCGTTGCGAGGCTTCTTGACCATCTGATCAGGCGTACTACCGTCTGATCTCTGGCGCTTGCTGATGCCAGCGCATTCTTAGGCGGACGTCCCGCTCTCTTTCTGCTGGCTTATCTCTTTCCGCTGCTCTAGAACGGACTTCAAGGCGGTTTCATAATCAACTCCGCTCTTGAGCATTTTGCTGAGGCGTTTCCTAGCGGCCCCGCCTAGCCTCTTCTTTTTCAGCGTGAGGTCGCCGATTTGTGCGGCCACCTCAGCATCATCTTTACTTACTTCCTCCCTTTCCCCTTCAGTCGCTAAGGGCTGTATCAGTCCTTGCTCCTGAGGGGTAGGGGAGGTGTTAGGAGTGGGATCGACCCCAATCTCCATTGCTTCCTCAGCAGGCTGAGGATTGAACCCTCCTCATCGGGGTTGGTTTTAAGAATGTTGCTCAAAGTTGTTCCCACGAGTAGCTAGGGACTGGGTTGGTCCGCCGACGGCAGAGCCCTGCGATCACCGCGGTAAGGCATAAATTCAACGGGGTGCTGCCCGGTGCCCTGAGGTTGGAGTCAGAAGACTGGTCCTCTATCCAGCCACGCATCCTTCGCCCTGGCTCCAAACCGGCTTGGATTTAGGTTTTTAATGAGGTGTACTCCTCTTGGCCCAGGCGGTTAAGGCAAGACCCCCCACTCCGTCTGTCCGCGAGACATGACCAGTCAACAGACGAAGCATGGTTTTTCGGTCTCCCATAAGAGAGAAAGCGGCGCCGTTTTATACCCCAGTGCAGGCCCTTAGCCACGACACGACAGCTGGGTCTTTGGGGAGTTTGGTCCGCGAGAGCCGGCTTCGTCCCCATGTTGCGGGTTTTAGGCCGCTCAGGTGGACTGCAACCGGCTCAACCCACTCACCATAAATGAGTGGGCTCCCTATCCGCCACCTGGGACGCTCCCGATGGGTACCCAACCACACGGGCACAAACTCTTTACGTTACTTTGTTATGTTAGTAGGGAAAGAATGAGTATAGTGGAGCCACACAACCTTGAACTCTCATTTGACCTCCTTTCACTTTCCCCCTCTCCAAGCCACACCTTTTATAAGAGGGGGAAAGCAGAGAGGGAAGCGTGGCTTGGAGAGGGGGAAAGCAGAGAGGGAGGCGTGGCTTATAAAAGGTGTAACTTGGAGAGGAGGAAAGTGAAAGGAGGTCAAATGGGAGTTCAAGGTTGTGAGCTCCACTATACTCATTATTTCCTTACTTATGTTACTAATAATTGAATGAATTAAAATAATTGATAAGAATTTAGAATTTTCGTATTAATTTGTTTTCTACATTAATAAGTTATCATAAGTCATCTCCCACCATAAGTTATTTCAGACAAGTCTTAATAAGCTAGTACGCTATTAAATATTAGGTTCATACTCAATGGTCAGTAATAACTCGGGGCTCACCGTTGGGTTCCAATCCTACATTATCACTGATTGTCAGCTTTGATACCATATTAATATTGAGAATGGTTCATTATTGCTTATTTACCTTTTCGCAACATAACTAAATATTGCATACAGAAACAATACTTTTTAATAACACTGTTAAGTTTCTCCTTAATCTTTTGATGTGAGCAGATTATTTTGTGGTATACATAGATAGTTTTCTTGGAGCATCAATGTTCCACAAAAGACCTGTTGAAGTACACTGCTATAATATACTATATAATACATACTTAAAATAATACATATTTGTCATATATTTCTGCATAATATCAGCACTATTAAAAAGTATATATGTTACAGTTAGTAAACCGACCAATGTGCGACATTGGCCGATTTACTACATTGACCATAAAATATATATTGCATTTTTTTCTTATACCTATTATGTAAAATATTAGCGCATCCACTAAGTCGCACTCTGGCTCTGGATAACTAGGTTTGTTTTGTCAACGAGACCGGCAGTTACAAAATTAAAGAAAAGTTTGCATGCTAGTAGGTCTTCATTAGTTAAAACTATAAAAAAGTAGTTGCAAAAATATTAACAAAATAACATATATTAGAACTTTGCTGTTTAGAGATCGCACTAAAGAAGAACGGCCAAGCCGAACTAATAACAGGCTCCATATTAAATATGCCACAATATAATAAGATTGAAGACATCACATTTGTAATTTCACAACACACTAGATTAGGATATTGCATAATCATTTTTAATTTTTAACAAGCAAAATTCTGATATTCAATAGTTAATATCTGTGAAGCTACTCAAAAAAGGGTGAGTTACTTTGTAGCTTTTAAGCACAAAACTTTTAACCTAATTTTTTCCAGTATACATTTATGCAAATCCCGACTGGGAATCGGACCCAGGATTTTCTACTTGTCGGGGTGATAATTTTTCTACACATTTATATCATTTTAGTACTTAAATTAATATTATTGTAATATTTAATTACACGAAATCCCTCAGCTGCATTAATTATTGTCCATTCTTACTGTAGGACAAAACGTAAAAAATCTAATTAATAGCTTTCATTGAAGGTGTAATGAGTCGCAGTTTGTCGAACAAAACCAACGTACAGGAGTGGTATTTAATTAATCATCTTATACATCTTTACACATTAATTGCAACTTATGTAGAAAGATTGTCATTTTCGTAGGAATCACCTTTGATAGCTCAGCGGTTAGAGCATCTGTCAGAAAGTCCTGGGTTCAATTCCCAGTACACAGTAAAAAATAATTTTTGTTAAGTTACATTTTGTCACATTCACTACAATTTTATGCAATTATGCTAAAATTCTGATATAATTCAACTAAATTCAAATAACGCGTAATTTGTTACCGGGTGCTATTGCTAATAAAGAAAAACTTGTTGTCAATATAGCAAGTATTTTGTTGAAGTTCAAAATGTTTGTAGAAGTTACTAAATAGATGATAACTGTAAACAATAATCCTTGCGATTTATGCACATTATTGTTCTACGTTTTCAACAAAATTTAGAATCAATCGTGTAGAAATAAATGAATTTTTAACAAAAATATTTCAAAGGACTAACAAAACTAGATGAGTTATTTGACAATAATCTAGTTAAAATATCGAACGCACTTGCTACAGAAATCAAAACCTAAATTAGTGAAAAGTTCAAACATGTTTTAGTGAAATAACAAATAATTATGTAATATTGAACAGTGCCATGTGTGCATGAATTTCAGTTTTAGTTATAACAGCAAGAATATTGTTATTGTTGTTATTCTTTTCTTATCTTTATAAATGCACATGCAGCAGCTCGCGTTTTTTCAGTTAAACATTTACTGCATTAACAACCTTAGTTTTTTAAATCCTGACGTCGTGATGATTTGAAAATGAGGATTTAGCAGGATTTAACCCATGCTGTTATGGGGGCGCTTGCCACGACGTAAATGATTCGCGCAGAAAGAGTTGGGTACTATAATAGCCCGGCATTTGTACTTTGCATTTTGGTATAAAGGTGATACACTATTATACCTATTTATTATATTATACCGCGTTTATAGTTGGTGTTTGTGTTTTAACACATTAATTTTAACCATGGATGATTCGCCTTCCATATAGTAAACTTAGATGAACCTCCAACCAAAAAATGTACTTTCCAGTACAAAAAAGGCGATAATTAGTGCAGGTAAGTACACATATAAATATATTTTCTCTTTTAATACGTTTTTTTATGAGACAATTATGCATTCTATGTATCTGAAAATAAAATTTTACAATTAGGAAATTTAGGGAATTATTATTTTATCCAACACCTCTATACAGGGTGGGATTAAAGTATGGAATATTAAAAAAAAGCGAACTCAATCGTTTTTTTTTAAAAACGCTGAAACAAGTCGATTTTGTTTTTTAAAAATACACATTAATATGTGTGATTCACTTTCCGACTTTCATTTGTTTCTAAGCTATGGACGTCATCACAAAAAAAATTTAAATGACAATATAGATTTTTTATAGTGGAATCCGATAGTGATTTTTCTTCCCTTTATGATCATGCAAATAAATCATAAGGTTGCATAACAAAAATTTTGAGAAAAATCGATCTGAACTTTGTAAATGTTTGTTAGTTATGACGCCATCACAAAAGATTTACCTGACAATATAGATTTTTTATAGTGAAATCCGATCATAGGCGCCCGGAAGAGGGGACAAGGAGGGGAGCTTGCCCCCCCTGGAAGCTGAACAATTTGAATTTTATTGAAAATTTTGTATAATATGCAGTTTTTTTCTAGGGTTGCCCCCCTATCATGTCGTTTATTCTAGGCTTGCCCCCCCTAGCATACCGTTCATTCTAGCTTGCCCCCCCTGGACAAATTCCTGCGGGCACCTATGAATCCGATAGTGATTTCTCTTCCATTTATGATCATGCTAGCTTAGTAAAGCTAGTTAGCTTTACAAATAATAAAATTCTTTGATCTATTAGAATCAACCTTGCGTCTCTGTTGAGAATTTATGTCTATGACACTATGACCTCCAGTCACTCTTTTCTGTACATATATGTACATACATTATATTTACTAGTATAAATGTTTAAAAGATTATCAGATTTTTTTCGAAGGAACATTTTTATTTACTAAATTTTATATTTAATAAGATATATGGTATCATTGGAAACGCCAATGGACAAGTTGTTTTGAAGGAAAGGAATTTTTGGGCAGATACATCATGTTTGCAAACATTCATTTATAGTAAAGCAAGTATTTCCTGGTCTTGAATTGGAGGAGGTCACACTTCAAAACGAATTTGGAGCCAATCTAAGGGAGAATTTTGCAGAAGAAAATATTAAGATTTCCCCTAGAGGTGTATTATTTAAAATTCGTGAACGTAAGTAACTTCTATATGATTTAATGATTATAGTATTCTATCTGAAAATCTATTATCACATAATTCCATACTTTTGAATCTGCTGTTACAATCAGCATATAAAGCATCAATCAAAGCGATGATATTTCTCTAGATGATGATGATAGCGCATCTTCGTTATGGCAATTTTAACCATCCTGCAGAGGGCAAACGAGTTCTCACATAAAATTGTCAAAAATCTATTATACCTGAGGTATGTTATTGTTGATAAATTTATTATTGACTGTCTTATTATAATATAAACTGTAGGGCCTTCGAGATGCATAGAAAAATAACCTGGAGAGAAGGAGATTTTATACATAATGCTAGCAATAATACAACTTTTGTTTTATGTCTTTTATTATAGCTTCCATTGCTAGAATGAAATAGTAATATTTCAAGAGATAATTATATTTTTTAGATTTTATTGTTAATATTAGTATTCTCTGATCTTGCAATCTTATATCGACGTAAATAATATGAGAAGTTATTTAAAAAATTCAGTAAACATGTAACCTCTTACTTGTTGATTTCAGAATAATATTATGATTAAATGTTTTGTCTAGTATGTAATAATTATATTATATATTTTTCTTTTTAATGAAGAATAAACGTTTATATTGCCCTTGTAATTGGTATTATTTTTTTCCCTATTAAGTTCCTTCATTAGAGCAATGAACATCATTAATAATAATCAAATAAAAAAGCTAGCCTATAGGTTATTATATATGCTTGGATGTCCCTGACTGGAAGTTGCGAAGAAAAATTATCAACCCAACATCTTTTTCATACAAACAACTTTAACCATTTTAATTAAATCGAACACTCTGGCCAAAGAATTTGCAGTTTTACAACATATTTACTTAATGTAAATCCTGTGTGTTTTACTAAATGTTTTTCTGAGGCCTGGATCCTTCTGAATTGTTAGAACCTTACTTAAAGTGCAAGTACAGATTCAGAGTTCTTCCAAATTAGAAAGGATTTAAAAGCAAATATATTACATATCTAAAATTACAGTTGGTTCGAGTGTTTATTCAATTTTAGTTTGAAGTTGTTTGTATGGATAAGGTTATTTAATAATGTTGATTGCTCTTTTAACACTACATTATATCTAAAAAAGCACATAGTTGTTGTTCAAGTAACAACATACTTTTAGTTGTAGTAACAAACAGTGTTGGCAAATAAATAAAGACGAATGTTAAAATTACAACACCTATAATAAAACTACAAAAGAAATACTAGGAGTTAACTAATCTTTGTGTTAAATTACTATAGATCTTTGCTACAGTAACTGACCGAAATAGTAAATAAAACGAACAAGAATGCTAAAACTACAATTCTTAGTAAGATCATAATTAATATTTTGAATTAAACAAACCCTTGTTGTTATACTGATAACATATAATTGTGTTATATATGTTATAATTTGTGTATTTCTACAACTAATTTCGAACATCTCATAAATTTTGTTGAACTGCCAACAATACATAATTGTCAATTTAATACATAACGGGGTTGCTGTAACAATATTTTTGCAGTTCTCTTTGTCCAGGAATATGATTTAACAAGTAGTTTTTGTAAATTTTAACAAGGTATTAATGTTAGAGCTAACAAAATCCAGTAGTGCTAAGTGTACAACACTTTGTAGTGGATCGTCTGGGACTAAACATTTAGTTAAAATTTAGTTAAATTTAACTACATATTTTTTACTGTGTAAGGGTGATCATTTTTCTACATATTTATAGATTTTAACACTTAAGTTAAGATTAAAAGAGTTCAATGTTCACTTCCTATTTTGTTTTTTCACAATAAAACGAATTTTTGTTATTAAATTTTCACAGTGTAGGTTTCATAAAATTTAACCTTCATCGAACCAAGGGGGGGTGCAACTGCACCCCAGAATTGGTTTTTTCGCCGTAGCAAAGTAAATATTTTTTTTTTAGTTTTGATACTTCATGACTTTGTTAATCAATGCTTTTTACGGCCTGTGCGTTATTTTGTAATTTTTAATTTATTTCACACACACGGATAAAAATAAAATAGGCACTGGGGTGCGCGTGCACCCCCTCCTTAACACTTAACGTTACAACTTTATTGTAGGCTGCGTTGTCGGTTTCCAATGTTATATGTCATTTCAGATATAGCAATAATAATTATAAGATTTTATTTTGGTCAAAACGTCTACAATATTTCAGTCAGGAAACGTTTCAGATTGCTGTAAGTTATTGTGTGCTATTTCTAATTATTAGATTTCTAAAAATTATATTCTCTTGTGTAATATAACCTCAAATATTTGTTGTGTAGAAACTGCAATTGAAAAAAATAATGAAACGTACTAAGCATCTTGGAGCGCCTCAACCATCTACATCACGATATGCCCCACTAACAGAAGAACAGTTGAGATATTATGCTGAGAATAGCGATGACGATGAAGAATTTTTGAAGGCAATATCCTCAGACTCCGACGACGATGATCAAGTTGAGTGTGACGAAAAACATGACGATGAAATTGCCACTGAAGATGTCACAGAATCTAGTTCCGGTGATGATGAAAGTACCGACGATGTTCTGGGCAATTATATGATTGCCAAGTCTGGTTTCAAGTGGTCTACTACCCCAGTGAAAACATCCCGCAGACAACTTGCCAACATTTTGGTCAATGAGCGTGGTTTGACGGGTTATAGTTCTAATGTTTCTACCATTGAATCAGCTTTTATGTTATTTTTCACCCGTGAAATGATTGAACTCATTGCTATGGAAACAAACCGAAAAGCGAATTTCGTATACCAAGAGTGGAATAAAAATCATCCAGAAAAAATACGAGATTGGAAGCCTACAGATAGCATAGAAATATACGCATATATCGGTTTACTTTTTACTCAAGGTGCATTGAAAGCAAAGAAGGAATCTGTCAGATCATTGTGGGAATCTAATGAACTATATTGCAGGCCAATATTTCCTGCCACTATGTCAAGAACGCGATTTGCCTTGTTGACTAGATTTATCAGATTTGATAACTTTCAAACAAGAGTAGAACGCAGATCTACTGATAAATTAGCCGCAATACGGGATATAGTTGAAATGTTTGTCGATAAATGCAAAATTGCTATGAATCCTTCTTCACACGTATGCATCGATGAACAGCTCGTAGGTTTCCGAGGAAAAGCACCCTTCAGGGTATATATGAAAAGTAAGCCCGACAAGTATGGCCTAAAACACTGGATACTTGCCGATACCGAAATAGCATACGTGCACAATTTGCAAGTGTATTTAGGCAAAACTGGGCAAAACCCTGAAAAGGAACAAGGTAAAAGAGTTGTTTTGGACTTAGTGGATCATTTACCAGCAGGCCATGGAATAACAACCGACAACTTTTTTACCAGTATGTCCTTAGCGGACTGTTTGTTGGAAAAGCATCTTACGCTTTGTGGCACAATACGTAAGAACAAAGTTGATATTCCCCATCAGTTATTACCTTCACCACAGAAAGAAAAATTTTCTAGTCAGTTCTGTTTTACCAAGCAGCATACCTTAGTTTCTTATGTCCCAGAAAAAAGGAGGGCAGTTATACTTTTATCCACGGAACATCATGACAATAAAATAGCTATGGAAGAAGAACACAAAAAACCAGACATAATTCTACATTACAATGCTACTAAAGGGGGAGTTGACACAGTTGATAAGTTGGCCAAAGAATATACCACCAAAAGAAAGTGTAACCGATGGCCCATGGCTATTTTTTCGAACTTGTTAGACCTTGGAGCCATAAATGCTTTTGCAGTGTATAGAACCAAGTTTCCAGACTGGCAAAAACAAAGATCAGATAACAGGAAAATTTTTCTGCTTGAGTTAGGAAAATCACTAATTACTCCTTATATAAAGAGGAGAAGCGAAAATCCTGCAGGACTGAGCAGAAGAATATTGAGTTGCATGAAGCTGTTGAATCCAGATTTACAAGAAAGGGAAAATCGTCAGGCGTTTCCAGTGGAAGATTCACCTGAACGTCAACAAGGAAGGTGCTTTGCTTGTGCACGTAAACGGGATAGAAAAGTCCGTACCATTTGCGGCACATGTAAGAGGTTTGTCTCTGCAGAGCACAGTACATCTGTTACAGAGAAACTGTGCAACCCATGTAGAGAGAAACAGTAGGGAAAAAATTCGTTTCACTCACAAAATAGGAACAGTCTAGTTTTACAAAAAAAGGATTTCTTTAACATTTTGTATTGGTTTCTTACAATAAATTGCTTTTATTTTCATACGCTTTTAACTAGTGATTAATCACAATAAACATAACTGTAGTTTCCATGAATTTGTTTTGCAGAAAACTGCATTTTTTCGTAGGGGTGCAGATGCACCCCCCCTTGGGTCTTTACGTAACTATTCGGACCTTGGTTCGTTGAAGGTTAACTAAATATTTTGCGAGCTTCTTTGTGAAATGTCTGTACAGGTAGATTAGATCAGAAATAATCAACTGTCTATCATTACTTTTGTTCCAACAATTTCAAAATGTAGTCATATAGTCCCCTAGGTGTTATTTTTATTGAATTCAATGCTTTGAATTATATTATTGGATGAATTAATATTTTTAGCATACTTAAGTAAGAATCTTTCTAAAAATGTCTGTTTTTGGATTATTGTTTAAGAGCTAATAGTGATACCAACACCCCAAGCATTCAAACTTAATCTCTGATTTACACTAATGCAAAACAGACTTTATAGACCTTTTGGAAACCGCAGAATACTCCTAGGAACATAAGCTACGGGCTAAAAGGTGTCACATTTAACCACGACACATAGGACACGCTAGTGGCCCCATGTCAAAACTGATCTCAACTGGAAGGTTTCGAGAGTTGAGTACATGTAGTGCCAGTATAACTTTTTCATAAGTATCACTCATGATTTATAAGCCCCTCGCAAGGACCGAACAATCGACGGTGAGATTTCCTAGATCGATTACATATAATTTCGTTATCGCTTTTTCAAAATTGTCACTTTTCATATATACCAACCTCACAGAGAAAGTGGTCGTAGGTCAAATTTTTCTCCAGGACGAATTACATATAGCCCTGTGCCATTTTCTAAAAGTGTTAGTTTTGACCCGTAGCTCGCCGAGGATTAGATTTATCTCGACAGGTATGTCCCGTGTAGTCGCGATGTCACCTTTTACCTATGACCCCCCCCTCTCAGGGGTACTAGGAAGTAACCGGAGGTCAAATCTGACTTAATACTTAACGGAATGCTTACAAACCCCAGAAATATTTACTGTAAAGATCGGGCAAAATATAATTTCTAATTTTAATTTAGACTTAAAACAATGCTGCAGTATTTAGATTAGATTCTGGTTGGTAAACTTATACGTGTCAAGATTCGCGAATAGTTAGATTCGTCAAATCGTCGTTAAAATATTCCGAAGCCTCAAAATATGCGTTCGTACATCCAGAGCTGCTGGTCTAGGTAGGTTTAGGAGGATAGATTGGGTTAGTTTAAAATTTAGGTCATTTTGTATACCGTTTGACTAGGTTTGTCTGAAGAGGATCTAGACCGTGAGGATCAGAATCTCGTGACGACTGAAAATGCTCATGACTTAAACATGGCTCCTGGCTGATAGTCGACCGAAGAATATCGAATCGATCATTAAGTCCCCTCAGACAATTTTAAATCACTCTCCCGACCGCGGTCGCCATTGTTCCTAACCCGCCCCCATAGATAGTTAGATTACATGGATTAAATTACTATTGGTAGAATTAGTCCAGTTCATTCGTGGATTTAAGTTAGGATCGTAGGTGAAGGTGGAAAATTCCAAATCGAACAGGAACGTTTGCGAATGCTCAGTAGGTTAGAGTAAACAGCAATCGATTAGTTTATGGTATCTTAGATCAAGCTTAGGCTGATAGGTTGGATTTGCCCAAGGTGAACTGAAATCGGGCGAAAACTAACGAACTGCGCATATAAATGATCCGAGCTGCTATTTTGTGGTAGTATTTTAGGTTGGGTTAAGTTAGATTAAGTTAGGTTAAGTTTTACTAAGTTCGGGCAGTGAGCTTAAGCCAGGTTGCAGGTTTCTTTAAAACAGACTGAGATTGCTCAAAAAACTTTGTATCGCCTGAAAATGATTGAGAAATGACTAGAACTGTTTCCACTTGATTAGTTTAGGTAAAATGGTTAAATTAAATTAGCTTCCGGCTAGTTAAGTGAGAGCTAAGTGGAGTTAGATTGGTTTAGGGAGCATGGCCGAATGGTCGAGTTTAGCGGAAATTCCTTAAAACGCTTGCAGATTTGTCGAAAAGTTCTGAACGGACTAAGAATTGATCTAAACCACACTAATTAGTCGGTTATTCCGAATGACATAGAACTATTGACATACCTTAATTGCCGATGATAGATTGCTGGAAAAGCGGAAACCGGCCGTATCTCCGGAATGGTAACAAAGATTGTGTAGCAATCGCAAAAAAATGTACGGTACAATATGCTAAATCCATTCATTTTCCTTATATTATCATAATGGAATCTCCATATTTTCTGGAAAACGGTGTGACTGTTGGACTGGTTTCAGTGGTGTATGTATTTCATAAAAATGTACTATAATTACTAGAAATGCATATTTGGGCATAAAGGCATGCTGTAAAACCTAATATGGTAAATTTTTGAAAACTTTTCTTCAACCAAAGAATTCTCATATTAAATTCAATAAGCTGACGGTGGTCTCAGTGGACTCGTTTAATTAGAAAAAAAAAATAAAAGTTGAAGTTATATTATAACGAAGAGATTATATCAGAGATACGCTTAAATTTTAACTTTTCTATATTCTATAAAATTATGTAAAACATGAAACAAATAATTTATGCATTACACAAAAGGACTGAACGTTAAAGTCGCTGAAATCACACGCATGCGAAAAAGTTCAAAACGAGGGAAAGGAAAAACTTAAGTTGAATTATTAAACACATCCTGTTTACAGATAATTCTAGAAATTCTGTAGTTCAAATAAAATGCCAGATACGGTCACAGAATCGTCAGAGAACATGTAAACACATTTTTGCAAACCTCAAACAATAATGCGATACAAATGTAAACCTTTTTTTATTTTGAAAGACGTAGTTGTACGGCTAAATTTTTGTCGAATCATAAATTTTTAAAGAGTCACTAGGGAAGTTTCGTTACGTTGAAAATTTATTTTTTAATGATTTCTTTATTACCAACAGAAACACATTTGTTATCATTAATAAGCTTATCGAGAGATAAAAAACTATTAAATTGAATTAAATAGAGAATTCTGTACTAATTAAATTCTTAGACTAGAATTCATGATGTAAATGAAAATAGACGGTATGTCGTAGTAGTAAATATTTAGTAATTATCCTAGTTGTTTGCTCCTTCTGCTGCCGTACAGTTACGTAAATAAACGTTCACCCATGTTAATTAACCAACTCATATCAATTAGCACTTTTGGCTTGTTACATTATGCGTATCCTGAATTATAGAAGCTTATATTCTGTAATAATATGTAGTTATCGTTAGATTTTTGAGATAAATTAATCCAAATTTGTATCAAAGCGTTACTTGGAGTAAACTAGGTATAATAATCATCTATATATTTAAATGGCTAAGCGTTGTCTTGAAATGCTTATTTTTAGTGTTCTAACCGGCCCATTTTACGGATTTTAGAAACACTTTCGTCTATTGATTTGTAAATAATAATTGTCAAAGTAGAATTTCTAGCCCTTTTATTTAATATTGTAAAAAATCTTTATTGTAAACAGTTTTCACGCTGATTCGAAATAAATGGTGCTGCTATTCTGTCGGTGATTTACTAAATTATAGTTATTGGATACCTAATTATAGTCGGATTGTGAGCGAAAATACATATGTATATAAGACTATCCTATGTAGCTATTACCAATATTACTTTTACTATTGTCGCTTTCAAAGATATTACTTATTGTCACTGCATTTCTTTTGGTTCTTTTTTTTCAGATTCCTAAACATTTAGATAAACAGTTCTTTTGAGAACTACTTCGCTGTTATAATTTTTCTCAGATTTCTTTCTAATTATAAGTTTTCCGTTTATAATAATTAAATATATAGCCTTTTCCGCAATAAAACTTATCGTTGGTGATGGTAATTGTTTCTTTCGCATTGCTTCTTTTCTTTTATACAAAACTACTTATAAAGAAACTTCGTTAATGAAATCAGATTTCAGATTGTCAAAGAGGTGATACGTAATTGGCATGACCACTCTACTTTTATTGTAGGCAACTCTTATGTCTACTGATGAAGAATATTCAGGCAATATTGCAATCGAATTTTTTCTGAAGATTTACTTAATTTTGTAACTTTCGGTAATGGCACTCGCTATGTAGTTTAAGATTCTCGGGTAACCGGGACTCGGGGCATTATGACGTATTGCTGTTGTAACAATAAATCTGACATTCAAAAAGACATTGATCTAACTAAAGCCATTGGATACCAATTTGCCAGCTTTTTTCTAAAGTAGACAATTTCCTATGCGGGTTGATTTTTGTATGAGCATTAATAAGGCACAGGGCAAACCTTTGATAAAGTAGGTCTATATTCATCTTAGCCGGTTTTTAGGCATGGTTAGTGATACGTAGATTTATCACGTGCTCGCTGTTTCGAAGATAAACCATTTGAAATAATTCCCCACGGAATCATAATATTTTGAATATGACTTTGATCACTCATAATTAAAATTTTTGTAAAAAAAATAAAAATTTCCTTAAACGGTACTGTTTTTTCTGAGGCTAATTAAATTAGTTTTCATAATTATGAAACAAAATAATTATATTAATAGTATATTGTGTCTCAAGGGCAGAAAATTAGCATTTGTAGCCCGCAGTTGTTTGATGCCCGAGCAAAGCGTAGCGTAGCGAGGGCAGCGGACAACTTAGGGCTACAAATGCTTTTCGGTCCGAGTGACATACAAAAGTTTTTCGCCTACCTGTTTGAAAGTTTAAAAAAGAATTCCAAAAGTTAAACAGTAACGTAACTTATTAGTAAATTAAATAGGCATATGTTAGAGGGAATGAATGAAAATGAAAATAACGCCAGACGTTTTTAGTAATTTATTAACTAAATTAACCTAATAATCATTACACTTCATACAACACGGCCGTATAGTAAATGTTTTCATTATTATTGGTAAATAAAAGGAACAGGATATGACTTTTAATTAGGATGAGTAATTAATCTATCATTGTATAATTTATTAAAATTACAATTTTCTTTTTATTAATTAATTGTCACAACCTCCATTTATACATACAATGACACTGTGAAAAGAAAAAAACAAACGACAAATTTATCGACGAAGACATGAAAATCAAAGTTATGATCTAAGAAGCCTAGAAAAATTTGACGTATGTTTTTTATATTTTTAAAGGTTATGTAAAAATATGCTTGAAATTACATTTTCTGTCATATTCTGTTGCTAAAAGTTTTACGAATGAGTTATATTTTTAATGTTAAAAACTAATGATTTCATTTTTTGATTAAAATCTTTTTAGGATAATGCACAGGAGTGGTCAAAGTATGACAATTTAAAAAACAACTACAATTTTTACAGTATCTCCAACTTAACATAAATAAATCGTGGTTTCATCTAGTAGTAGTTTAGAGGTTATGTATTTGACATAAGAGGGCAGTAAAAAGTTTGACATAAGAGGCCCGCAAAGAAGCCTTAACTGCCTTCAAAACAGGACATTTAAAAAGCACTTTCTGATCAGGTAGGCGAAAAAATAATAAACGGTCCCAATGCTCATGAGTTCTGTAATGCTGTTGAGTTTTCATCATTGATGCTGTTGAAATAAAGCCAGACTTCATCAAAAGTATTATTGGAAAACTAAAGATTGATGAAGATTTTACTTGTCGATATACAAAGCCTCAGTACATTTCGCGGTACTGACGGGCAGTGGGTACGTTAAGCAGTCGGTCCCGACAGTTGTCACGTGGGGTTTCGTGACTTAGGGTCGTAGTTAGAGGTAGAAATAGGAAGTAAACACAGACCACAATTAATCATATACTAAACAACAAGTACATATACAATACATTGGGTTACAAACATAAGTGTGAGGACGGATAAGTCCTAAAACTAACATTGAAAATAAGGGTGATCGGAGCCACCCTATACTAGCACTAACTCCTACAACTAAGCCTTAGGGAACCAGGTAATCAATGGCCCTGGACACTGGTGCCCAGAATCTGGATTCTATGCCCCTAAATAAACTACAACTAAGCACATTAGGGAGTCAGGTAATCAACGTTCCTGGGCATCAGATTCAGACGTGGTCTAGTCGCGTGGGTAGCCGCATAGATGAGTGTAGCCTTGGTAGCATTTGCACTAAACGAAATGCAAGTTGAGAAATTATGAATCATTTAAAGTTCAAATAATTCCGTTGGTGACACAATCACACATACACACAGTATAATATTCATACTTCAGTGGTTTGGCAATGTTAATTATAGTTAACTTTTATGCATAATATTATTAACTTGTTTAATTTAGTCGCCAGTCACGAGCATCAGTCACGGACAAAAATTTGCATAACTGTTAAGTAAATACATATCTACAAAATTGAGCAGTTACTTGTTTTTCTGAGAGGTTAATAGTTGTAGAAAGTTTTCAAGTACCCGATAAAATACTTTGGTAATTATATTCACAGGAAAAGTGACACAAAAGTCAAATTGCAAAAAAAATTTAATTTTCAAAATTTTGTACCGTGTGTCACAAAAGTGTGTACGGCAAAAGCTTTAAATATTTTGCTTGAAATTAAAATATGTAAAACTAAAATATATACTAAACAATAGCCATCTATAAAACGGTATATAGCTTAAATTAAAAATTGTCTATAATATCCCAACAGTAGAAAAAATTGTTCGAAAGTCACATTCTTAACAGAGCCATATTGTTTATAAGGAGGTATTACAGTAAATGTTAAGATTCTAGAAATATATTGTTAAATATGTGGCAACTGGTGCACTATCTCTAATGAAAACCCAATTGTAATCACCAGCAAACGTTGTATATAGTATACACGTAAGGACGTCCTTGAATAAATAGTCTTTTGGCCGTCATGTTTTGACAGAATTTCCTTAGTTATTATTGTTTTCGCTGCAATCTCTTCTTTTGCACTTTGGTGGCCGTAACTTTACCATAAGTTGTCATATTTAACAATATTAAATTAGTAACTAGACTTAGAAGAAGGCGCTATACACGCTACCTAGGTAGCTTAAAAAAGCTATGGTTGGAAATTCATTGAGAAAGATCATCACCTCAGGCGCATGTGTTACTATGATATGAAAGGGTAGGAACCGATACCACAATACGACAGACAATAGCAATCCTGTAATTACTAGTTGTAGCTTAAGCCTTTGTGCATAACGGACTAATTTAAAAAATCAAAAATTTAGGAAAGTGAAAAATATTTCATCCTCGAAGTATAATCCATTATTGTCAATAACATTTGTCGATTCTCGGATAATAGTTGGATTTTATGTCGATATCACTCGATACAATAGTTCGTGACACGCATTTTCTACTTAAACTGCATGTCGCACAAATTATTAAACTCTCGGCTGCGTAAGAAATGTGCCTAAAAAATATTTCAGAATATGCAAGGAGTTGTTCCACCTTATTAAGGCTTATTTCTTTCGATGGCACATTTTTTACGCCGCCTAGAGTTTAATAATTTTGAAGGAGAAGAAAATGCACATCGAGAATTTTTTGCTTCTACACCAGCAGAATGGGTGGGTGGTATCGACGTCAAATGTAACTATTGTCCAAAAAATAAATAAATCTTATTGCGAATAATGAATTATACTTTAAGGATTAAATATTTTTCACTTATTCTGACCGGGCCCAATACTCTCCCTTGTGGGACTCCTGCTTTAAACTTCATTAGATCAGAATAGGTTTCTTTTTATTTAATTCTGAAGTATCTACCTGACACCTATTAATCCGGATCTTTTGAAGATTCTCGAAGAAGGAACTTAGCCATTTTATATTTTAGACCATCGCGTTGCAGAAAGTTAATTAATTTTAGTACTTGTGAAATTGCTAATAACATCTAGTAGTAGTAGTTAATAATTAAAGTTAATAACTTGCTATATAAAAAGCAATGTAATTAATTATTATTTATTATACTTTGTTCCACGATGAAGTATACTCTAATTTGGATTTTCTTCTTTGCCAACTTGGCATATTTTGTGTTTCAATGTAAGTAGATTTAAATTAAATAAAAAGACAATTGTCAGTTACACATTTATTGCGAGCAGGTAAAAGCGTACCATCAGAAACGCCGCCCAAAATAATACGGGATTGGAGGGACGAAGAAACCTTGCTGGATAATACGTATTGGAAGTATGGATACTGTAAGTTGTTACGTGGCATGAATTAAAAAAATGCATTCATTAATAAAATTTAAATAAATTTTAGGCATTAAATGTCTTATTAATTGGAGACTATCTGAACCACTACGCTGAGTGTAATGGACGTGGCAGTTTCATCAACTGAAAATTGATGATTATATACAAAAATAAAAATAATTAAAGAATTGGTGGTGTTTTATTTCATGATGAATGTACATTTTCCGGTAGTTTTCGTTATGAAATGTAATGTCCATTTCAAAGACTGCACAAAAAATTTATAAGTATCGAAAAATAAAAATAATAATCAAAATCATGTAGGCATTGATTCAAATTTGGGTTACTATGCGACTAGTTCACCAAATAAAACAGCAGAAAAACCTTAGAAACATTTATTATAGAAATTAAAGCATTATACATTTATTAAGTTATTAAACTTATAAAGTTGGATATGCTTAGAAGTTAAGTATTTAGTATAACTGTCATTTATGTAGGGGGAGAGTAAGGCACAATGGGTCAATTTTTAGTTATTGGTTTTTATCAGTTATTAAACTTATAAAGTTGGATATGCTTAGAAGTTAAGTATTTAGTATAACTGTCATTTATGTAGGGGAGAGTAAGGCACAATGGGTCAATTTTTAGTTATTGGTTTTTTAATTTAACAAAAACACTTTTGAATTGGTGGAATTAAAAATATAGTCAATTGACGATAATGTCTGTGTATTAATCATTAAAAAAATAACAAAACCGTTAGAAAAACTGAAATTTTAAAAATAAAATATGTTAATAATAAATAATGGTAATAAAATATTAAAGATAAATTATAAAAAATATATACAATGGATCACCCCATGTTCCACGATGGGTCAACATACAAAAATAGTAAGAAATAATTTAAAATTTCAAAAATGATGAGTTTTATTTTAAAATTTATTTCAAAATATATACATAACTGATAATATAAATAATAAATGATCAAATGATCATGGGTCCGAGTCCCACTTGGGGCGGTGGGATTTTATTGCTATAATAAAATTTGTATGTAAAAGCATTTTGTGTGAAAACAATAATTAATTCCGATTTTTGAACGGTTCCGGCCATTGTGCCTCGTGCCAAACTTTATCGAAAACCTGTGCTACATCCAATAGGATTTTGGAACAGGTTTTTTTTTCTTTTAACGCCTTTTCAATTCTGTTAGTTTTTCTGTACGTACCCGATCAATAGCAGAATAGCTCTCTCCAAACTGAAATTAATGGGAAAGAAAGTTGCATTCTTCAATGATATAATTTAATCTTTTCAATAATAATTTTGCAAACAGTTTGGGTATAACTAGCAACAAAGAGATAGGTCTGTAAGAAGCGGCTTCATGCCAGGTTTCCCGGTCGAAGAAAGCTTTAATCGAATGGGTCAGTCTTATTATGACTTTTCTAGGAAATTGCTTTAAGACTTTTTTAGTAATTACATCTAAATTTTACTCTAAGGAATTTAGTGCAACTAGCTCTCCTTAAAGGAGACAATATGTCAAGAATATTAATGCCTTAAGATTCACTCGACAGTATCCTGTAGCACTGTGATTTATCATTAAAGAACATTATGTAAATGATTACCTTCAGAGTTTTAACACTTTTGAAGAGGCTATTAAGATAACAAAGCAGGCAAAACACACACATACACACTAGACAGGGTGGTTTTGAAATACCACCATTGAAATGGTAATTTCAAATCCAACTCCCAAGAAGTTTTGAAAACACTAATGTTGAACCACTTGGTTTGATTGTTAATTATCTAATTTATATTTATCTTTAATATTTTATTACCATTATTTATTATTAACATATTTTATTTTTAAAATTTCAGTTTTTCTAACGGTTTTGTTATTTTTTTTAATGATTAATACACAGACATTATTGTCAATTGACTATACTTTTAATTCCACCAATTCAAAAGTGTTTTTGTTAAATTAAAAAACCAATAACTAAAAATTGACCCATTGTGCCTTACTCTTCCCTACATAAATGACAGTTATACTAAATACTTAACTTCTAAGCATATCCAACTTTATAAGTTTAATAACTTAATAAATGTTTTTAAGGTTTTTCTGCTGTTTTATTTGGTGAACTAGTCGCATAGTAACCCAAATTTGAATCAATGCCTACATGATTTTGATTATCATTTTTATTTTTCGATACTTTTAAATTTTTTGTGCAGTCTTTGAAATGGATATCACATTACATAACGAGAACTACCGGAAAATGTACATTAATCATGAAATAAAACCACCAATTCTTTAATTATTTTTATTTTTGTATATAATCATCAATTTTCAGTTGATGAAACTGCCACGTCCATTATTACACTCAGCGTAGTGGTTCAGATAGTCTCCAATTAATAAGACATTTAATGCCTAAAATTTATTTAAATTTTTTTAATGAATGCATTTTTTTTAATTCAAGCCACGTAACAACTTACAGTATCCATACTTCCAATACGTATTATCCAGCAAGGTTTCTTCGTCCCTCCAATCCCGTATTATTTTGGGAGGCTTCTCTGATGCCACGCTTTTACCTGCTCGCAATAAATGTGTAACTGACAATTGTCTTTTTATTTAATTTAAATCTACTTACATTGAAATACAAAATATGCCAAGTTGGCAAAGAAGAAAATCCAAATTAGAGTATATTTCATCGTGGAACAAAGTATAATAAATAATAATTAATTACATTGCTTTTTATATAGCAAGTTATTAACTTTAATTATTAACTACTACTACTATAAGTTATTACCGATTTCACAAGTACTAAAATTAATTAACTTTCTGCAACGCGATTTAAAACAGGGGTTCCCAAAATATTTGGCGGAACAAAAAAAACTTTTATGGATTATGGAGAAATACGTTCAAATCGATAAAAAGTTAGACACAAGGGAAAGATTTATACTAATTTCATAACACAATCCGTTTTATTAACTTTTTATTACAAACTGTTTATTACACATTTCAAAAAGATTAAATAGAAACAACTACTTAAATAATTTCAAATAAAAAAAGAAAAAAATAATTGCAAATAAAAATTAAAAAATAATAAATATATCAATCTGAAGTGTGTGACAACTGGCAGTTGTTCTTTTTTTTAATATCATTGAGCCTTGGTTCTAAGTCGGTTGGATGTATACTTAACACTGCTTGTAACTGTTCATCAGTTTATTTTGAATTCAATTTGTACTTAATACTCATGTTGAGAAAGTTTTATACAATCTATATAATAACAAGTTATATTACATATAAAAGGCATCTATCGGCTTTATATGATATTTCGGCCCCCTCATAACTCTTCATTGCAGTACATTTTGAAAAAAAACCTTTTTGATCCCTTGTAGGAAACACTAAAAGCTTTGTAATACAACTTACCAATTTTGTGTAAGATTTTTTGTTTTTAACAAAAAGACTTTTTAATCAGTATGGAAAGCTATAGTGAAATTGAAAGAAAAACTCGTATTTATGTCTTGCAGTAGGTTACAACAGTCAGGTTCATCATTTATGATACGTTTGGTAATTATCTACAATTATCTTATTTGTACGTTTGTGTAAGATTTTTTTAAGAAAAAAAGGATCTTATTTAAGTTAGCTTAGAAATGGACCATTTTCAATTCAGCCAGTTTGAAGATTAGACCACTTTTTTATTTAAAATTAGAAAAATATGAAGTTTATTGTTGATATTCAACAATAACTACTAAAACGGAGCTGTAATAGCATCATAGCTTTCTTTTAAAGATGTAAGTATCTTTTTATCTGCGCGCTGCCCCTGAATGTTTTCGTATAGGCAACACATCTAACGGTAGTATGAAAATAAGGTAAAATGAGAATAAGGTAGAATAAAAATAAGGTAAAAAAACGCATGTCATAAGGCTTAAAGTTAACAGCTTACTATAACCTAACAAAGTAGTATCGATAGAAAGTCATAGATACAATACTACCAATATACGGTAAATAAATATCGGTATCATAATTAAATGTCGAAAGGTCGGTTTTTGAATGTGTGCTATACCTCTGGTTAGGGCTAAGTGGAACTTAGTAGTTGCGCGTACAATTATCTCGATAAAGTATCTTATGACGATTAACCTCCAGTTAATGTAAACGAAAGATTGAAAAACCAGTCCTAAATAAAATAGGAATTTAATCCAATGCATTCCGTACTATAGCAGACTAGATTCTGTACAGCTAAATCAACCTAGCAAATGGAATTATATCAATTCCTATTAAGCAGGAAATCGTACACTGGGGTTACAAATTATCTATAATTGTATATGTTTGATACCTATTAAACTACGAAGACAGAACATTATTTAATTTCACAGGAAATACTATGACCAAAGATTTAATAATTCTTAACACAAAAATTGTGACTCAAAGGAGCTCAATCTAACGATTCAATGTGAAGAAAAACATCTATTGGATTTAGGAATGGGGAATAGATTAAATTAAAGTAGGTGTTCTTGGGATTTATGGCAGTAACATCGAAGTTTTCAGCTGCCTATTACTACAGTATTTAAGCTGAAGCAGTTTTGAGTACTCCCGGCAGGATTGTAACGCTACTGAGAATAACGCTAGAGTAACCAACCAAGGCTGATTAAAACTTTAAACCAGTGGTCCTCCATGCTTTTTATGTATTAAAGTACTTATGTTAAATTAGTTTCTTTTTTTAATTCGAACTATTCAATGAATGCGTACTCTCTTGTTTCTCTAAAGGCAGTAAAACCACATTTTCTCTCTCTAAAGAACGAAAAATGTTTTGAATACAGTAAGTGCAATGCACACATATTCTACAGTGACGTGAGTAGTATATCTCCTTCAGATTACCAACTACGTGTTAGTGTATACTGTAATTACTGTATACTGTTCGTGGCTCAGTAGAAGTCTGTATTATACACTCTCAAAATAAACGAATTAGTATTAAAGAAGAAAACCGGGAACTGAAAAGAATGATATGAAGCTTGCAGATCAGAATGATGTTCTGGAATTCCCCAATCTCACAGATGAATTAAAATTCTTGAAAGTTGGTTCTTATAAAATCAAAATGAATCAACTGTACCTTTAAAAATAAAATAACATAGAGTCATAAAAATAATTTATTGACCACAATACATATTTTTTACATTAAAAACGCAGTTTTGGTATACAGTGAGATCCAAATTGAGTGAGGATGGTTTGAATTTGCCGCCTTAGGTTTTAGTGTAATTCACATTGTCAGTGTAGCACTATTGAAATATGTTGCGTCAAATCACAGCGGCAACTCGTCACTTTCTCGTTTACACCGTTGTGTTTTGCCAAGTTGTTCTGGATTTTCATTAAATTTTTGCTATATTTCGTGTGTTTACTTATGCTATAAAACAGTTCTTTTCAGACCTACGCTTTATTAGACGATTTTATTATCAAGTAAGCTTATTATTTAAAATTAATTATATATTATTAAAATTAAAATTAAACTATATTATTTTTCAGACGCCACTGTAAAATAAAAGAAGGATAAGAATTCCGAAAAGTATTCATGTTGCCAACGTGACAATAATTTACCGTGGCGGTAAATTCAAACAGTCTTCAGTCATTTTGGATCACCCTGTATATTTGTATAAATGTTGCATTGTTGTGTTGAGTTTTCTCATTATTTCTACAGAACCGTTGTCTACCATTGAGGTGCTAAATTCTTCGTGCTGATTCAGTTGCATTTGCTAGTATGGTTGAACAGAATTAAATTCGTGTGTCCGATTATTTTCAGCAATTGTTGTTGGAACATTAGCGTTTGCAAGGTGTGTTACTACTGCAGTGTGTCTGTTATTATGATTTGTGAATTACTTTGCGGTTTGTTCCAATTCAAGTGTTTCAGTACTTTCATTTGTCCGTGCTGCATGATGATAGTTTATTTATTTCAATGGGGCTATTCATGAACTAGCTTGAATTATGTAGATGTATACACCAAATTAGATTCGGAGTTAGGAAAGATCATCGGGTATTACAATTCTGGGATAACTTTCCATAGTTTTTTATATAGAGAGGAACTGGACAAATATCTTGATCTAAACTTAGACTCAACTATTTGGTACAAAACTTAGTACCTCTTTGATTTATCTTGAAAAATATTGGATTATATTATGTGCAGTCTCTGGGTATTCCACAAATGGATGTTTCATTTTGAAAGTGATACAATATTTGCACATACAGCTTTGTTGCCTCTTCTTTATAATCAGTTAAATGCGCAACATTTCAAGATTAAAGCTAGTTCAGGAGTTGTATTTCCGTCAAATGTAAAAATTTCTTTATTTACAGAAGTTCATGTTGCCGCTACTAGAATGCCTTGTTGATACATAAGTGTATTTTTGTAACAGATTGAGTGACTCATCATTCATTTCACCTTCATAGGCGTCTTCCCATAGATTAATAGACATTTTTTCTGTATTATTGTGAAATTGCATCTTATTGTACTTACATCAATACACGAACAGCTTAACTGTCAAAGTTGGGTTATTGAATTATGCTCTTAGAAAGAGACCAAAATAAGGTAATATGATCACTTGTCTTCTACTATTGCTGTGATAGCTTTGTAACTAAGCAAATTAACTCTCGTTAGATCTAATTAACTCTCATTGGCTGAATTTAAAATCACGTGACATATGAATTATCAGATAGATACTAGATCGATGGTGTTAAAAACATCGAATTTATTTTCTAAATAAGAAAGCCACTCTATTGACAATATAATTGTATAATATGTCATTTTTGAAATTTTTTCTGTCAGATTGACAAATGTAAAAGTGACATTAGCAATCAAATTGTCAATGGATGGGTATTTTTTATATAAAAAAGATCTAAGTGCCATTACCTACATCTAGCATCCGACTAAATGTAGTCTTTGAAATTGATATATTTTTCACCTTTTAGTATAAAAAAAATAAGAAATAACTAAAAATTAACGAAAATGCTGTAAGAAACTTAATATTAGTGCTAAATATCATAATTTTCATCCATTCTAAGCCAGAAAACGGGGCCGAGAAATTTTAATGCAAATACTATTGAAATGATAGCAACCTGGGTCGAGATTTCGATGAAAGACGATAGTATCCTTTAGTATTTTTTAACTAAACAATTTTTAATTATAATATGATAAAATGTATTTATTCTTTTGTAGAAATGTAAATTATCTCTATGAATTCAAGATAGCGGATGATATCTGACAACGCGGGCCGCATTTCTAGGGTTTTAGGGCCGTATTTGAAGGGCCGCACTTTGGGAACCCCTGGTCTAAAATATAAAATGGCTAAGTTCCTTCTTCTACAATCTTCAAAAAATCCAGATTAATAGGTGTCAGGTAGATAGTTCAGATTAAACAAAAATAAACCTATTCTGACCTAATGAAGTTTAAAGCAGGAGTCCCACAAGGGACGTGAATAAGTGGACGAATAAGTGAAAAATATTTAACCTTAAAAGTATAATTCATTATTCGCAATAAGATTTGTTTATTTTTTGGACAATAGCTGCATTCGACGTCGATACCACCCACTCATTCTGTTGGTATAGAAACAAAAAATTCTCGATGTGCATTTTCTTATCCCTCAAAATTATTAAACTCTAGGCTGCGTAGAAAATGTGCCATCGAACGAAATAAGCGAATAACTCCTTGCATATTCCAAAATCTTTCTTAGGCACATTTCTTACGCAGTCGAGAGTTTAATAATTTGTGCGACATGCAGTTTAAGTAAAAAATGCGTGTCACGATTTATTGTATCGAGTGATATCGACATTAAATCCAACTATTATCCGAGAATGGACAAATGTTATTGGCAATAATGGATTATACTTCGAGGGTGAAATATTTTTCACTTTCCTAAATTTTTGATTTTTTAAATTAGTACATTATGCACAAAGACTTATGGGGCAACTAGTAATTACACTATTGTTATTCATGTATTGTGGTGTCGGTCCTCAGTCTACCCTTTCATATCGTAGTAAGTAATACTTATGCCTGAGGTGATGATCTTTCTCAATGAATTTTCTATCATAGCTTTCTTAAGCTACCTGAGTAGCGTGTATAGCGACTTCTTCTTCTAAGTCTAGTTACTAATTTAATGTTGTAGAATATGACAACTTATGGTAAAGTTACTTAAAATGTTTATTGGGTTGTAGTTTAAATATCGCAATATCACTGTTTTACAACTACAATAGCACCTAATTAACTTATTTTAAATCTTACCTGATGACAAACAAAAGGGCCAAGACCATAAAGTTGTCAGGGACAGATATGATTATTATGGGGTCACTTATGATTTCAGTAAGGGACAGATATGATCTAATTTAAAAAAAACTCTCGGACAAAATACAATTATATTTAGTTAAACACTATTTATATGTTCTGATAAATAAAATACTATCACTAGTGGTATCTGTTTTGCTTATTTATTCCATTCTTGGCGATTCTTCTCTTCAGCCAACTTAGCCCTTTGCTTTTATTTTCAGTCTCATATTTTCGCTTTTTCAACTGTTGTTCTACAATCAGAATCTTTTTCTTTATTGGAATACGTTTTTTCTTGAAAATATCTTGTTTTGGAGTTGTGACCTGGTCAATATTTGGTTGAGGTTCATATCGAATGATTGGAGAATTACACACTAATGATGGTGATTGCCTGGTGTTTGGCGTACATGTTTCCAAAAGTTTATTTGTTTCTTTAATATGAAGTTTGTATTTCTCCCGTCGTGTAACTTAATGTTTAGCAGCTGGCCAAATAATACTTTTTTCTACGTCTGCACTTGGAGAATCTGCTCATTCAAACTAAAGATTGGCACGTACAGGATCTATAAATTTAAGGTTTAATATGTTTTCAAATGTTTTCCTACCTCTCGTTCAGAGGGACAGGGGTTCAAACCTCAGTTGTGACTGAATTTTAAAAATTTAGTTCAATCGTGTTTGAGCTCCTTAGGACAAGGTACGAAAGTTGTATGAATGATAAAGTATGGGGGAGCGTAATGTACTTGCTACGATGGCTCCATTACCTCCGTTGCACTCCCATAAGAGTTTGTGCGGACCCCCGACACTGCAAAATGCATGGGGTGACCCCTGATATTTAAAAGAACACCATTTAATTCTTTATATCGTCTGTGTTTTTGACCCAACTAAGATAAATGTACAGGGTCGAACTAAGATTATTTGCTATTAATGCATTTAGAAATACATTAAAATAAAATCTGGATTTTCAACACGTTACACTGTTAGGTTCCTGTCGGATATCTCTTTGTGGTTGCTTAGGTAAACTTGGCTTTTTTATTTGCCCATTTTTAATCTTCTAGATTTATTTAGTCACTATGCAGTTTCTATAATTCTCCTCGAAGAATCCTTGAATAGAAATTAAACAGCAGGATACGAACGGCACACGGAGTTTTTCAAGCACTATACATGAACTCTTAAAATAAGAAGGAAGTATCTCAGCGAAAGAAGTAACTGGCGTACAAATGATCTTTTGGTAAGGACTTCAAGTCAAATCGTTGGAAGAAAAACTTAAAAATTAAAACTTAAAGCTTCAAGAACTACGAAAAAAGAGCGTAATGAAACTTACACATCTATTCAATGCATCATCACTATGACTGAAATACGTGCCGATGCAGTGGAAGATTACAGAAGTTATTATGATCTCTAAACCGCGCAAACCACCAAATGAGAAAACATCATACCGGTCGATTTTACTATTACCAATCATATCTAAACTGCTTGAGAAGTTCCTTCTAAAACACCTAAAACCAATCATTAAGGAAAAATCAATTTTGGTTTCGGAGTAATCACTCGGCCATCTATCAAGTTCATCGTATCACCGACGTGATTGAAAGAACATGAGAAGAAAAGGAAATTCCTAGACGTGGCCCAAGCTTTCGATAAAGTATGGCACGAGGGCCTCGAATACAAGTTAACTAAGAATCTGCCTACAGAGATGGGCAGATTTTTAAATCATACATCATACATCTCCGCCCGCCAATTCAGAGTGAGATATGGCGAAGAGTACTCAGAAATAAGAATTATTGCCGCAGGAGTACCGCAAGGAAGTGTTCTCGGACCAATTTTGTACTTGCTATACACTAGTGACATCCCTAAATGTGATGGAGTGACGGCCACATACGCTGATGACACTGCATTACTAGCTACAAGCGATGAAATCGAAACAGCCACAAACAAGCTACAAGCAGCTGTCAACAATGTCACCACTTGGACTAAGAAATGGCGAATTAAGTTAAATCAGGCGAAGTCTTCCCACATAACTTCACCAGTGCAACAACTACTCGACAACTGTGAACTTGTTCGTAGGTTAAAAAGACAAACACTTTTCGAATTAGTGTAAATTAAATTAAATGAATGAAAGAAGTGTTTTAACATATGTGGGGTGCGCCAATGGGAGTACGTCCATCAAACCGTTAACACTTTCCTAGATTTAAGTCTATTACGCAAGATTAATTCAAACCAGATTGCTAGATTAGTATTAACTATTAGTTGCAATGTATGCTCCAAGTGCGTGCTAGTATAAAAAATGGACAGTTTTTGCAGTTGTCACTATTAGGATTAAATAATTAATAACCATAATAATAATTAATAAGAATCATGAAAGTCAAAAACTATTACTTTTATTTTCATAGATGACTGATATAACTAGTTTTTTAGAACAACCAAGTTAAGAATTATTGATTATAATAAAACTAATTTAATATTGCTTTAGAAAATCAAAAAGCGAAATTAAAAACGTTACTAAAACAACGACTCGATAAATTCGAAATAAAAATATCAATTTGATGGTTATGGCAAGGCGAAGTGAAACATCACAACACTCCTTTGACAGGAAAAGTGCCATAAATTTCCGTTATGTTTAGTTTAAATATTAAAAAGTCACGTTTAGAGATATTTAGTATCTTTTGGATATAAAAAAGGTGAAAATAACTACATAAACATTTAAACAGATATCAACAATAAATAGGTTATTTGGCATAAATGTTTCCAGCATCTGTGCTTATTTTTACGCCACTTTTATACGCTTTTACACGGTTAATTTACGGAAGTTTTGGAAGGATAAAAATATATCTACATTTTCATTGTTAGTTTTTACGAGTTGCTTTTATTTGAACTTTTGTGATACATTTGGGGGTTTGAAGTTTAAAATAAAGTATTTTACTTTGTTAGCTAAATAAAAAACATGCGTAAATTATTTTTTATTTTTAATAAATATTCAAACAATTTTTTAAAATGGTATTTAATTTGAGTCTGCTTTTGTAATAAAATATTTTTGAGATTAGATCCTATCTGACCTGATCCTTTACTATCTGACCTAAGGTGACCAGACGTCCCCCGGTTTTGTCGGGACAGTCCCGCTTTTGCTTCGCCTATCCAGGTGTCCATAAAATCTTCAAAATGTCCCGCTTTTTATGGATAATTACGATTTTACGAACATAAATAGCAAAACAGCTGTATTACGTTTATTGGTTGAAACAATAAACGTAAATGAGAATTTTTTAATTAATTTTCTTCTAACTTCTAAATTACAGTAAATTATATTTAATATTAGTATCCAACGAAGTTATACTTCTTTTCAAAAACTAGATGTCATTATCTAGAACATGGCCCCCTCCCTATGTTATAATACGATCTTTGTTTCATGTTTTTACTTTATACTATGTCTGGTTCCAAAGATACTAAAGATGAATTGTTTTCGGCGAGACACCCTGTATAATGAACATAAGGTCTGTCCATGCGAAATCGACCACTAAAATGAACCGATCTCACGGATTTCGATGAAAGTCAGTTATGAGGTAGCAATCAAGTAAAAAACATAAGGAATTTATCAATTTGCTAGATTATGCAGAACTTCGGAAATATTTAAACTGAAAGAATTATCAAAACTGCTTGCACGTCTTTAAGAAATATAAATATCTCGAAAAGTATTTATAATAATAATAATTGCTACAACCCATAACCTGGAAACCAGGCCCCAGAAGCTATAAGCTTGTGAGGGAGGGGGCGATGCGGGAGGGAGGAGGCGATTGCGGAAGGGAGGGGGCGATATCCTAGAACAAACAATTCTTTTATGTATTGATTACAACAAGACGGGGCTTTTTGGACGGCCTAATAAGTTTTTGTTACTAAAAGTATTATTATTTGTTTCTAAACGAAATATTTTAAAATTGCAGAAAAATCGGTGAGGTCACATTTTTAAAAATCTGTACACATTTCTTGAACATTTCTATATTAAATGCAAAACGGCAAGTTGGACGTTTTATAAGTTTTGGCAGGAGAAGTTTCTAAAGAGCGCGTTGCAGGCAGTGAGGCACTACAGTCTATGGCCTGCCGATGTAACCCGCATCGCAACCTTCTATACAGAGTTTCATAGATCAAGTTCAGTACAGGGAAGATATTATGCAGTCGGCTTCATGGCAACACGCCAACACAGGTTTAATATTAAATTTTGAATTTAGCGTTGAAATTGTTTACCAATCATCTGATTGGTAATAACTATTAACAGGCCATATCAGTATGAAATACTCAAGAATAATTAACATATTATTTATGCAAAATAGAATTGTCTTTCTTTGTACATTTTTTAAGGAATTTTAAACAAATTATTCCTAATTAATGCAGTAATAAGAATAAGAAATTTGTATATTTGAGCAGATATTGTTTCTTTCACTGTATTTAATTAATAATATAGTTTTTATGTGTAATTTTATTTAAAATATATTTTGCATAAAGTTGGAGTGCCTCTGACACAAATATCCAAGTTAAACGAGACAAGGTAATTAGTAGGAGATAAGTGTTTGGAAATACAAAAGCAGCATTTTTTATGATTTACAGGTACCTATTGTCGTCAAAGGAGTGTTATTCTGAAATGTGGCTACGTCGCTTTAAGCACGATGCTCACCTGGATGTATAAAAGAAGGTATAGTTAGTAATAATACGGTCCATAGTACGTACGAACATGAAATTATTCTTGTCTAGTAGTTGTTCATCAGCGTATCTTAAACTGTTCTTGCATAATTTTATTTACCAATTTTTCCTCTGTCTTAGGCCACGACTTTTTTAACCTTTGTTTTTATTTGCGTGTTGGTTAATTCTGAAAAACCTGTAGTTTCTACTTTTAGTTGGCGAAGTAGAGTTTTTGCTGTTTTGATAATAGATTTGCTTTCTGGTCTTGTGTCTTCATACCGTGTAACTGTTTTCAGAAGCGATTTTTGCTCTGATTTGTTTAGGTAGTTTGCTAGGTTAATGATGGCTGCTTTATGTGCACCTTCTAGTTGTAGCACACCTCTCCCACTCTTCTTTCTACTGGTGTATAATCGGTCAACATCGGCTCTAGGATAGTGTAAGCCGTAAATTGTCAGAAGTTTACGGATTTTTCTGTATATGTGTTGCCGTTCCTTTAACCCCCTTCTAATGTACCAAAGCTATACTAGATAACTGATACCGCATACATTCCAATTTCTACTAATTTATTTTTACTCTTTAGCTCAGCTTTAGAGTAAATTACTACTTTTTCTATTACTGAAAGAACAAACTTAACACAATAAGAATGTTTTAAGTCTTCTTATGTTATTAAATTCTTTATTCAATCATTTCCGACGTTTCTTAAATTTTATTTTTCATTTATTTCCATTCAAATTCCAAATTCTTTACATCGTTGAAAGCAATTGCAGTTTCAAGTGAAAATAGTATAATATATCGTGTAGTATGTTACAAGTCACTACAACATGTCACTAGAGACCTGATTATCTTCAAGTTCCAGGACATATGTGAATTAAATCCCAGAAAGTTTTCGCACGGCTTTTGATCTAAGTTAAAAATACATTATGCTAATACATTATAATGAGTTTAGTTTTTCGTTAACCATTGGTTTTTCTTGACACCTTCCAATAATCTTTGCGCACTTTGGTTTTGCACCTTTTTGCTGCTGCTATCCTCTGAGGAAAATCCTTGAAACGATTTGGTAGCGGTTTCGTTCTCCCCGAATATATTTTTTATTAGTCCCCAGTACCACTCAATTGAGAGTTCTGGTGTGTTGGGCTGGTTCTGTTTTTTTGTTGGACGTAATGGATATTATGGTCTTCTAACCACTTTGTGTATCGTTGCTAGTTCTGGCCAAAACGAAGTTACTTAGTATGATTTGGTACAAATGGCAGTAATTGTTGTTGCGCTTAGTGACAGCAACGTTTAGCAAACATCGAGTGACAAATTTTGCGATTGATTGTACCTTCCGCAAACAGTGGTTTATTGCAAAAACCACTCTGACAGGTAACCTGACAAACGAGCACCTTCGTTTAAATTTTTCTATTGCAATTTGTCTCAGATTATCCGGTATCTCCTCCTTGGACAAAAAGTATAGTAGCAACGTCAAACTTAAAATATTTTCATCATCCATTATTAACGATTTTTAGACTAAACGTCCAAAATTTTTCCACGGGCCTCTTCACATTTCGAATTCGTACTTAAGACTGAGCAGGGTCAGCCAACACAAGGAGGCTTTTAATTGAAGCAGATTCATTACAAATCACACCTATATTTTAATAAAAATTGGTAGATATTTTAAATATACATTCATGCCCGCAAAAACCGTGCAAAGCTTTCTGAGAGAAGCCTTTCATACTGGATGTCTATATAAAAGTGTCTGTATAAGAATATGTACTTAGATGAACTTGGTTCTGGAGATACGTACCATTCTAGAATTTATTGCTGTGTAGTATAATAATTTTAATGTGACAGTTCTGTTATGACAATTTAAGCTGGTATTAAGTTCTGTTAGGAATATGTGTTGCCCTTCGACTACCCTCTCTTAACCTGGCCTAATCAAGCATTTATAAAACCCAGCACTACTTACCTTCATATCTTGTCAATATGAATACGTAACAATTTCGTTGATTATATTAGACAATTCACGGTGTTTACGAGATCGAATTGAAGAATTCCCATGATTAAATATCAACTTTAAATATGTTTTTATGGATATGTGGTTTGATTCTAAGGCTATTTTACATTTACATAAGTTTGTACTTACGGCAAGCAGTAAACTTAAGTTGTGACATCTTAGTTAGTAGCTTGGGCACACAAAAAGTAATGCTTAAACAACTCATGAATTACAGCACTGCAAAATTTTACTCTCTTTGTTTCTGAACTAAAGGCAAGGATAACTTCAAAGAAACCAGAGCGATCAGAGAAATAATTTTTATTCCAAAGACCGCAAACGCATATCGAATACCACACCGATCTGCTATCATTCAAGATTCCCTTTAAATTGTTAGTTTTCTGGCTAAAACGGTTTTTTTTAAATGCTTACTTCGTCAAAGTAGAAGCTATATTTATAAATTGCAGCAAATTTTTATTGTTGCCCTAAAATCTCAGCATGTGATGTATTGATCTTCCCCAAGGAGAGGACGATGATCCTATTCATATATTATGCAGGTATCAAAGAGGAAGTCCTTGCAGTTTTGATGTTACCAGTTATACTATTGGCAGCACTTTATTTACTTCATTGTTGAACGATTTCATATATAAAATAATTTATAAATAATTTCATACAAGTGTTTTGGAATTCGTAGTTAACACAAACGTAGTTAAAGACATGAAAACCTTAGAAATGGAATTACATTACGACATAGGCTAGAATTACACTATGGTAAACGATGTTTTGAAACAAAACACTGAACACAAATAATAAACAAATAACGCTGACACTAATGTTAGATAGTGTACGAAGGGCTTCATTAGAAAGCTCTCTGTAAATAAAAATTTACTATGAATGAATTTCTGTAAAAAGTACGTTAAAGTGAGCGATTTACTCCAAATAAATTACCAGTGACTGGTTAAACGAACTACTTAATTTTGCAAGCCTAAATTAAAAGTTACGTTTAATAAAACTTCTGTCAGAATTTAGGTTAGACACATATACTTAGCGAGATTCTATTCCTGCTACTTTTCCAATTAAACTTATCTACTTTTCAAACGAAGAATTTTTTGCTTTTCCGAAGGGAGAACGACCAAGTATTGACTATAACCCTGTTAACAAATCTGTTCAGATTTTCAATTATCTCCTGTTTTCGATGAGAATTATTTAAGATATCTCATTTGAAATTTTATTAAAGTTGTTATAATCAAATACTTTTCTTATGGCATAATCTTTAAGAGATACTTCTTATACCGATATGCACTTGTTTTAATCTATAATAATTAATGTCCAAGGCTATCTTTGAAAATTAATTAGGAATTTAATATTTGTATTTTTTGTATTTTGAATTTGTCTTTGACATATTTTAGAACTCATGTTGTACACTTTTGATGTAGAGGCGGATTGTTGATCAAACGATCGTTTGGTAGCGACGCGACGGGCAGGCTCTTAATGGACCGAACCTACCGGTGCGTGGTGATAACATAAGCTGCAATTTTAGAATAATTAACAAAAATGGAGTCACAAAGCACGAAAGAAAAATCTTACAGATTTAGATATTGACATTTTCAGGCACTTGATACAGAGCTAGAGCTCTACGATACAGAAACTAACCAGTTTTTATATTTTAACTTAGCCACACCTAGAAGACTTCTAGGTTTAAACATTGGAATTTCTGAGTTTAGAATCTTAGATACCCATAAACATTGTAAGACTGACTTCGAAAAAAAAACTAACAAGTGATTATAAAATTCTAGATCTTCTAAGTTTCGTCGATCTTCGTAAATAATCAAGCTAAGAATTTTTTAAGTTTTTTACTTCCCTTCTATAAGAAAAAAAGAACAAAATATTGCAGAGACTTGTGGTTTTACAAAATTGTTTAGAAGGGAGTTTTGTGGTTAAGGTTATTTAGGTACAAACCACCATAGGTCGCTTATTATTCGAGTAGGTTGAATATACTCACCAACAGATTTTAAGTCATCTAAGTACGAAACATGAATTGCAAGTTTTTCAAAGGTAGAGCAAAAAAGTTCGGAAAAATCATTAAAAAAACAAATTGACATTAAATGGTCACATAAGGCATTCCAAGGCATATCATATGAAAAACAGGACAAAGGGAGTGAATAAATAGACAACCCACCGGATTGTCGAATTTCTAGCCCGATGACTGAGAAATCTATCGCTAGGTTATATATTCTGGCGCCTAAACAACCTACCAGTAAAATGCCATTATTGGTTTAAATATCAGCACAGTCATCAGTAAGGGTAATGATTCCGATCTATATGCCATACTTCGTGAAAAATCTAGTGTGAAATTCGAACACTAGATCACTCTAAAAAGTGTGTGTTTAGGTCCAATACATTTAGAGTAAAATATCTAATATGTACCTTCCTCTAGACCATAGAGTTAACTTCAATACAATGTTAGTGTAAATTTATTACACTTTAAAACAAATATATTGGGATGATATAAACCTAAATAAAGATAATAAATAGGATTTTATAAGAAATCCCCACGTTCGGGCGAACAATAAACTATGAGATGATACTATAATAAACTTCAAGATATTTAATCTGATTTAGTTAGCTTTAATAAAAACTAAAATATAACAACCCAATAGCTTTCTCTTTCCCAGTAGGCTAACTCGTTGAGGCTTAATTCGATTGAGCATGAGATAAAGAAATATTGATCTTATTAATTCCTGTACCTAGAAAGAAAAACTTACTACACAGAACACCTGGAATCCTGCATCTGGACGAAAAATAATCTTAAACTCTATATATAAAGAAAATAAATGGATACTTGCATCCCACATCAATAATAATTAAGCAGTTTTATAAATTATAAACACAGATTTTATTTTATTTATGAAATGAAAAATTTTATCAAAATATAAATTCATAAATAGAGATCACACAGAAAAATCTTTCCTAAGCTTGTTCAAACAATTTATTGGTCGTTGGCAACCTGACATGTGGGTTACAACTGGTTTCATTTGAACAAACCAACATCAAAACCAAAATTAATAAAGAAACTTATTTACTGTTAAAAGGAAAATTCTAAACTTGGTTAAAGACAAATAATTTTTGTTGTTAACGAACTTCTTGAAATTTACAGATTAATTCATAAAAAATTTTTCAAATAAATTGTTTTAATAATTGTTCTTATCAAGAAACAAAATCTTATTAACGACCCACCTTGTATATCGTGTGACAAAACAAATATGTCGCTATATTCACTTCACACTTTCCTTGTGCACAAAAGATTTTACAACATTTATCCAAATCAGCTGTTATCAATTACATAAAACATCGATATAAAAATTGAGGATCAATAAAAAAGTTTTCTTTGATTTATATAAAATAAATCGATCACAATTCTCAGGGAATGTCCAAAAATGAAAACAAATTCTTCTTTGTTCCAAATATGACAGATAAATATCCAATTCAAATGTGTTTGACGTTTAATGTAAACAAAAAAACACGTGGGTTACTCTAACCCTATTTTATTTTTCAGATTTTAATCTAGAGCCGAGCATAGTTTCCACCTTTATGCTTTTATCGACTGACTTTGTTCTTTTTCGAAAGCCCTTTTATACGTTTACGAAAAAACATTTGAAAAAACAACGAAATCGCACTAAAATTCATGAAGTCAGAAATAAAAACATGTATTAAAAATTAACATCGATCTTAATTCTAAAAAGATGAAAACAAAGCTGCTAAATACGACCAAAATAATATCGCACACTTACGTTTTATTAAACTGATAAATTTTCAACCCGATGCACACACGTTTTTTGTCCAATTTGACTGATCAAAAATCTGTCATGAGTTTTTTAAATATTACTTTGATTGAAATGTTGATATAAGCTTACAGCAACTGTTAATAAATATGTTTTAAGAAATTTTATGCATATTTGATTAAGCGAGGAAATAGTTTGTCTACTAAAAGAATAAGAAAAAATTGTGTCGTATAAGAAATGTAATAAAAAACAAATAAATATAACATTGTATATTTTATAAAATTAATATCTAACTAAGTACTTATTGTTAATGTCTAAACTTCTGACAATGAAATGTCAATATTATTTGCCGAATCAGGCGCTTTAAAAAGTGCCAGAACTTCTATAGGAGACGGCACATTCTTCTTTTCTTTTTTCTTCCTATACATGTTAATTATAGGATCTGATGATACTAGGAACCTGTTTATTATGTCCCTGTTTGTATCGATCCTGGAAGTTTTTCGGGCATGAAATAAACGAAATAATTTCCAATCTTTTTGTCTAGCCTCCAGGACATCTTCAGAAAGTTGTCCAATTGGTACCATTTTCTCAATAATGTCAGCTCCGCGGATCAAGATTTTGTGAACAGTGGGACTCATGTAATACCACCCATATACTGTAAATCTATGTGTTGTTCTGTCGTTTCTAACAGTATTGTGTGAATAGTGCTGTATTTATGTAGTGTCCACTGGCCATTGCTCGCAAAATTATATCATAACATTTAATGTATTCACGATTTAATCATGTAATTTCAGCAGATTTTTCTGCATTAGTGAAAAATCTGCGAGCCGTATTTCCAACATTGGAATTACTTCCGCCTTGCTTAGGTAAATCCACAACCAGTCCCATTGCGTTATAGAACTCTTTGGTAATATTTTGTTTTCTTTGCTAACTCTTGCTTATCTTTTCCTCGTATCTGCCAATTTTGAATATCTAATCTGTATGCGATGTGTAGCAAAAATTCAAAAGTACGTATATATGAATGTAGCGTGGAAAGTCAAAAATCATAAGTTGAAAGGTTGTAAGTTGTGTTGACGCGTTCTCATATAGAATATTGCAGATCTTTCCATCAAAAACTGATTTAATGAAAAGATGATTAAATATCATTTGTGTACCATCCACTAAAGCTGTAGTGGATTGTATTTGAGCAATCTGGGACTCCATTTCTTGGTAATCGTATTTTACGTTTTCCGCTGTTTCCTTTTTAAATTCAAATTTTACAGGTCTACAATATCTGGTGGATGATGTTTTTAAATTTTTCCAAATAATTATTTTCGTGCCTGAAGATTCTTGGAAAATTTCCAAAGCTCCCTGCTGTAGGTCAACATAATGTTCTTTACTCAAACCTAAATCAATGATGAGTGCTGCTGCTTCATCTGGCGTTATAAGGCTTGAATCACGGATCCTTAATTTCGTAAGCTCGTTCCATTCTTTTTAAACTTTTGAGCGAGGCACTTGTCGCTAGCTTCACTACATCAGCCGCTCTTCTTTTCCCAGCAGACCTTAGGCTTTCTTGGGTTGGAAACAAAAGTTCATCGGGAGTTTTCTATTCCACCAATTTGCTCGCTTTCCTGGTTTGTGATCTATAACACCTCTGTGAAAATAGCTTCCTGGGTCTGCCACGTAAAACAGGCGTAGACGCAGAATCTGCGGGAGGAATTTCCTCAATTCTTGGTAAATTGACTTCTTGATTGAGCCACTGAGAATTGTTTTTAAAGAAACGCTGCGTATCAAACATCGACTATCCCGCCACCGCGCCATCATTTTCGTTAAAATCACTTTCATTGAATTCTTCAAACATTTTTCAAACTCTTTTGAATAATTTGGTGTTTGGAAATCTTCTACTGGCCAAAAACTATTGCATGACGGTAATCAGTGGAACATTTTTTAAAACTCACAATAAACATAAAAAATTATAATCAACATATGAACCGTGATTTTACTAAATATTATTTATCAGCATTTTAGTACATACCTGCATTTAAAGGATCCGTAATCACAAAAATCGTAACTCGCTGTAAAAACACAAAAATATCGACCACCCTCTTCGATTTACAGTACGATACTACCGTATGCATTTGAGGAGTGCATTCCACCCCTCAGTTCGAGCGACCGGAGATACCAAGATCATAAAACCACAAACAATAACGGGACTCGATGCGTTAGTTATCTGTCTACAAGAAACAGTCGCAAATATTTATTTTTAATATTCTTGTAAAAATCGTTTTTGGCAAGTCAAACCGAGCAAATAGACGTGTGTGTGATGATAAGATATCATGTCAATATCTTTAATCATTTATGGTAATTTTTTACACTAAAACAGTCAAATTTCTAATTATTTCGGAGTAATATTTTGCTGTTGCCTTTTGAATCTTTTACTCTACATGGGAAGTATATTGCCTATTTAGAGTGGATTGTTATAAAACTTTTGTATAATTTGTTTTATATTTAAATTAGAATTTAGAGTAAAATTAGTGTAGTTTTTCAAGGTCAATGTCAATAATAATAAAATAAGTAATTTATTTATTTATTCATTGCAATGCAAACGTGCATAAAAAGTATATACCTATATACAATTAAAACATAAGAACGTATTGAAATAAATATAATTATATAATAACTTGGGACACTTCTATTTTGGTTAAAGGACACCCCGAAACTTTTATTTCGAAATTGTTTTTCTTGGTCCATGGTATGGTTGTTAACTGTTGCTATAGTGAACTACTGCTCGTGCTCCATGCCAACTCATGAAATTTCTATTAGGCGATTCCCTTTCAGCACTCCGTGAACTCCGCCAAAGTTCAAAATTACTACAATTATGATGAAATTACTCTTTTCTTCTGCGAATTAGATGTGATTATAATTATTGCTTTTACTTACCTAATTTTTTAATAAATGTATACTGTTTGAAAAAAAAACACTGAATATGAAATATTGAAAAATGTACAACTCCGTTGGATATCAATATTAAATAGTTTACTGTTGAACATGTCTAATAAGTTTCCAAGTGCTCCCGTTTTACTCATCATAAGTACCACTAATTACTAAAATTAGAAAATAATATTTACATGTATTAATAAAATGTTTAAAATGTAAAATTGTTTTAAGTTACCTTATATTAATTATTAAAACAACCTGCGAAGTTTCACATTCGCTCGCAGTAAAAAGACATGAACATATTTGCACTTACAGGTGTCTAGTTATGACCGTTAAAACTTTACAATTTAAAAAGTTGGAATGTTGGTTATAACGATTAAAGCTGTTGATCATGATTAAATGTTTAAATGTTAAATGTTAATGTCATGATTAAATGTTTTTGACTAGTCACATTTAATTAATTGAAATTAGCATTTCAACTGCCTGATCAAGCGGTTGAAAATGCAGTTGATTGATACTTACACATAAACAGCTGCAATCAGTGCTGTCTGAAAGGCACTACTCTCATGAGAGCTCGCATTTATTTAATTGAAATGTTACGTGCTAGGCAAGTATAAACACAATTAGCTTTTCAAGTTGCAATATTATTTAACAGAGAAAAAGGAATTGTTTTCATGCAGTTGTAGAATAAAAGAGAATAGTAGAAATCCTGTCGTCCGGGGACTCGCAGGCATTAGAGTCATTTAATGGAAAACAAGTACGATTTTACTTTTTGTTTGTTTATTGTCTCGATGATGAAAGTGAAAAGTTGCTGGTTGAACATAACCAATTAAATTTATTAGTAAGAAAATCATTATTTTGTTTCCGAATAGCAAAAAAAGGATAAAATTAAATTTCAACAATCGCTTTTCCTTTTGTCGTAATTCATTCTATAATATCTGTGAGTATTTTTCATTGAAATCTGTAATGACATTATAAATAATCAACAAAATCTCCAGTAGAAAGGGAATTGACACAAAGCTTTTGAATTTAGTGAGAACGACGATGTTAAGTAAATTGTTTTATTGATCTTTTGATGCTTCGCAAGCGATAAATGATTTTCCGAAGGACATTATGACCATTTTGTTATACAAAGCCCAGGTGCAAACAAGAAAGGTCCTTTTTCCTATTAAACTTTCTATTCTACTAAATATAAGAACCATTTTTAACAGAAATTTAACATTGAATGTTGTACGTGTTCCTTTCTATAATCAATTCAGTATTTAATATTTGTAAGGGTGGGTTTGTGTCATCATAATTTTAAAATGTTAAGTGGGTATTATTGTGTGGGTAGACTGATGAAAACTGGTTTAGTTTCATGGAAAGTATTAAAAACTTTTAAAACTAAGACATTTAGCTTGAAAATTTAATCTTAAAATTGGTTTCAATTACGGACTGTATGAAAAAGGTAGCGTTCGTCTCAATTATTAAAATATTTATATTGCCATAAAACCTCGAAAAATTGTGTACTTCTTCATTTAGTTAATTAAAACGTTCTACACTATTTCAGATTTTTAAAAGTTTCAAGTTCCGCGTTTCACCTTATTGATTACTTTTTACTTATTAAATAAGAATTGATTATTACCTTCAGTCCACTTAAAGAGAATATAAAATGAGATCACTGAAATATGAATGAAAATTAAAAAATGTAAAGCAAAGTTTTCTAAAAAGATTATTGGCTACCGTAACCTTCCGTATGTTTAAAATTACTCAACGCAACTCAATCTGGTTTTATTTGTAGATTAGAATTTTCGATTTTTATTTGAATGAACCATATTGTGGAAAGTTTTTGTTAAAAAAGAGTCGGGTTGTAATGCAGATCTGAGACTTTTCTCGAAAAGCGTACAAAAATCTGGAAGTTAAGTTTCAACCTTATATTACTAATTGGCTTTTCTTCTTTCCCTATTGTTATCATTGCACTTACGGTATGGACAGCATGCGGTACCATTCGTATTTGTTCTATAAGAAATAGTACGGGCTGTCCAACTTGGAAAATGGATAGTCGATTGTAGAATAGATGTGTAAATTGAGTTTCGTATATCCAGGTATTTGTTAGAATTGAAACTTTAGCTGTTGCTTTTCTCTTTTAGGTATTGTATTATTTCATAGCTTTTACCACAGCTAAAAAATATACAGGGTACCTACTCGATTGTCGGCACTTTGAAGTTGTTAAGGCAGCTTTAAATATCGCACACAACAGTGACACACCACGATCAGCTAGCCGAGGCTTGCCGATCGTCATCGTCACTGCATGCTGGTAATAACGAGGACTATATATCACAACATTACTATCGTTTCATTACAGCCCGAGAATACAACACGGTCAAACACGGTGGTTTTCAATATTTGTGAGTGTGCACCTACTGGTTGTTATTATGCTTTTACTATAGATAACTTACTGTTTTTAATCAAAGTATGATAATCACGAACATATATTGTACCTTACTTCGAAGTATTTCATGTACATGTGCTTTGCAAGGTATCATAACTTAACCAATACGTCTTGTGATAGCCCGTTAATCTTGCTACTGTTTACAATAGGCGCTTTTCATAACATAAGAACAACTAGGGAAACCTCGTCAAGACATGGCGGTCAAAAGCATTGAAGGATTCCCCTATATACAAAATTCGATGTGTGATTACAATCCTTCGGATTTTCGTAAGTGATTATTTAAATAAACGCAACCAAACATAACCAGTTGAAGATTCTATGCCTATCACACCTCTCTCCCAGCTTACCCTCCTCTCTTCCGACATATCTTCCTCTCTGGCTTACCCCTCCCACAGTTTATTCTATATACATACATACGGAAATTCTGCCTTACGAAATGATAAGAATAAAATCAAAAATCGATCTTATTTAAAAATTCTTGTACCTTCTTGTTTAACTGTAAATAAATAAATAATTACATAGTAATAACAACTAATTATACAGGATAATGTAAAATAATATAAATCTAGAATAATTCAAAGATAATGGGTCAAAATCATTAAACATCACTAAACATCACTTAAACTGCACTATAATGCCCATGCACTTTACTTCACTTCACCACTCTTTTCATCACTGACTAATTAAGTTCACTATTGTCCATGCACAAATTTCCACCACTCCTTTTTATCCTTTGCTATCTCTTTAGCTTCTATCCACGTTTTTCCCCTTTTTGTTAAAATTTTTCCTATAACTTTATCCCAAGTCTCTTGTGGTCTACCCCGTTTCTTTCTTCCTGTTGTTTTCGCTTCCCATACTTCTATGACCGGCCTGTTTTTATCCATTGTTTTCAGGTGTCCCCACCAGCTTAATTGGCGTTTTTCTATAAAGTCGGTTATAGGTTTTATTTCAAGCTCTTCTCTTATTTGATTACTTCTTATTTTGTCCCTCAATGTAACTCCTTTTACCCTTCTAAGATATTTCATTTCCATTGATTCCACTCGTTTTTTCATTCTTTGTGTTAGCACCCACGTTTCGCTTCCGTATGTCAGAATAGGTCTATATATTGTTTTGTAGACATTCATTTCGTTACCCTTGATATTTCTCTTTTGTTTATAAATGTCTTGTTTATTGAGTAATATAAACTATTACATTTTTCTATCCTTTCTGTTATGTCAATTTCTTGTTTCCCTCTGTCATCAATTGTTACGCCCAGGTAATTAAACTTTCTCACTTGTTCAATCTTTGTGCCGTTTATTTGTATATTTATGTGTTGCGGTTCTTTTGAGATTACCATCACCTTTGTTTTCTCTACGTTTATTTTCATTTTATTTTCCGTTAGTACCTCATCCCATATTGATAAATTTATTTGTAAATCACTTTCACTTCCAGCCATTATAATGATGTCATCCGCAAACGCACATTCAGATATATACCGGGGCTGTAGGTTTCTATAGCCTATACTTGCAATTTCTTGACCCTTGGTCTACATTTTCCATTATTTCATCCATGAATACGGTGAATAATACCGGACTCATAACCCCTCCCTGACGTAGACCTTCGTTCGTGCAGAATTCTTCTGAAGACTGATTGTTGTTAACCACATAATTTCTTGTGTTTTTATATAAATTTTTGATTGCTCTTTGTAGTTTATGATCTACTCCTCTTCTTTCCAAGCTTTTCCATATTGTTTCCCTGGGTACTTTATCGAACGCTTTTTCTAGATCGATGAATGCGTAGAATACTTTTTTATTGTGTTGGAGTGTTCTTATATTTATTTCTTTTATAGTGAATATATGATCTTGTACGCTTCTCAACTTGGGTGTATTTTGTGCAACTTCTGCGTAATGAAGTTATAATAGAAGTTAAATTTTAATCATCTCCATCTCTAATAATAACGTAAATAAACGTCAATTCTCTTTTCTAAAAACTGATAGGTGATTCGAATTTGTTAAAATTAATTCGAAACATTAATAATTTAAAAAGCGAAAATAATTGTAAAGCTTAAAGAAGTATATAATGAACAATAATGAGTTCGTGTATCAATATAGTTCAGAGTATCATTTGTTCTTCATGTTGCAGTATTAAGGCGTGAAAGTTTTTTGTGATGTTCAAAAAAGGCAACTAATTGTACTAAGTGTTTGGTGATACCTCGAATTAATTTGTGTAACTAATGTATTGTAAGTTATTTTGTAAAAGGATTATTATCAAACCTTCGAAAGACATAGATGTCTTTGCTCATGTTGTTTAGTAATTTAGTAAAAACTTTGTTATTCTAGAAAGGAATCCGCAATTAAGCTTGTTTTATAATCCTTTTTGAATGTCTATGTTTAGAAAAAACGGGCGTGTTTGCCGTATTATATGTATTATAGTTCATGTAACTTTATTTACAATAAATTGTTTGACGATCAATAAACTTCATTTAATAAATGAGAAATTATTAATAACAAACAACCTGCTATAGATTGCCACGAGAAATTGCCTGCCGTCAATAGTTTAATACTAAAGATAGGACGGATTTCTTTTCCTAAATTGTAGATTCCCGTCACATTCTTTTTTAACAATAATAACAAACAATTTGTGTTGCGCCCTTTTAAATATTCATTTATTAGTGTGTTTAATGTAAAATTAGTGAGCTTTGGTCATTAACACCCATGACACCTGAAAGTAATTTGATTAAATAAGTAAGGAATCTCATCCAATGCCTTTTAGACGCCCATTTGCGAGGCTGGTAGTTTTTCTAATGTTACACTCTACATGCTTAATGGCCACCCTCTGAGCGGGCGCGTTCCCCACAGCAAGTGTAACATAAAAATATCTGTTTATCAAAACTGTATAAGCCGTCGGCAATGCTTGTTTTAGTTTAAGTACTGATGATGCTTAAACGAATTATAATGTACTGTTTTTGTTAAATAGATTTTCTTCGCGGTATCTCTTAAAAGTATGTCTTAAGTATCTCGAGTGGCAGACTTCAGCTTGCAACAGGGCGCCTAGTATTCAGCATTAAAGTATGAAACGTTAGCTCTTTTTGCGTTATACTCACCTGTTCTAATGCTTTTACTTATACACACTATGTTTTGATATAAAATGTCAATGGAAGAACATTGGGATGTTCTATTTTTAGATGTCCTGATTGTTCACTTTTATTTTATCCTATAGCTGCTATAGCAGTTGTCTAGATTTAGGGAGAGTAAATAAATTCATTCCGAAATATTGGAGAAAAACAAAAAGTTGTTTATGTATCGAAATTCCATTTCAAACCGAATACACAGCTACTATTTTTGCATTTCGACGCTTAATGGCATCATTCACAAAAAGTTTTATTTCCTCTGAAAAGTGTTCGTTTAATTTCAAATTTCTGTCTCTAAAAGATACTATTTTTTTGTTTTTCAAGAGAGAAAAGAAATAAAACTGTTTAAATATAAAAACAACAGTAGGCGAAATGACAAAAGGAAAAGAGAGCTGTGTTTTCCTCTTACATAAATAATATTTGGCGACTATTACTTATTAATTTATTACAAGGTAAAAGCTTGCTCGATGATAAAATAAAGACTTCTAGTTGCTTTTCAGAAATAAGTTTTGTCTTGTATAAAGAAACCTTTTTTTGATGAACTCGAAAATATGTTTTCTCTATTTTTATTGCCGATTTTTTCTGAAGACCTTTTCCAAGGAAATTGTGGGTCATAAAATAATAAACTAAACACAAAAATATTATCACTGTAAACAGAACAAGAATTTTGGGGTTCAATTTACCGAAGGCAAGTTTCCATATCTACATAACAACATTTTTGGTAAATATCTTCACCATTCTCTAAAATGTCAAGAGGGTATCACGATATAACAAGAAAATGAAAGGCTTTTTTGTGAAATTTTATTGTAAAACTTTACACATTTGGTTTTGTAAGGAAAAATCGTTGTCTGAAAGTATTTAACTTCTGTATTTCAGCAAACCTGCACGTTTGGGATTAACACTGTCGTAGAATTAATTATAAAAAATAAATTTATAATTAACTGCTCTTTTCGTTCTTTATAAAAGCTTTAGTAATTAACTTTAAAAAAAGAAAACATTAACTCAGTAGGCTATTGCTCGTTTTAAGTGAGTTGTAAATGAATTGAGTATAAAAAATATCCAGAATAGATATCCCCGAGGAAAAAATATTCCCTCGAAAAATATACTATTAACACGAAAATTCTGAAACTTTTATTGTTATTTTAATTAGTCATGAAAAGGTTAGAAAGTAATTCGAAAATTAAAAAGGGCCAAATTTAGGGTAGATAAGCTACACATTTCTACGTTGCTGTTTAAAACTTTATAATTTGTAGAATATTAAACAACTGAACTTACAAAAAATCATAACTACAAATGTCAAACGAATAATAAATAACCGGTGGTGGAAAAGTTTTTTATGAAAAACTCTTGCAATTATTGCAAATACACACGAGGACTGAAAAGTGGATTGGCCATGTCGAAAAGATTTAACAGGTGGAGTTTATTCAAAAAACGAAAATAAAAACATTGGAATTGTTTTTGAGTCTTTCAATTTGTCTCCGTGTAGGCATGGCTGATGTAACATTTATTGGATTTGTAGCATGCCACGCAGATGTGCATTTCCGTGTTCTATTTCTGGAATTTATGACGTACCACTTGTTATCCAATAAGTACCACTCATACAACAATATTTTCTTTATTTTCTAACATTAACGAAATTAACTTGCCAACACGGTTTTATATAATATCAAAGTCAAACCCTATTTGTGGTGCTGTTAACCGTTAACTGTTAAGGCTATATTTAAACAGTCCCAGACCATCAGCTGGGTGGCAGCGGTGAGGGGACAACGAGAGGGGAACCTGTCGAACTAGTCCCCCACCACACATTATTTTTGGAGAGGGATATATTTAGAGAAACGTTGAGATTTTTTATAACACAAACAGCGTGCATAAATGAATTAATATTAACCAATTAATAAGTGAATGTACAGTAATTAGTAATTGTAAAAAATCATCAAAAAGTACTTCATATAATAAATAAATTAATAAAGAAAAATAAAAAAAAAATGATGATAAATGATAGTCATTAAATAAGCAGCCAACGTCAACACTGCATGGCTCCGTGGGATGAATGGCTGCCTCTCAGACTAGAGAACCACGGTTCAAATCCCACGCTGCAGTTCGTATACTTTTTTATAAACTATTTAATATATTTTATAAATAAACTTTTTTTTTAATAATTATAATATTTATCAAACAGAATAATCTACAATTAAATAGTAATATGGTAATGTATAATCAATTAGTTTTATGTTTAATTAACATAAATATTATACATATATTATGTAGTTTAAACAATGACTATACAATTGAGGAATAATTTTATGTAATTATTCTTTTTTACAAAGATAATTTTAAAAAATGTTTATGAAATATATTAAATGTTTTATTAAAAAAAACTAAATAAATTGCTTGAGATTTGAACCGTGGTTTTCTAGATAAAAATACAGAGACCCTCTCCGCAGGGCTATACTGTCTGTTGACATTGCTTGCGTCTTTAATGATCAATTATTATACTTTTTGTTTGTATTTTTAAAGAATTGTTTATTTTATAAATAAACATAAAAAAGAATAATTACGTACAATTATCCCTTAATTTTATAGGCATTGTTTAAACTACATAATATATGTATAATATTTATGTTAATTAAAAATAAAACTAATTGATTAAACATTATCATATTAGTATTTAATTGTAAGTTATTCTGTTTTCTAAATATTATAATTATTTAAAAAAAGGTTTATTTATGAAATATATTAAATATTTAATTAAAAGAACTATACGAGCTGCATTGGATTTGAACCACGGAGCCATGATCTGTTGATGTTGTCTGCTTATTTAATGGCTGTCATTTATCATCCTTTTTTTGTTTGTTTCTTTTTTATTAATTTATTTATTATTACGTTCTGATGATTTTTTACAATTACCTAATTACTGTACATTCACATAATAATCGGTTAATATTAATTAATCAACCATCAATATTAATTTATTTACGCATGTAAACATGTTTTGAAATCTGGGATTTTGCGCGTTGACTAAGAGGGGAAATGAGTTGCCATGCCAAGGGCGCCATCGCTCAATGATTAAATAAATTTTGCGATTATACTTCTAACAAAAGAATTGCGTGTAGGATTATCCTCAGACTTTGCATAGCGCTTAGTAAGTATATTTACAATGCCGCTACAGAGTAAGTTGTCTGAAAAATCTGCTTATTCAGATTTTCGAAAATCTGTTATGCCGAGCACCGGCTTTTAAATTATTTTGATAATACCATTTACAATAACTAACAAAACTCAATTTAGCGCGATTCTATAAATAACAATTAACCGCTTCGCAAGCATTTGAAAGAGCCCTTAGTAAAGGAAAACCGTATGTTCAGTATCAGTGTGATGTGGGTACCAACAGGAGTTCTACCGGAGTTCTTCAGATTTCTTCATATTTGCAAATTCATTGTAAGTAATGAACAATACAAGTTTCTACAATCACAAAAAACAAATTAAGAATAATAAATAATTTCATTCATAGATTTGCTATACCTTTTACGTTTTTCGAGACTGTGCCGCATGAGTTTTCTGTACACCTGTACTAAATTGTACATTTTATCTTGTGATTGAACATGAAATATTATCTTAGAAACGACAGATTTCTACATTTCATTAACACTAAGTAGTTAGTTTCATGAAACTCATTTTTGTTCTGCATTCAGGTTTTACCAGAATATAAGATACCGATGACACTTAAAAATATATAAGGAATTTTGGCGTTTTTTGTAGAGCTCTCATAATGCTTACATCATTTAAATAATATCGGCAATAGTGTAGCCCCTTGTCATAGGTCAAGATTGATTTAAAATTCTTCTGTTTGGTCTTCCGGTGTTCTCACACTGGCTGTGCCTTGTAGTGTTTCCATCTAGTTACTACAAATTTCTAGACCTCCTTGCTTCAATATTATCATGATTATTCCTATGTTTCACTACTCGACATTCGTTCTTCGTTCAATGCATTAATTATCAAGTTAAATAGTCGTTCATGAAGTTTTTCTTCTCCATACTTTGTCAGTTCAACACAAATATCATCTTTAGAACTTTATTATATTTTACCTTTCTATTAAAGATAAAAATTGAGATATGTTCATCAAAGAAAGTGACTTTTATTGTGATTTTATTATTTGAACACCTAGCGTACTTGTTAAATAACAACAATATTTTTATATATTGGTACATCTTCAGTGTATGATCATAATCAGTGTATGACGTTTGTGTATGTCATACGTTGTATTGGTTTTTCGGCGATATTGAGATGGATGAGTTTTTAGAGCAGAGACGCTGCATAACATATTGCTTTAAACTTGAGAAAACATGATCTCAGACGGTTGAAATGATACGTGTGGCTTTTGGATATGCTTCTGTCACAAAAGCATATTCACGTGTGGTTTAATTGATTTAAAGGAGGTTGCGAATCGATCGAACACGACAAGATTCCCGGCCGCCCATCGATACACCTATTGATAAAGTGAATAAAATGGTCTTGGAGAATTGCTGATTGTCTTTTGGAGATATTACTGACAATCTTGGGATATCTGTTGATTCGCGTCACATTGAGCAATAAGTTGGCCACAAAGCTGAATCTTGAACAAAAAATGAATCGAACAGCAGTTTCCTGAGACATGTTAAAGGAAGTTTTTAGCAGTTTTGTGCAACTCATCATAACGGGTGACGAGACATGGGTGTATGGATATGACGTGGAAACGAAGCAGTAATCGTCACAGTCGAAACTTACACAGGAGCCGCGAGTGAAAAAAGCAGTGGAATAGTCCTTCTGGTAGTTTTCTTTGATTATGAAGGTGTAGTGCATAGTCAATTTCTCCCATATGGTCATACGATATATAAAGAATATTATCTAAAGGTTATGTGTCGTTTGCCCGAGAACATTCGAAAGAAACGACCAGATTTATGGCGAGTAAATTCCTGGATGTCACATCAAGATAACGCACCTTCTTACAAGTCCATGCTTATCACTTCATCAACTTTTTAGCTAAGCATTCATCGACCGCTGTTTCGCATGTCGTATTAGCTAGATCTAGCATCAGCAGAGTTTTTCCATTTTCCAAAATTTAAGAGAACATTGAAAAGCCGTAGATTCGAGATGATTGATAAGATAGAAGAAAAATCACTTGAAGAGCTTTTAGCCATCCCGAAAATATACAACGAATAATTGCGTATTTGATGTTTTATAGACAAATTCACCTTCTTTGATGAGCATAGCTCGTATGATAGTGCTCTTTTCGTACAATGCGCTACCTGCTCGCTGCTAGCCACGCACGCAGTTGAGTAGTGGCTGTTATGTTTAAGCTTAAGATAAACCCTGTCAAAACAAACACATATAAGCGGCGAGAAAGTATGGAAAGAGGACACATATGGGGAGCGGGATGGAAACTGACTAATCCATTCTAGCGCGTTGTTGTTGAACTGGTTTAATTTAATTTAATTTCACTTGTTTACAAAATACCTCCACTATGGGAAACGCCTAAGATTCTATCCAAATCGTTCATATTCTCCATAATGGTGTCCGATTTCCTTCTGCGACTATGTTTAGATCACCTGCAAACCAACGCGGGCAATAAGCGTCAATAGGCGTTGGTAACCAGGTGTGCGTTTTGTACTCTTAACAGTTCAATAGCTAGCGATAAATGAATGCCAGTAGTGAATAGCTTATTTCAGCAGTCACTTTAAAAAACACATTGGTACTCTATGTTCCAGTAGAGTAACAAAATTAAGGAAGGAAGAGTATGCAGATTTTTGATGTTAAAAATTACTTTAAGCAGTAATAGTAAAAGCAGAAATTGAGTGGATAATTTGTATGTGATTTTTTTAAGAAAACTAAAGAACTAAGTTTAAGAACTATATATTATATCAAAATTGTGAAGCAGAAAAATACGACAAGTCTGACACCATATTTATTAGGGCAGTGGGGGCAAACATTAGCGACGAGATGTTTTTGTCTATAGCCACAAGACATTGACAACAATACTAATGGTCAAATCTGAAATCGTATCCAAATACTAAAATGTTGTCATGCTATAAACTTATCTTTTTTTAAATAACAGTAAAAAGTAGCAAACAACACAGTATGACCGAGTTACAATTCTACACTTCCGATTTGCTATTATACAGCAGATAATTATCAGGGAAAATGTCAAACAACAACTTTAACAAACCGTATATTTTTGAAAATCTTAGACATTTAGCGAGACTATGGCTAGATATGATTATATATAGGCTAAATATTTATTTTATAGCTTATTATTAGACTTGCTCAAATGCTACTTACAGCACCTAGTACCTACGATTGATCTGTAGTAATTTGAATGATAGATAGCATACTTAAAAACAATGTAAATAATATCTTTTCGAGTTTTTTAATCATTTACGTATTTACTTGACACACCTGCGTTAGCTTATAGCCACCATCCCCTATTGGGCGAGCAATTAAGATACGCTTAATTAGTCCGTCACTTATGTAAGTGCTACTAGTTTTCACTGGTGGGAGCGAGGTTTCGATTCACCCTCTACTAGCTCTCCAGGCTCGTGCCAAAGCTATTTACGTGCTCACTCGTAAGGGTCCGTCCGGAGTCCCTTCACTCCTCGTCCAGCATATGGACTTACGAGGATGGTCTGAAAAGTTTCCGACCTTAACGTGAAGATGGCAGCACTCGTCAATAAAAGCTAGGGAATGTAGTTGTGCATCTTTTGACAAGTACTCACCAACATTTCAGCCATTTTGGACGCGCAGTTATCATTTGACAATCGTTTGAGTGAGTCGATGTGAATGTTTTTGTGAAAATGGAAAAAATCGAGTATCGAGCTGTCATTAAATATTTGTTTTTGAAAGGCAATACGCCTACGCATATCAAAGATGAGTTGGACTCTGTGTATGGGGACTCTGCGTCATCATTTACCACAGTGGAATTTTGGGCAGCTGAATTTAAACGTGGCCGTACCAGCTTGGGAGACGATGTACGTTCGAGACGTCCAAAAATTGCAACCACTGACGATAACATCGCTAAAGTTCACCAAATGGTGCTAAACGACCGTCGAATTAAAGTGAGAAAGATAGCAGAGGCTATGAATATGTTCAAAGAACGTGTTTGTCACATATTGAATCAAGATTTAGGCATGAGAAAACTGTCCGCGCGTTGGGTGCCGCGTTTGCTCACGTTAGACCAAAAACGTGTTCGAATGAACATTTCCAACGCTCTGTTGGCGCAGTTTAGGCGCAATAAATCAGAGTTTTGGCGCCGATTAATTACTGTAGATGAAACTTGGATACACCATTATACGCCCGAAACAAAAATACAGTCAAAACAGTGGACTGCGAAGGGGGAATCGGCTCCAAAAAAAGCAAAAACTGTTATGTCGGCTGGGAAAGTGATGGCGACTGTTTTTTGGGATAGTCATGGAGTTATCTTAATCGATTATCTTCAAACAGGAAAAACCATTACAGGAGCATACTACGCATCATTACTTGACAAGCTGAAAGCAGAAATTGAAGAAAAACGGTCACATTTGCAGAAAAGGAAAATCCTGTTTCACCAAAACAATGCGCCGTCTCACACCTCCGCGGTTGCCATGGCGAAAATCCACGAATTACGGTTTAAAATGTTTGACCATCCTCCTTACTCACCAGATCTAGACCCAAGCGACTTCTTTTTGTTCTCTCATCTAAAAATTGCTCTCGGAGGACAGAGATTTTCGTCAAATGAGGAGGCAATCACCTTCGTGAACAATTATTTTGCAGAGAAAAACGCCGAGTACTATTTGGACGGGTTAAAGAGATGGGACCATCGCTGGGAGAAGTGTGTAGACTTACAAGGAGACTATGTAGAAAAATTTAAAATTAATATAAACTTAACTATGTATAAATTTAAAGAACTTAAAGAAACTTTTCAGACCACCCTCGTATATTGCACGACCGAATACAACCTCAATGTGGCTAGGGACTTGGTCGTAGATTTACCTAACAATTCCCAGGAATTTGTCATTCCGGCCTGCCATGAAAAGGCCTGGTGAGCCTTTGGCAGGGCCCTGTCCGACTCTACCTATAATTAGAGACCCAGCTGTGCCAACCCACAATGGCTGATACACATCATGTCATAAACAGAAAAAGCACCTGGCCAAACAGTTTTTTCAAAGACGGGATTAACCTTGCTTGTTACTCTCACGTCCTGGAGTACAGGCTCGTTCTGGGGCCATCCTCAAACTAAGGAACTAGTCGTAGTGACATACATAACTCCTGTCAGCTACAAATACTATACCGTGTGTTTGTTAGGAGTACAGTGCAGCGGTCACGAAAGGCGTGACATACGTTCATGCCGGCACCTTCGGTGTACATACTTATGGTTGACAATTTAATCACCGTGCCATACTTCTACTTCTGTGAACTCCTCTTGTAACGGTTCGTTTTTTCAACTTTTCAACGTTTTTTCAACCGAAAAATGCAATTTTGTATACATAATTGACAAAAACCCTTAGTGCGGTTCTGTGTAGTCCAGTATATTCTCCCGGTTTAATTTTGCAGACTTCAGTTTATTTTAAATGTTTTTATATTGAAAGTCACCTCCATATGTTTATTCAGATAAAATATTTTCGTTAAGTTAAAAATACAGAATTCTCGTAATGCAATTGTCGTCTTTGTAATTACCAAAGGTTAAAATTCTCAAATGTTCTCACGGTTTCAAATGTTGTTTTGTAGTGAAAAGCTGAAGTTGAATTTATAAATGCTTAGGGTTAATATCGAAGAAATAAATTGTCAGAAAACACATAAAATTTTTAAATTTATAGATCCTGTATGTGCTTGTTGGTTATTTCAGACGAAAGCAGAATCTCGTCTAGATGGCCACCTGCAAATAATATTGGGCTCTCTTTAGTAAGTAGATTTTAAGGGGAATCCCCGAAAGTTTTCGTTAGAAATGTTCTGGAACAATGTGACGTAATTATCCCTCATTGGCTTAGGAGAATCCCGCCATTTCTTTTACTGGTTCATTTAAAAATTTGCTTTTCTCAAAACCATACCATCGCCGAAATATTTTCAATTTGAACAGTAAGTCCGCAATAGACCACCATCGAAGAGGCTGATGCCTCGAGGCTTCTCCGGGCGCTCCACGCCCCGGGGATATTTTTAACAGGGTCGTTACAAAAAATGTATGCCCTTATAAATAAATGCATTTAGTTCGGAATTAGTAAATTTGATAATTTATTCTGTATTATCGTTTTCGTCTTACTTTAAGTGTTACTTTGTACCGATTTAGTTATTTGGAAATAAATCCATACTAGGATTATTTCGTAAAGTTTTGTTAGCTTGACAAAGAAAATAATACCGTCTTGTACCGAAAAATTAAGTATAACTTTGTATTATCGATTAATGATTTGTTAAGCAGCCTTCAAGTAAATAGTGTTCAAAGGTGCCGTTACCGTAGTGATATTCGAGAATCTGTTCCGTTCGGAAGCTATTGCAATTAATCATGTTAATGAATCTCGTTAAGACAATATAGTTCAGAATTCAGAAGATTTGTTCCCGTTTTGGTTCTCCAGGTCAACAGTTTGATAGTGAAAACTTATGTGTTATTGTCATTTTTGTGGTTTAAGTGAAACGTTTTGAGCCTTCTGTTTGTGCTAGAAATTTATGAAAATGAAGGAAATTTGTATTGGGATTACGTTCTTGTTTATGTAAGTTTAGTTATGTTTAATTTACCAGCTGGTTTGGGATCCCGAAATATTTTTAGAATATGATCAATTATTATTGCATTATTTTGAAGGAGAAAACTTTTCTAACATGTTTAATTTGTGTACTGTATTTTCAAATTTTTTACCTTGTTCAATATATAGATTTCAAATTAAATTATCGTATGATATAGTTTGGCTCAACAAATTTCTGATATTTTTGTCAATTGGAATTCAGTAGTATCGTTTGATATGTGTTTGATTAAATTGACGTCAATTTTAAATGAGGAATCTTTCCAAATAGAGATTCTTAGATTCTGTTAACATCAATATGGTGGCGCTCAACATGTTTTTTGTTTGTTCCTGATTCCATTAATTAATTAGAAGCTTTTGGGGTTAACACCCACTCCTGTATTTAAATTTTCAAAATGGAGATCTCAATAGCCGGTGCATTTATGAGTTGTACAGTAAGTGTTAAATATTTTGTGTTAAAATAGGTATGTTTTAATGTCGCCCATCGCGGGGCTTTGTTGTTTTATGATGTTTCACTCTGTATAGCTAATTGCTGCATGCTGAACTACCAACTGGTTAATGTAAATCAGTAAAAAAACATACTCTTACACTAATGGCCGTGACGGCTAATAAATTTTCTTTTAAATGATCTACAACAGTTAATCTGGAAAAAAGTCTTTGATAGACATTGGTTGTTTTCAACTTCAGAAGAAAAAATGTAGAAGGAAAGTTTTAGAACAATCTAACATATTTTTTCTAAAAGAAATTTGTCTTTGAAAACTCGATGAAATCTATATTGAAAGTAACGGCTTCAATTTAGAAAATATTAAACCCTTAGTCCCGACCCTTTAATTAACCAGTTAGGGCTGTTCCTTCATAAAATGAAGCCATCATTCACTATCCATTAAATTTTAAATATTAAGTTCTGAATAATTTGAGTAGGTTTTTATTTGTTTTTCATTAAATCTTTTCTTTTCCACAGTCAATTTAAAATGACGTATGTAATCTGCAAAAAGTAATATCAAGCTATTTTCAAAAGATAAATCATCTAAGATATCTTTACTGCTTGTTCAAATATTCATATGGGAAACTCGCCGTTTTCTTGTATTACCCTGATAGGTTTCTTTTAGTTTTACGATTTTTAGGATTAGGATGCGTCAAGTTAAAAATAGATCTACTGTATACTTTTAGTAGGATCGTATTACCTTTCGGAACGATCTGGTAGGTCTTTGAGAAACTTGAGGGAGTTTCCGGTGGTGATTTAATATCCGTAGAATATGTGCAAATGGCTCTACTCTTTGCATATCTTAGTTTTGGTCTAGCCGAGGCAATATTTTAGGATTATTCGCCGGTTCAAAAATGTTTTTAAATTGATATGCAGTCCTCGTTGACTAGTGTAGGTTTCGAATTTATTTCGAGTTTTTTTTTGTGGGACCGTAGGAATGAATGTAGAACTAGAACGGAAGTAGCAGAAGAGCGGTTTATCGTACGGTCCACGGCAAAAGAGTAGAAGGGTGTTAGGTCGCGGCGGCGTTTGTGTTTTGTATGCAGCTTAGAACGTAAACGAATCAAAGTATTTAAGGGGTTGGGAGGTCGAGCTCGTAGCTTAGGTCAGGAAAGTTGGCGCGTGCATCTGTGTCGAGAATCAGATGCCTACGCCAACGAAATGCTCACATACGAGGGAAAAGGAGAGTAAAGGAACTTTGGATCAATACAGCACCTTGAATAATTATAAAAGGCAACCTGGTCTGCTTGACGGCAGCACTGTTCCACCGTCCGCCGAGTGTCTCCGCTGTCTACTCTACTACCCCATTGTATATTTATACAATGACAATCTTCTATTCTTGGTGCTCTCCATTCGCTAGCTACTTCACGATCCCCTTGCTTAATCCAGAACATGCCGAATTTCCCTTCCTATTCTCAATTTGTCGCCAGCTCGTTGATCTCAGGAAGTTTCCGGTTGGCGAAGAGGAAGACAAGGACATGGACACGTCTTCTTAACACCTCGTTCTCCAATTATCGTAACAGGATTTCATGCGGCCGGCGCTTTTTCATTATTAATGAAATATTTACCACAATAAGCAAAAAGCTTCTTATAAAAAATGCAGAAAGAGAAGTTCGTATTTATAGCGATCGTTTCCGAGAAATTGTCTGAATTGGGTCACTCTAGTCTACCTTGCTACGTGGTTATTGATTGAAACACTCGATGTACTTGCTTTATGGTCGAATTAAGCATAAGAACCCCCCTGAGTGCTTCACGGCTCGCTGCACGGATGCATCGTATCGTTCGTTAATAGACTTTCTTCCGCAAACACAAAAAAGCTCGCCGCGCGCTTATGTTGTATACATTCCGACGACAATACTTCCCCCAAAGTTTTAAAGTGGAGAGTTTTGCACGTCATCTCTCAGTGCATTTTCTCTAAAAACTTAAGTAATGTGTAAAAAGTGATTTCCTGATTTATATCAATTATCGCTGCACTTTAACTCCATCAATTAGTAGCGCGTTACTAAATAAAGATTTAGTTCCTACAATGGCTCGTAAATCTACTAATACGGTTTTTCATGAATGTGGAAAGACTCGCTGCTCGCTTTTATGCACTAGCTCTGACCTTTCAAATAATCTCAAATTCAAGAGACGGGAACTAACCAGCATTAGATCCCCCACAAGAGCTGCATTATGCAATATAATCATTTCGATATATTATCCACCCCGTTCTGGCACATTCATTTCTGTTGTACTTGAAGTGCCACTTTAACGGGTATATATTTTGCATGATAATTTGATTACAGCCTTTATTATCACTCAAAATATTTCACTGTTAAATTTCGATATATTAGTATATTATTTATATACTGTTTCCCATATAGTATTAATTTTAGAAGGCTTTCATTATTAATAATGGCATTTCGTAACTTTACATGGCAAACACAAATATTTTAGGATCCAAATGTATATATTTACTCCCACCTAACAGTTAACTCTAACAAGGGTTATAATATTGTGTCAAATTGTTCTGAAGGCTACTTACTACATCATGATGTGAGTTACACTTTTTAACATAATTTCGAAAATCATTTGACCTTTTTGACTATTTTATGAAACAGCCTGCATATGAATCGATTTGATCGTATTTTCGTGCTTGGCATGTATGCAATGGGTATGCAAAATTTCAGTCGCATAGTTTCTGAGATTACGTGAGGTTAAGGTTCAGGGAGACACCGATAACTACGACAGCAAACTACCTAACATTTTTGTAAATCTTTTGATATTTCTTGAGATTTAAGATATTAGAAATTAAATATAAAAAATATAGTGTGTTGACCGACAGAATTAACGACCACTTTATTGAACGAAATTTAGTAAGTTGAACTTGAACTGTAGTAGGTTGATGGTTCAAATTAATATTTTAATTCTAATAAAAAATTTAAAACATCAGCTAAACCATTGAATCATTATTGCTTCATTTAAAGATTGCTATAATTTACTACCCTGTTCTGAACCGTAACGCTTAACTCGACCTTATAACGCTAGTATTGCCAAACACGAGAAGGTACAGAAATATTGCAATAAACTATGCACTCAAAGCTTTTTATGCACGGCGATGCCTTCTGTCAGTATTGCATAAACTGCACTTCTTTGTCATGTACTTTTCAATCGTTTAGAAGTACACACTTTTAATTTTCATGTATTAAAGTGTTTCAATTTAAGGTAAAGATTCATTTATGTTTTACATTATATCAAATTATAAATACAAATTCGCCTAGAGAGTTTAACAAATCTACCGGGGATCGAACTTCCAAAGTAGCACAGCCATATTGTTCCAATATTAGGCCAATGTCGAAGATATATTGGGCCAAACGAATTACTCTATATCGGACCAATGGAAAGTGTGGAGATTCCGCAATATTGACCCAACAACATATGCCAATATTAGCCCAACAACATATGCCAATCTTAGCCCAAAACCTTATACCAATATTGCACCAATAACGTATACCAATATTTAGTCCAAAACAAATAAGCACTATTAAAATATCTGTATAATTGACCTTACACTATACAAGTATTTTATTTATTCACTGTGCTGTTCTTGTATTTTCTGGGGATTTCTCTATAAATTATAAAGGTTGGTAGAAGCTTGTCAGTATATTTTATAGAGAAATTAATTAAAATAAAAAAACCGTTTATAACTTTTTAGATTTGATTTATAAATGTTGTTTATTATATCGTTATGGCAACCTTTTATTATGTTGATTACCTTCAAAATCAATCAAGATCAAGATGAAAATAATGTAGGAATCATTACAGTACCAAGAGTACATCACAATATTTTAGATTAGCAATGTCTCACGTCATTAATAATGTTCAATACCAAAATTACAGCAGTCGCAGTTCTTTTCTCAATGTTCACAACTTGATAATTATTAATAACCGCAACAAGATATGTCGTTTACAAACAAAACGTTTATGAAACCACCATAAAATTGCTTAGCGAATCGCCAGCCACCAACCGGAACAGTCAGTAACTATATATTGATATACTGTATTGGAACAATATTGCACACACCAACATTGTAGAAACACATCCCGGGCCAATATTAATAAACCCAAACATTGGCTGAAACTAGTAAATCAATGTTGGGGTAACATTGGCTTACAACATTTCCAAAACAATATTGCATCAATATTGTCAGGATATTGCAGTAACAGTGAAACAGAATCAATATGGGGCCAATATAAAAGCAATGTTTAGCCAATATCATGTGCTATTTTGGACCAAATCTCTGCTTCTCCGTGACATCGCTTTACCTAAGTGAGCTTTTAGTCCAGTCAAATTAAAAAAGATAGAGGAAAGTTGAGGTACATCCGTGGATTTTTGCTTGCTTATGGATTGTTAAATAACCCGCGAAAAGTTAACTGTAAGTGTTGAGCTCGAAGAGATATTGAGGGTAAACCACGCCCATGGACAGTTTTTGTCGTATTTTTCGGTAACTATTAGGTTTAGCGAGATGAAGAAGGTTAGGTAAAATAAAGCTTATTTAATTCCATACAAAAAATGTCCGAATGTTTTCTCCTACCTCGCCTTCTTTCTGTGTTATCGAAGAAAGAAAATATGTCATACATGGATCAGCAATTTGCACCAGTAGATTTGCTCAAGGAACTTTCGGATGTAACTTTCTGCGGTCTCATATTCGTCATGAAGTAGCTAAGGAAAATTCGATGAGAGCCGTACGCGTTTGTGGTCCAGTCATCTTTTACCTTAGCATCTCTTCAGCAAAATCCATCAGGCGATATTATCGTTATTCCTGGTGCCAATCGGATGAAAGTTTCGAATTGGTAAGTTAATTCTTAGTAGAGTACACCGCACTAGGCAATTTTGTATGAAACTCAATACGTACAGAATATATTTTTTTGAAAATCTAATTTCCTTTATTTATAAGATCTTGTTTTTTTCTTGAATGATTTTTGCTGTCAAATGGAAATACACGATTTAATTCCTTACAATTGTAACGGGCACCACAAGACAAAAGTTTCATTTTAAATCTTGCATTTCAATTTAAAGCAAAAATCATTCAGGCAAAGCTTTACTGGATACCAATGTCTTATAAATAAAGGAAATTCTTCTTCTTGTGCCGTATCCTTATTGGACGTTGGCGATCTGTCTTGCCCATCTAATCTTGTTTATCGTTGTTCGGAACAGGGCGACCGATGTCATTCCTGTCCACTGTCTAAGGTTGCGAAGCCATGATATTCTGCGTCTGCCAGGACCTTGTTCGCTTTAGATCTTTCCCTGCATAATTAGTTGTAATAGACGATATTTATCATTTCGCATGACGTGACCAAAATATGCTAGTTTTCTTTTCTTAACAGCATTAAGGATCTCTCTGTCCTTGTTCATGCTCTGAAGGACTGTCATGAGACAGAATTGCATGGGTACACCATGTAACAAATGATTGTTACATGGTGTACCCATGAAATTCTGAGCATACGGCGATAGCACCATAGCTCAAAAGCTTCCAATCGTTTGTTTGCAGCTTCTGTGCCATATAAAAAAGAATTGAGAAAACGTAACATCTAACTATTCTAGTACGAAGTTGCAAATTTAAACTCAGATTGCAAAGTACTTTCTTTAGGCGATTAAATGCACTCCGCGCCTTTTTGATCCGGACTTTTATTTCCTGAGTATGGTCCCATCTCTCGTTTAAGGTACATCCCAAGTACTCTTTGTAAAGGGGATTGATTTATATTGAAATTCACGTTTATGTTGGCATTTTTACTCACGATCATCACTTTCGTTTTACTTATGTTAAGCCGCATATCGTAATTTGTACTGGCTTCTGTTACGCAGTCTATTAATCTTTGCAATCCTTCTGAAGTATTGGCGAGTAGATCCGTGTCATCCGCATATCTAATGTTGTTGACTATCTTTTCGTTTATTTTGATTGCATCTTCTGTTCCCTCTAGGGCTTTTTTGAAGAGGTTTTCAGAGTAGGCGTTAAATAACATCGGGAACAATACGCATCCTTGTCGAACACCTTTGCGGATGTGAAATTCTTCTGATGTTCTGTCCCCTACACGGATTGTGGCTCTTTGTTGCCAGTACAAGTTACCAATGACTCTGATATCACTGTTGTCTATTCCTGCTGATTTTAATGTTTGTATTAATTTCTCGTGTTTTACGCGGTCAAACGCTCTTTCAAAATCAATGAAACATGCAAATATATCGTAGTTGACATCACGCGCTCTTTGTATTAGTACTTGTATAGAGAATAAGGCTTCCCTTTTTCCAAGACCATCTCTGAAGCCAAATTGCGATTTACCGATATTTTGTTCTAACTTATTGTATACGAACTGGTGGACGATACGTAGAAAGAGCTTTAGTATATGGCTCATTAGACTAATTGTGCGATGATTTTCACATTTCTTGGCCCTGGGTTTTTTTGGTAATGGAAGGAACGTTGAAAGTAACTAGTCATTGGGCATGTTTCCGGTTTCATATATTCTATTGAACAAATCTAATACGGCCTTCTTCTTCCAGTAACTTTAGGAGTTCTCCCTGGGTTTCATCTGGTCCTGCTGTCTTGTTATTTTTTATTCTCTTGGTGGCTTTCAACAACTCTTGTCTAGTTATAGTTGATCCTAATGTGCCAACTATTACATCAGCGTCATCTCTATGTTCATCCGAAAATGATTCCTCCATGTACTCTTTCCATCTTTCGAGTATTTTCGCTTTGTCGAATATTGCTTTATTATCTTTGTCTGTGATTATTCCGTGGTTTTTGCTCTTACTATTCCTGCAGCTTCTTAATCTTTTTATGTAGGTTAATGTATCATGTTTTCCCTCTGTTTCAATTTCTGTACATTTGCTTTCTAACCAGGCTTCCTTCGCTTCCTTTATTTTTTGTCTAATAATATTGTGTATTCGCTTATAATTTAGTTCGCTTTTATTTCTATATCTGCCCCTTTCTTAGGAAGGAAAGGAAATTAGAATTTCAAAAAACGAGCGAAAAACCCTGTACAGTGTGTTTTCCTAAGAATTAACTTGCCAATACGAAATTTTCATCCGATTGGTAAAAATAACGATAATATCACCTGATGGATTTTGCCGAAGGTAAAAGACAACTAGCCCACGATCGCGTCGCGAGTTTTTCTTAGCTACTTCATGACGAATATGAGACCGCAGAAAGTTATGACCGAAAGTTCCTTGAAAATCTACTGGTGCAAATTGCTGATTCATGTATGACTAGTGATGGGTAAACTCCCGGAATTTATTTTTTGTGGAATATTCCTGGAAATATACCTGGGAATATTCCCGAACTTCACACTTTATCGGGAATTTATATTTTGATTTAAAAAAGGTCCAACATAGAGAAATTGTTCGAAAAAAGTTCAATTCACCACACGTCAATGCACATCAAAGATAAATGTACATTAAACATGTTAAATTAACGCTAGAACTGGCCACGTGTTGGTAACAGGTCTTATAATAACAGTCCCCTTTTACAGGCCATAAATGGGCTATACCCTAATGGGCCATTGGGGTATAGCAGGGTAGGCTGCTATTATTCGAGCCGTTCGGTACTCAAGGGTGGTAAAATGGCTAGCTTTACGCACCGACCGCCTATTATTTCCCAGGTACTCATTTTCACAGGATGAGTCGACCTGGAAGCCTTAGATACTTTTAAAAATCCCAATGTATTACTCCTGGAATTCGAACCCAGGACCTCAAGATTGGTAGTCAACTGCCATACACACTGAGCTACCATGGCTTCTAACAGGTCTTAGCTTGCAAAATTGTACTAGGCCGTGTACACTTTGACGCGTGTTTACTGGCGTTTCATTTACTGGAGTATAAAAAATAAATTTCCATTTTTCGGGAATTTTATGGTGATTTTTATAAATTCTCAAAATAAATTCCCGATGGGAAATGGGAAAGCTAGACTAGCCCAATAGAAGTCCTGAGCAGAAACTATGGATAGTCAAGATCAATATTTAATGATGCATTCTCGCATGGAAATAGGGTATAATAATTAAAAAATGTCATATATGATGGTCTTAACAAACGGATCATGAGTATTTCAGAGCAAAGGTTAACAAACTATCACCACAGAATAATAACAACCAGTAGGTGCACTCTCGCAAATATTGTAAGCCGCCTCGTTCGAGCGTGTATTCTCGGGCTGTTGGTGTGCTATGGAATAACAGTTATCCCCTGCTCGTTATAACCAGCATACAATGACGATGACGATCTTCAAGCGTAAGCGAATTGATCGCGGTGTGTGCTATATTCGAAGCTAGCTTAACAACTTTAAAGTGACGACGCTATCTCTATAGATTAATCTCACCAGACTACTAACGATTACAAAAGTACGACCGAACAATTAATCCAATTAAATCAAACATTTTACATGCAAGCGCGTAACTCGAAATATATTGGATTTGGTATATAAAAATATATACACCATTTTTTAAATAAACCAATTAATATTTTTGGGTTTATTAACACTTGCATAATGATACCAGTACCTTTCACGTCAAATATGCAACTTACATTCAAAATAAGGCAAAATAAGATCGACGGTCTACGATCTGAAGACTTACTGGTTGGCACATAGATTTTTCCACGTTAAAACCTGAAAATATATTTCCTCACTGCCTGGGGTTTTTCACAACAATATAATCAAACAGTAGTAGTTGTAAGAACATCAACAGCTCAAACGTTTGGCATTGTGCAGCAGATTTTTTATTTTTAATATGATACAATCCAATCAAATCCATTTACCAGAAAATCTTTAATTTTCCAATAGCAATAAAAAACTTTCTAGTAACAAATAGGCAAGTTACAATTAAGGAATTCCGTATATATCTACCAATTCTTATCGCTTCCACAACGAAACAAAGACAATTTAGTTGTTCTACTCAGAAAATGGATAGGACCACGCTAATACCTGATCAGCTATTCTTACTGATTTGTTTGCAAAAGGAATTTCCAATTGCTTATACAAATTACACAGTCGGTCAGTGTTCATATTTCTTCTAGTGCTATGCTTCTGCAGATTTCTAGCCATCGAGTCAACAAGTTGTCGTGGTAACGACAAAAGAACAGTCCGAATGACGAAACCTTGTTATTCTATCAATATAACAACGTAAATTGACCCTTGTGGCACGTCCAGATTGCATTGCCTTTTTCATGAATCTACTTCCCGAAACCTGGTCGACGCCTTTCAGTTAAGTAGCTTCTAAACCCTCCCATTTGTTAGACCTTTAATACAGTAACTTTCCATCTTTTTTTTAAATGAGATATTCCCATCAATCGTTTCAAAGGCCTTTTCTAAGCCTAAAAAGATCACCAATTTTCTCGTTTTTATTCAGTTGTTCCTTCCAGTTTGCTATAACTACACGGTGACCATTAAGGAATGGTCAGACTTTCCCAGTGGTTAGATATGATTATTTAAGGAAGGAAATTCCTGCATACCATTTTTCTCGCACTTCTATACTTTTAGAGAAACACATCATCGAAATTCAGCCCAATGTTTTCAAATTGAATAGTAAAGATGCAAATGACACATATTTTGAAGTTGAAGCAGATAAACAATATTGCTTGCTTTCTAAAATGTGCAAGATAGCACACAAGTTAAAACATGTTGGGAAACGACCTCTCGTTTGATATTATTTTTCTAAAACAGTATTTTTGTTTTGTGACTTCTGATTTGTACGGCAAATTCAAATTCTTTTAATAGGCAAATTAACCCCTATGTGTAATACAGGTCTGCAGGTTTGCGAATAAAAAATTATAGTACATGTAACAGTGACACATATTTTGAAGTTTAATGAGATGGACAATACTATTTGGTTTCAAATGTGCATAGCAGGTAATAAAAGATAAATCAGCAATAAATACATACCGTTTTGTTATTCTTATTACAATGAACCCAAACATAGCTGCTCACTTTCTTTGTGGTATTATATTTCTTTCATTCTTTCAGTTCCAGTTCTTGGAATTTTAAATTTGGCCTTTACTCCTTTACTATCTACAATCCATGCGAATTTGTTAAACCATAAGGAAAGATACCTTTTTTCCAACTCATCTTTTCACTTTCGTAGTTATTAATTAGAATTATTATTAATTAATAATTAAATGATATATATTTCCATAAAGAACATTAACCATTCCTAAGAATTGTGACTAATAAATGCAATAATAACAAATTGTAAACCCCTTGCACTGGAGTTTTTAGTAATAAAACAGTAACCGGACGCATTATTTTTATACTAGGTGGTTATTTTCTATGTAAAGAAATTACCATCCTTCAAGGTCGTTCTATCAAAACATAAAAATAATAAAAGTTTTACTAAAAAGGAACTTTTTAGAATACCAATAAAGATAACAATACCAATTGAATGAATATGAATAGATTAAATTATCTAAATATAAACATGTCTTTACTTAATTAACTAATATTTGTTTATTAACGAATAACGAACCATACTTAATGATATCATTAAATGGGTCAGTATTAGAATGATGTCATTTCTGCCTGCGTTTCCTACTAAAACACCAGAACTCAGATTTGTTTTGACTGCAATATTTCTAACAGCACGTTTTAAGTTGTTTCAACAACATCTAAACTGGAATGTGCACCATCTGAATTCTTGTCGTGTTCATTCAATAGATGTCATGTTTTGTACTGATGGTTTCAGTTTTTAAAAAGTTTGCATTTATGCCTATTAGGCTTAACACATGAGTTTTAAAAACACGCTAGATAATTTTTACATATTTATGGGCCTACACTCATAATAATAATAATAATTGCTACAACCCATAACCTGGAAACCAGGCCCCAGAAGCTATAAGTTTGTGCGGGAGGGAGGGGGCGATTATTCTTATTATGTAGGGCCTACGTGCGGCTGCAGCCGATTTATAGATGGAACAGCGCAAATCCTACATTTGTGTCACAGCTAAGTAAAACTGCAGAAAACCTTAACCAAATATGCCGGCACCGGGAGTCGATCTCGTGCCGCTTGGGTGAAAGTCCAGCACGCTAGACATTACACTACCAAGGCTGTTAACACCTATTGGTTTCTGCAATTTTGGAACCGAAATTACTGTAGCTATTTTCTAATTCGGTGTAGGTTTAGAAACTTAAATGATCTATTAATACCTAATGTTTACTCATCACGTCTCCGGTAACAAGCATTGCTCTCTTTTTCTTCTTTTTCAATTCTATTTATTAAACTTTTAATCACTTTGTGCAAATTTTGTTATGAAATTGGGCTCAAATTGAATGCGTGGCAATTTTTTCTTATAATATCACAACTAAGTAAACTATGGCTACTGATGCTCCTATTAATTTGTTCGACGCAACTAATACAAAACAATGATTAAATTTTCGAAAATTTATTTTGAATCGTCAGTTTTTCTCATTAAAACTGATATAATTACAGCTTAGCTGCAACTATTTCTGTAGCCTGTTGGGATCATAGTATTATAGGTTAAAAGTCATGTTTAACGACCCCACCTTTGGTTTAATTATTTAAAATTCCGTTAATTCGTAGACGAACACTACCTTAACAAGCAAATCACTATTGAAATTTTTTACCTCTAAAAAGCATTACAAGTTAATTTGCCCTTTAACTTTTCTTTTTTATTTTGAAGTACGGGAGAAGCGAAAAAGGACAAGAACAGTCAAAGCTCATTATGTTTAGATTTTGAAAGTTTCAACCAAATTTGCATGCCCCAATAAAAGGCATGTTTTGAGTCCTGAAATTTTAGTAGTTATTTAAAAACCAGTTGTATGTCACAGTTTTTCAGTCATTGATCTTTACAAGTATTATGAGATCTTTTATTAATTATTAAGCTATTATTACCAAAGCTTCTGACTTACAAAAAGATTTTATCGCTTTAAGTAAGTCCTTCGCTTTAATTATAATTAAATTTTGAACGGTTTATCTAAATAACGGATAACGAAACATTCAATTGTTTTTGTTGATAAATAGGCCTTTCGTTTTGAATAGCAGATCAAATCTAAAAGAAAAAACAACTAAACTTATTAAAAACTAAATTATAATTATTAAGATGTCGCTAAGGGCAAAATTAATTTCAGCACTTAACAGATTATTTTTTAATTTTCATTCCACAAAATACTGGGGGAAATATTTAGCTTGTGTATTTAATGTTGTGCTTGATGCATTCTCTCAGCGTTTAAGGGATCATCCCTTAATTATTATAATTTGTTTTAGAGATATGAGGGTTTAAATTTTGCTGTTAAATTCTGATAACTTTTACTAAAGTTCTCGCTTCAAGTTAGGCTTCTACTTAAGTTCTACATTTTAGCATTTTTTAGTGTATTCGCCAACTTCAAGTTATGCCTGACATCAAAAAGATTAAGTGTCTGTTAATTACGAGGTTAATTAGTTTCAAAAATGCAACAGTTAACATTTTTTGCTAAAATTTATTTCTCGAACGCTATTTCCATTTTATTATACCTCAGTGGCAGAAAAATATATATTCAAGTGGTTACCGCTTACCTATTTATTTACGTACTTTAGAGATTTTTAATTTGGAAATTAATATAAACTCCGCAACTAGAATTTTATTTAGAGTTGTGAAATATCCTGAAGTACTTTATTTTTCAAAGCTCTACTTCGAGGAATTCCACCGTCACGTGTAAAATTCCAGAAATACCTACACCTGTTTTTAGGTTCATAAAATACTAGCCAAGCGATTTTTCACAATTAACCACCCCCAGTGTCGTTAATTGAATACAGTAAAATATTTTAAACATTTTTATAAGTTGCTTAAATAATGCTCGGTAATTGCTCTGAAATGAATATATATGCCCTAGAAAGCATATACTTCCATCATGTATATTGATAACTCACATTATAATGACATTTTACTATCACTAATTCTATCTGGAGCATTTCTCTGTCAGCGGTAGAGTTTCTGGTTCTGGACAATTTTTCTATTCCCGGGACTCGAGACTTTTTTAAGTCCCGGAAATCCTAGATAGTAATTTTACATAGGTAGGTATTATTATTATATTGAATAAATAATTATTAGATATAAGCAAAATTAAATTAAAAGTTCATCAAGTTAAAGTTAAATCCATTCAATAGAAAAAGAAACTGTTCCAAGAATTATTTCCCTTTTTTAAAACCTCCACGAATTCATTACTATTCGAGGACAATGAATGAAGGTTTCTAAATAAAAATGTAGGTTAAATTCCTTCATAAGAAATTAAATTGTTCCAAGAACTATTTCCCCTTCATTAAATTTCCACGAATTCATTTTAGTATTCGAAAACAATGAATAAAGGTTTGTAAATAAAAATATAGGTTCAATAGAAAAAGAAATTGTTCCAAGAATTATTTCATTCTTTTTAAATTTCCACCAATTCATTTTATTATTCGAGTTCAATGAATGAAGGTTTCTAAATAAAAATATAGGTTAAACTCCTTCATCAGAAATGAAATTGTTCCAAGAACTATTTCCCATTTTTCAAGTTTCCACGAATCTATTTTATTATTCGAGAACATGAATAAAGGTTTGTAAATAAAAATATAGGTGAAATTCTTTCAATAAAAAAATAAATTGTTTCAAGAATTATTTCACCCTTTTAAAATTTCCACGAATTCGTTTTATTATTCAAGGTCAACGAATGAAGGCTTTTAAATAAAAATGTAGGTTAAATTCGTTCATAAGAAATGAAATTGTTCCAAGAACTGTTTCTCCTCTTTTAAATTTCCACGAATTCATTTTATTATTCGAGAATAATAAATAAAGGATTGTAAATAAAAATGTAGGTGAAATTCTTTCAACAGAAAAAGAAATTGTTCCAAGAATTATTTCAGCCTTTTTAAATTTCCACAAATTCATTTTATTAGTCGAGGACAATGAAAGAAGGTTTGTAAATAAAAATGTAGGTTATTTTCTTTCAATAGAAAAAGAAATTGTTCCAAGAATGATTTCCCCTTTTTAAAATTTTCCCGAATTAATTTTAACATTCAAGGACAATTAATGAAAGTTTGTAAAAATACCAATGCAGGCTTTTCGGTTATAGCTCATACTTGTAAGGTTTGTAGAAGGATAGGATAGGACTAGAAAATCTTTGTTCAAATGTTCAAATAAAAAATGATCATTATCTTATATAGGTTAAAAGTTTGAGCTGTCCAAAATTCACATACAATAGATGTTTTTTTTTAAATTCGCTCCAAAATATTTGGGGTCTTATTTTCGAGTAAATAATGGCTCTTGGCTAATACAATAATACGAGGATAGATCGAGAAATTTCTAGAACAAGACGGAAAAAACAACTTTTTGGGGAACATCGTATTTATTTTTCTACATAGTCTCCTTTCAGCTCTACACATTTAGTCCAACGCTTTTCAAGACCCTTCAACCCTTCATAAAAATAAGAACTCTCCAAACCTTCAAAATGTCCATTTACAGCTTCGATGATTTCAGTATTCGATGAAAATTTCTTTCCAGCCAATCATTTCTTGAGATTTAGGAACAAGAAGAAATCCGACGGAGCCAAGTCTGGCGAATAGGGTGCATGTTCAATTAACTGGAATCGTAGTTTGTACAGTATCGCCATCGCAATTGCCGACTTTGGGATGGGATGTTATCCTGGTGGAATCGTCTTTGCCTTCTTTGGAGTTTGTTCACCACGTTTTGTCCATTGCTTTGACTGCTCCTTGGTCTCCGGAGTGTAGTGGTGAATCCACGTTTCGTCAAGTTATAAAACGTCGCAAAAAATCTTTCTCATTACGTTTGAACATGTCTAGACATTGCTAAGAAATGGTCATTCGATCTCGCTTTTGGTCGATTGTCAGCAGACGCGGCACCTTTTAGCACTAAGCTGTCTCATGTCCAAATGTTAATGTAAGATGCAATGTACACGGTCGTATGAAATGCGTATCGTAACTACGTAAGACTTCGCGCCCCTGCGAGATTTACGTTTGCGCCTCTCATATGCCGAGTGACAAATTCATTCACTTATTTCAAAAAATATATGAATTGTGAAATATTTTCCTTTAATGTTGAGGTTTTAACTTTTTTAATGAAATTGCGTTATAAGTCGTGCTATAAGTCGCGCTATAAGCCGTGTTATAAACATGAATTACTATTCAATTGAGAAAAGGGTGTTGATTGTTCAAACCTTTTACTCTGGCAATAGTCTAAGAAGAGTGAGAGATTTATCAATAATGTTTGTTATAACTTGACCATTCTACCAATGGTGTTAAATTTAAAGATCTTTTAGTAGGAATTAATGGAGTTAATTAATAAGATTGGATGTGTCTCATCGAGCTGAACAATAATGTCCTAGAATTTACTGTGTCCAGCCTTAGTTTGTGGAACTCCATAATCATGATTTTATTAATCTTTGTATTTATATTATATTTCCTATAATAGTGTCCTATCCTAACCTAACCTAACCGAAGCTAACCCAACCGAACCGAGCCTAGCCTAACCTAGGTTTAACTTAGGTTTGCGTTCTTCAACAATTGATACGTGTTTTAACTTAGTTTTTGGTTAGGTTAGGTTAGATTAGGTTAGGTCACATGCTCATCAATGCATGCATTTTTAGGTAGGGTGGGGGAGAATTAACATTGAAGTCTACGGCTTCCCTTCCAAAAATGTTTTTGGTAATTATCTCGAAAACTACTACTCCCCCAAATCTTACTATAGACACTATTGTTCACTTCGATGAGAAGCATCGAACGGTATGTAGTATGTGCGGCTGCGGATGGCGGACCTAAACTAGATAATATAACAGCCATACATTTCTCCGAAAATTATCAATCTGTTGTCGCTGATCCAACAAGTCAGCATATTTAGTTTGAAGTTTTTAAATTTTATTACGATTTACATCACGAAGCACGTACGACGGAAGTGTTTTAGTTATTGTCAAAGCCGACAAATAATCACCATTTAATAATCTAATTAAGCTTATTTAAACACCTAATATTATTGTAACACAATATCCCCTAATTGTTCTGACCAATGTGAATCCATAATTCCTTTTTATTGTTTTCATAGAATGGTTTTACCTACAATGCTTGTTTTGAAATTTTTATTCCCAACGAATTAAAATTTCACAAAAGCAGCGCCCTTCGGAGGGTTGCGCCCCCCGCGTCGCAGGATCTGCGGGGGCGGTAGTTGTAGTCGCCGATCCTTCATCATGATTAAGAAAATGTACAAATTGTTTACTTGAATCGATAGTAACGGCGCGGCGTGTGTTTATATCCAATCCGTTTGACAACTATTGTACGAACAATGTCGCTTTCAAGACAAGTGATCAGCACGCGCGCATAACGCCATTTTGTGGTTCATTCTAGAGACATTCCGATCTACCCTCGTACAAATATTCGTTTTTAAAATCGCTTTAAGTAATACTCTAATCAGTTTCCCCCAAGTACCCATTGGAAAATAACTAATAAATAACATTAATAATATTTAACTAAAATAAATAATATTTAATTAAAAACACAGCAATACATAAATAGATCCTCCTGTCATAAAATTATTTTCTTCTTTTCTCTTCTACGGCAAGACCTTTCCTGTTTAGTGTGTTTCATTGTTTGTCAGCAAGTTTTAAGTCGTTCGTAACTTTAACAAAACATTATTCCTGAATATGAGGATGATTTAACCAAGCAAGTATTATTTCAAATATCTATTTGAAGTTTCCAAAAAAAAACAGTTTTAAATACATGCATCTTTCTCAGCCACTTTGCTCTTTCCTAAAAAAAATACCTGGTTGCACCCTATAATTTTTTATTATTTTTGTTTATTGTGGTTATAAAAATAATACTTCAACATAAATTTTTAAATACAAACATTCCCTTTAGGTCTTTAGGAAGACTTATATTTAAAAATATTAGTGCCTAGCATGTTTATAAATAAGATAGGAAATTCCAGATTAAAAGCCTTTTTAAATACAGTTGAATAAAAAGTACAGTTTACTTATTGAATGGCTTGGCCAGGTATGGTACCTAACAGAAGTTGCTTGCTGAAACTAATTCCTTTCCTTGTTTTGATTATTTATAGACAAGTTGTGAATAATTTGCATGTCTTTGAAATGGTTTTTACTAGTTTCTTTCCAAAAATCTGGTTTAGAAAATCAACTTTGTAAGGCTACACCCTTGTTCAGAACTGCATTTTTTAACTAATAATTTGCTCAAGCAATTGAAACAAATAAAACCTTGATTTTAAAGTAAGAATTGTAATTGAATATCATATATACAAAAGTCTCCAGACAACAAAAAATTGAGGAATTCCCGGGACTTGTGTCACGGGAATTTCTCGGGTCAGAAACACTAGTCAGCAGGTATTTTCCGTGTTAACTTCACTTCCCACAACACGCTATTGTTTCATAAGATTTCCCGCCAGCATTAAGGTGGACTTTTAATCTTTTCGTAACACAGTTTTGGCCATCCTTAACATACGGCATTGGTGAATCTTAGTGCATGGCTAATTTGATGTTGAAGTACGATACTTTAGCGATCATTTTCAGTATATGAAAATTAGAGAGTTATTGCAGTATATAAGTTTGAAGCAGTTCTCCGTATGTTTTATTAGTTGAAATTACTTATAGATCAATTTCCTTGTGCATATCCTGACCTTTCACTCGTCAATTTTCTAATTTTCCACGCAGATTTTTCCTTGCACCATTTACACACAAGTTTTTCCAGATTAAAAAATTGTTTATATTGTCTACTTCCCCAACCCCAGATATTTCAAACAAGCTTTCGTTTTGTTTCATCGAGCTACAGTTTTTCAGAAATTGGTATTCTGAGAAATAGCAGTCGATAAGCAAATAAGATGATAAATTATTTTTGAGTATTGAACACAAAATAGTATATGGTTCAGAGTCGGCGTTCTATATCACTCTTAAGGTCTAAGGATAATTTCTTCTATTTTATAGGCACATTTGAATGGTATGTTTTTTTGCAGAAAGGTACTCAAGGATTTGTTGATTGTATTATGAACTCAGAAATGTTTCACCTCTGACATGATTTAAATGTCGACTTACCAAGTCCTTCTGTTCTCTTTAAATTATTTTATTAATTATATCGATTTGCTTCAGTCTTTGTGTAGTTTTTATGGAGATATTTTCATATGCGTTTTTAGTTAATTTCCTGAAGAATTCCCATACAATTGCGAGAAAAACGTTGAGCTATTTCGTTGTTCTCAATATGATACGGTTCAAATCCTGAAGTTGTCCTTTATACAATAGAGATGAAACTTGTTTCTAAAACGAGGTTTAAAAAATACACATTAACATCTGGAACTTTAGCTACAAAGTACAGGAACGGAGAAAAAATAAAACGATATGTTACCCTACTTCTCGCAGATTAAGAAACTTGCATTCTGTAACAACATAGCTGATCTGCTTATTGTCATAAATGTCTCGTATGAACCTCATGAGTAGAGACTTTTTATGAATAGTTCAAAGTTTGAAGACCATATTTTGCACACTGGTAATTTAATAGATCCGATTGCTGTATTTAACAAACTCATAGTAGTATAATCCTTTGAAATTTGTACTGAGAAATTGAAGTACGAAGAATATGAATGGTGAGATTATAACGACCTAAAAGTGCTTATTATTCTTTTAGAACAACAGTCGGGGGTCTCTTTTTTATTGGGTTAATAGTTCTACATCGAAGCACTAAATTACAAAAGATTGGCAACAAAAAAAACAAATGTAGTGTTGTGAAACTTTTATCTCTAATAATAACAAAGATAATGGGGTGGTCGAAATATAATGAATTATCCTGTACAAACCTTTGGTTTCGTCTGCTAATGTGCACTACTCTATATTAGACTAGGGCTCATCAAGCAATTTGTAACTGCCCTAAATGAAGGCAGTCTTTATTCTGGCAAAGTTTTCTCAGAGGACTGAAGTTGAAACACAAGTCAGCATTGTTGATGAACCCTAAATTCGCGAATTGATGCAGAATGTAACCTTCACCCAGTCTGAGTTACGCGTATAAGAAAATGACAGAAAACCTTTTGGGCAACAACAAATCAGAAAGCTTAGAGTACAGAATGCGAGTAAAAGTACGTTTTCTCAACAACCATATTGATTACTTCCTTGAAAACCTTAGTACGGGAAGTGAGAAACAAGAAGAACAATTTCACCAAGAAATTAAAAAATGGAAAATGGAAGGACACTGGAATGTGTCAATGATGATAGATTACTGCAGGTTTATAATAAGCGGTACTTCCCGGTCAAATGAATACTGAGTGACGTATTCTGAAGTAAAGTAAAAATGAAAGTTGGCAACCTGGCCAAATGTAATTTCCGAGATTGATGATATATCCGACAAAACTAAAACTCTACCTGGCTCATATGGTTCTTTATTCTAAGTCATGCATTTTAGGTAAACTGTCGCTCGAGAAGAGCTCTAAGAAGAGTTGATCAGTTCTGATTGTTGAAATAACCGTTTTAAAATGGCATTCCAAACTATTAATGAAATCACAAAGACTAAGAAGAAATATAAGATTGGTCGCTGTAGTCTCTGCTTCAAGCTAAATGAAATTCCGCAAGATATTAACGATCCGGAAAAAATGGGCGAACAGAACAGAACAGAAAGATATTGTTACGTATATGCCAACTGACATGTTTATTTATGAAGCTTCCAGCAATTTTGGAAGGAAGTCAGTTCCATAGCTTTATGGCCGAGTGCGACGAAACATTACTGTAGATTTACTGTCTCCAGCCTTACTTTGTGGAACTCCATAATCATGAAATATAATATAAATACAAAGATTAGTTAAAGTTTCACAAGTTACTAAGTCATGCATTTTAGGTGAACTTACTTAGGTGAACTTGTGAAACTTTAACTAATCTTTGTATTTATATTATATTTCATGATTACTGTAGATAGTAGCAAACACTCCCTATCTCTTTATTTTCTCTTTTATTTTTTGAAGATCCAGAAAATGACTATTAACATTCTTTGAAAAAATTTTATTTGACGTGATTGAGTTTTGGACATAACTCTAACTGCTAACTGCACACAATCAGCTCGTATAGTAAATTTTTAAAAACTGCTTTTTCTGAGATATACTCTAAATAAGAAGTAATTCTGTAAGAAAAGTTCTGTAATGTACATTATAAAGCATTTTACATTTTCTCGACTTCAGCTCTACATATGTCGAAACAAAATCTATTTCAAAGCACTGAGAATTAGTAGCGCGGCAAAGTTGGAAAAGTTTGCATTTTATATCTGCACTTCAAAGCTATTGTTTGATCGATTAATGGCTTGAAAATGTAAGATTTTTCTACTAATAAGTAAGTTTCAAGTGCGCTTTATGATATCGTGCCAATTTGAAGTAGATGTAGCAAAAGTAATTTTCAAATTAGTTTCGAACAGTAACCTCTGAGAAATCTTTATTTTCAATGAGGCTACTGAAAATCCGAAATAGATAAGTTTCCTTCCCTTTAGGCGTGAATACAATTATAGAAAAACTTCCTTTTTTTAAGTTTAGCAACCAATTATTTCATTGATATGCAGTCTTTAGTAATGTGAGTTATGCTAGAGTTTCTGAATGAAAAAAGATTTTCTTTTTATATACATAATTAATAATTATACTGCTTTAGAAAAATTTTAGCAATATAGTATGTGTTTTGTAGAACTGCACACAAACCCTTTTTATGCAAAGAATCTTTTAGTTGACCGTTTCAGTCTTAGTAATAGTAGAAAAGAATGTACTTCTTCAATTTATCAGACTATAATATCTAAATATAGCTTTTTCTCGAGTAGTTACCATCATAAAAAACATTTAACTTTGACTAACTGTGAAGTCGAATTGATGTCCTTTGAGGATACTTTTTATATGAAGGTTAATAGTAATTGTAATTCGACTAAACATGAATCTGTCGAAACTCTTTTAGCTTATGTATTATATCTGTTACAATCTGTTACATTACTTAACCATGCTATGACTTTAAATCAGCTACTTTGTGAGGGTCTGTTTTCACTCAATTTGTGTGGCAGTAGCTATCAACGATATCTGCCTTACAATGCTTTGCAAGTTACATACAACCTGACCTTTAAATTTAAATTTCAGAATTTCTAAAATTACTTTATTTATAAAATACAATTTGTCAAACTTGACAAATATTATATCTATTGTAACGAAGTTACTGAATCTTAGTTAATTGTTTTGGTTATGAAAGTGAATATACTTATCTTCTGTGCAATCTGACACCGCTCGGATAAGCGACCGACTCAAGCGAGAGCACACGTTCCCTAACCGATATTCGGCGTGCGCCGCTCCATTTCACTCCTACCATTCCCCCCCGTTCCGAGATCACCTATATAAGGAAGGTGCTAGACCCATTTTATTCAGTCCGCTCCCAGGACTCGAAGCCACTAGGACCAACCAGCTAGCAGACCCAGCCAGCAGCCGAGCCAGCCCAGCCGTCCGAACCCTTTTGGGAATATAAGACTTCCCGCCGATCTCGTCCGTTCACCCCTTATATCCTGTCCGATACTTCACTGCGAATATTTCGAGAAGTTTCATTTCGCAAATCCTGTCCGAGACTTCACTGCGAGTATTCTGGGGAGTCTCATTCCACAAATCCCTTACAACCTGTCCGAGATCTCACTGCGAGTATTCCGGTAGGTCTCATTCCGTACATCCTGTCAGAGACTTCACTGCGAGTATTCCGGGAGATCTCATTCCGTACACCCCATCCGTTCTTTATTGTTCCAAACTATCTTAATATGTCTAATAGTGAACATATAATTTGTCATCTGAGTAGTGTCGTCCTCCGAGTAAAAAACTACTCCACCAAGGATAGAGAATAGAAGATATATAGACATATAAATTCACAGTTATCAATGATCGTTATTCCCTAAAATGGCTACGCAACCTAAAAAATCTTATAATCAAATTAAAAGATTAATTCAAAGTTTCACAAGTTTTATTAGTTTATCTTAACCAATATATATTTATCTAAAATCTTTATTATCAATATTATCAATATTTATCTTAACGCTCAATACAAAGTAATTATAATACCCCGAATACCATAAACTTCTATCCACGCTTTATAAACCTATCAGATACACAATTCAATGACAGAGAAACACAATTTCTTAACAAAGGCTTAAAATTTTGTCCTTTTCCAAAATTCACTAACAAAATTAAAGAAATCTTTGCTGTTGAATGTGAAACTATACTAAGAAAAGATCACAACAATTATGCAAAATTCCAAATCTTGAATCTGATAAAATAAATATCTTTGAAAAAGAACAAAACACAGAATAAAACAGCTAACCTGTCACTACTTCAATCTATCAGACATAAAATTACAGAAAACGATTTAATTTCTGTTAAAGCAGATAAGGGTAACATTTTGGTAATCCGTTTGAAAGATGTTTACACACAGAAGGTTAATGATTTTATTGATAAAGAAAATTTAGATGTTTTAAACAAAGATCCTACCGCAAAATTTCAAAAAGAAATAAAACAAGCTTTAGCAAACTGCAATATATGCTTTAACGAATTAGAAAAACAACAAATCATACATAAAAACCCACAACCACCAAGACTATATGGACTGATTAAAACACGTAAACACAATATGCCTATACGACCAGTAGTATCATATATCAACGCACCTAATCACCCCTTGTCCGTGAAACTCAACCATATTATTAACATCATAGGATACAAATCGAAATACTCGGTCAAAAATTCATTAGAATTAGTAGAAAAACTACAAAACATACATCTTCCAGCACATTCAAAACTTGTAAGCTTTGACATTTGTAACATGTTTTCAAAGATTCCACCACAAGACTGTATTCCTTTGTTAGATCATTTCCTAGTTAATAGTAATGTAGAATTAGTAAAAAGATTAGAGTTATCAATTATTTGATCTTTGTATCAGTCAAAATTATTTCAATAAAAAATAATATAATTTATTTACAAAAAGATGGTTTACCTATGGGTAATTCTCTGAGTCCTCTATTAGCTAACATATTTATGGATAATTTCGAAGATCAGATATTTGAATTAGATCTTTCTAAACACAATATTTTTTGGTTTCGTTATGTTGATGACATTTTAGCTTGTTTTGGCAGTTCTTTTGAGGTTATCAATGAATTTTTAATTCTTATTAACAGTCTTCACCCAAACATTTACCGTTTGAATTGTTCTTTTTGTAACTCGGTTTATATCGGCAAACACTTCGACATAAGATACAAAGAACACGTACGCTCTTATAGACATAAACATCCAGAAAGATTGAATTATGCTAAACACATTTTGAAACAGGACCACCCAATGACACCTCAAAATAACATCAAATTCTTACATTTTTACAACAAACACAAATTAGACATTTTAGAAGCTTTTGAAATATACAAACACAAACGCACAGTACCTTTAATTAATGAACAAACTGAGCTTAGTAATTCTCCTTTATTAGAAGTGTTAGATATTTAATTTTTGTGTCTTTTGTATCTAGTTACCTATTTTCTGTATTTATCCTTAGCAACGTGTTTGTTTATCAATCTTATCTGCCTTTGATAATGACATTTAATGTTGAAACAATTGCCAGGTTAAGAATTTAATAAATCTTGTGATACTTTAACTAATCTTTGTATTTATATTATTTAATTTATAAAAGTAGTCTATATTTGAACCTTATTTCAAATTAATAGATTCTTCTAGATTTTAATAGGGTTATTTTAATACTATTCGCTTTAGATAAATATTTGGTTTATAGAATCTACAAAATCCTGCAATATGTACACCTAAAAAATGATACGTTTTTTGTTTAATATAATGCTTTTCATAAACATAAACAACAAAATCTAAATCTGAGGACAGCACGGAATGAAAAAGGGAAGAAAGAAGGGAGTTCATAACAATGTGTGTGTTTATTAAAAAAGTAAAAGCTTAGAAGCAGATGAGGATTGTAAAATTAAAATTATCTTTCCTTATTTCTTCCCCTACTTTTATATTTCATGCCGCTTAACTTCATACTTTCTTATCGCCGTTACATCATATCTCTTTCTTTCGCATCTCATTCTATCCTAACAAACCAACTAAAAATTTAAAATTTGATAGCATTAATTCGCGCAATCTTATTTGAGTAAGTTTTCCGCAATGCATTTTTTATAATTTTTGGGTTTATAAAAGTTAAAAGGAAAAGCAAGAGATATTGTGTTAAGTAAGTACATAAATTTGGGCGCCATATTTTAACTTAACACAGAAATTCTGTGTTGTCGAAAAGAAGTTAACTAACTCGAGTAGCAGATATTGATCGGGTTATTTAGAGTAGTTTGCACACTGTCATGTAAAATTTATATCCTCCATAAATTTCTTTACCATCATCATCGTTCTTTTTTTTGACTCCTATTTCTCTGGATAATATGTCCAACCTGTTAGATCAACCCCTAGGTCATTTATTGTCCGTTTTAGCTTCTAATTTTCAGTTTAAGGTCCGTGACTGTTTTTTGTATCCACTCTTGCTTTATTTCCGAATTTGTTTTATATGTTTAAAGGTCAAGTTTAACAAAATAATTTTAATAAAAGGTTTTACAGGTTTAGCATTAAAATAAATTTAATATTGTTAGGAAAAGGAAATTATTCATATGAAAATCTAAAATCAAAAACTCTTACCCAGTTACCATTGTATTATATAATTTGAGTAAAAATAGTCAAAATAGATTTCACTAGTAATCACATATTTGAGCTGAACTTGAACACAAAATTTACTCATGTCTAGATTCACAAACCCAAACTGTCGCTATCCAATTATCTATATAATACTATGTAAGATTGGCATCTTTCTCACAGCAAACCTTAAAATGATATTTTAAATAAAAAGTGCTGCTGTAACACAATACTATTTTCTGTAGATTTACTAATTTTAGTCAAAATTATAACATACTAGCATAATAACCGTTAAAAAATCAACGGTCCCCTTCTGGTCATGTCACACGTCTGGTCTATCCACGAAATAAGAAAACAGTTCTACTTATAAAAGTTAATTTTTGGGATCCACCACCACCACTCTCCCACCTATTTTAGTAGTCCTTAACCCCTACCGTAAACAATTACCAGTTTATATGCATGCATACTTGAGCATATTGTTGAGTAACTTTGGCGGACGAACGAACATACGGACCAACGAACAGACATGATTGCTTAATTGAATATTTCGTCGTACACAAGGTTTGTCGTAACCTTTTCCTTTTTGATTCCTTTTCTTCGTTCTCTGTATCATTTTTCTTTCACTCCCTATCTGCCGCGTTATTTCCAATCTGTCCACATCTATTTCTCTTATTTTCCAACATTTCTTTTTCGATTTCTCATCTTTCTCTCTAGCATTTTTCTTCCTCTCCCTGTCAGCCTCTTTATTTCCGACCTTTGCACGTCTGTTTCTGTTATCTTCCAACCTTTTCTTTTCCGATTCCTTATCTTCTTTATCTGTAGCATTTTTCTTCTTACCCTTGTCAGCCTCTTTATTTTAGACCTTTGGATGTCTATATCTGTTATCCTCCAACCTTTTCTTTTTTGATTCCTCACTCTCTTTATGACTTGTCTCTTTCTTTATTGCAATCGATCATCGACTTGAATATTTTTGCCCCTAGTTTTTGTTGACTTCCTTTTTTTGTGCTTCTTTCGAACAGACCCGCCGTCTTCTAAACCTTCTTGACGCGGTGTTTCAATTTCCTCCAACTCATCAAAGTGACCCTCTGAGAGTCTCCATGAGAAAAGTAGCTTTTTTTGTATGGAGGTCAACTTGAACCTTAGGTGAAGTTTGATAGAAGAGGCTGCCGTCCCTTCACACTTCAAACACAAATGGAAAGATTTGGGTAGCTGCAATAACTTCACACAGCGACCCATAAGTCCTACCGAGACCCATCTCTGCCAGGTATTCGGTAGAAGTTAGGTAATTATCTTTGCCGCGAGTCGAACTAAGGACCTCAAACTCTTTTCAGTTGTTGCACACGTGGCCGACAATGAAGTCCCTTACCACCTCGTGCACTGTCTAACTGTTAAACACACAGTGTGCGATAGCTGTAAATAGACAGTTTTTATCGCCACTCATTGACACAATGCGATGGGAGACTTTACCGTCTTCCATTGTCAGTTTCTCCATTGTAAAAATCAAACATTAACAACTCTGCAACAAAGTTTGCTAAATCCAAATCCGAAGTAATAAAGTTCGGGTGAAAACGAACAATCCAAAATCGAAAACCAAGTTTAAGCCAATTCCGTAATTAAGTTTCCTAAATGCAAATCCGAAGTAAAAAAAAAGTTTAAGTTAAAACGGTCGAAATAAACTCGCCTGATGTTGCGTCGCTCCTTATATATGAAATTTCTATTTTCAGAATTTATATTTTCCTTAATAATAATGCTAATAGGATCATAACATGTAACATTGTAACTATAATTTAAAATAATCAGTGTGATTCATGATTAGCAATGCCTTTGTTCGTAATTATTAACAAGCCCCAAACTTTTTTTGCTCAAATAAATGCTATAAAAACACATAAGTTGGCCATTTTTCAAAATAACTTTAAACAAATGGCAAAACGCACCATCGATCGCTGACAATCAGCGTGACCCCATTAACTTTGTAGTTTTTGTAAGCTCAGTTTTTGTAAAAACTGCTGAATTTCGAGAACCACTGAATAGATTTTGATGCCGTTTTCACCATCTGATAGCTTGTTTCTTAGAGAAGGTTTCTATTATACAGATTGCTCAGAAGATCTTTCGATAGTCGAGTAATCAGCAAAGTGTGAAATAAGTGATTAAGGAAATTGGCTCAAACAGGGACAAAACGCATTACAAATGATAACATATAAAGGCAAACTGTAAGCGAACGAATTGTAGAGCTCAAAAAGATCTACAAAAAAGTCCGGGACGGCATATACGCATCTCTTACAGATTACTCACAATCAAGATTTTTATAATAGTTATTTTTGCTGAACACTCTTCTCCCCCTGGAATGTTGCCTTACTCCCCCCTGGATGAAATGCCGGTAATTTCTGTTTTTTTGTATCTTCAGAATTGTTTCAAGTATAATCTGTGAATATTTGAAGTTTGTAGTTTACGCCATTCAAGAGATATATAGACATAATGATTTTTTTAAAAATGTTCCCCCTGCGACCCCCTTCGGGTTTTTAGGATTAAAAGTATACTCATGCACCCCTTTGGGGCAAGGCCTACCTGCCTGCAAAATTCCAGCTTCCTAAGTTTTTAGTTTTCGAGATATTTTTCGGTGGACATCGGACATCGGTCATCGGAACTGGCTATTATTATATTAGGAGATTAGTAATGTCCGAAGGTATGGTGATTTTTAGGAATTTGGAAAAAGCCAAAATATGATATCCCATAAAAATGCTAAGACTATGCGACAGATCAAATTAAAGTTATATTGAGCTTTTGTGAAAACGCACTTGAAAGCTTGCTTCAAGCTGTTGACAGCTTGAAGAGATTGACCGTTGAAATTATTTCGGTAACCAAGTTACATTTTTCACGGCAGGAAAGTGGTCTAATCCAAAAATTTCTAATATTAGTATAACAAGCCGCACTTCTGTGCAGGTAAAAGAAATAAGAGAAATGCCTTGTTTGCAATAATTCTTTTTGTCAAAGAGAAAATTAAACTGTTTAAATAAAACAAGATCAATTTCTTTATTTTATCACTTTGATCACTTTTAATTTATAACACGTTTTTATCAGATTGAAACAAAATCTTTTGTTTATATTAAACCTTTTGTTTACATGTATTACTAAAGATTTGAAAAAGGGAAGATATAGTTATTAGCCTCGAAAATCATTTGTTTTAATCTTTTGTTTACAATTAACTCTTTTGTTTACAGGTATTACAGGTTACAAGCGAAACGGATGGTTAAAATGATTAAGTTAGTAACAATATTCTAAAGCTGGGTACACAGAACGAGTACGAATGAATATGCGTGTATATTCACGTGAATCATTTAGGGAAAGAGGGGAACAGTGTAACACGTACTACAGTGTTACACTTAATGTTATTAGGATTGCTTTATATTAAACATTGTTCATATTTTCATGCTAAAAGTACTTTGGTGTTAACCAAGTGTAGGTGCATTTTGATTAATATTCACTGACGGGTTTTCAAGAAATTAAGGTATGTATATTTTTTAATATCAAAAGTAATTATTTCAAGTAAAATACAAATTACTTCAGGAATAGATTAATTAAAGCTAGATTATTAAAAATTTGTTTATAAGTAGTTTGTAAGCTTATTTACGCCGGAGAAGCACGAACTTAACCTCAAAACTGTTTGTTCCCTTATTATATTCGAGTATAGATTTTTGATGCGGTGTACAGTGTTACAGTGGATAGTGGGGTTCGGTGTAACATTATTTAAGTAACACTTGTGCAGACAGTGATCAGTTCAAGTTGCATCTAAGTGACAAAGATACATTATTCCATTCAAATGATATCGATGTTGGTAACTTCGTGGTAATACAAGAAGAGGCTACAATAAAACACAGAATTTTGTCAATTAGGGAAATTACACGTAAAACGAATACAGAAGTTATTCCAACTTATAAATTCGTACGTACAACGCAAGAATATAAGAATTTGAAGTTGTTTTATTAACATTAACATTGTTAACCTTTCCTTGTAACTATGTACCCCACTATTAGGATACAGTGTTACACAGAGCATCAAGCTAAATAAATCTTAATTTCTCTAAAAGTTGAAATAATCAAAGGAAGTTAAATGTAAAAGTTGAAACAAGATTCGTAACTCTTAAACTAGGCAGAGAATAAATTTTAAAATTTTTATTTGGTTCTGAATTATATCAAAAAATATTTTTTGTGTAACACTGTTCCCCCTCTTGCCCTACATCGCCTGAGACGGAACGAATGTACCGTCTGCATTAGCATATGCGTACTTTCTCTTTTCATGTGGTCACAAATGACTACCCAGCTCAATGTTTATGATCAAATTATTAACAATGTTCAATCATTTCAACAAAAACTAATTTATCCTTCAAAAAAAAACCTTTTTCTTTAGAACTACTTCCCAAACAGTGAATAACATTTATACTTTGCTAACGTAATCCCCATTTATTTAACTACATACTACCAAAATGTAATTGGTTTAAACTGTTTTTACCAATTGTTTTACGTTTTTTGTTTTTTTTTCAAGATTTCATGAAAGCTTTCGTAAGCATTAAATTCTTAGTTGATTAAACACTTTACAATAATTCAATAATTAATTGTATTTGAAATCGGCTATATGTTCTTTAAATCTAGTCAAGATCGACCTCTTTGTCTGTCCGATAAATTTTCGATAACAATCATTACATTCGATTTAATTATTAACAGATTAGTTAATCTGTTCAATAAAAATTCAATGCTACTATTTTAAGCTGTCTCAGATTTAATTTCACTAACTTTTTTAGTTACACCAGACAGTTTAGAGGGAGCTCTAGAAACTTTTGACCAAATATGTCGAATAATCTCCATTTTTCCTGACTACATAGACAAACAATAAATGATTATAAATGAGAGAGCATTTGTTAAAAAAGTGTTGCTTAATACTTAGAAAGTCATTGAATGACGACTTCTAGATTTAAAATTAGATTTTAGACTCTTAAGCAAAATATAATACATCTTCTCTCGATCATCGTTGCAGTGCAAATCATCAATTGACAGTGTTTTATAACTGAGTTTCTCAAAAAAATTGTAATTTCAATATACCTTATACAGGTTAATACGTTTAAGATATATTAGTCGTTGGTTGCCATTGTAGGAGTCTTGTTCAGTGTTGCTTGCGAGTGATTTACAATGAGTGCACCAATAAATAATCCTCCCAGCTCTGAGCTTTGCGCTATGATCCGTAACCTTGACTACTTACCGTTTTAAAGATGATTTTTGTTTATGTTTATTTACCAAAAAGAACATACCATGTTCAAAACTAAAAATTTCAAATTATTAAATAATAGTTTTTATACAAATAAATCTTCCCTAGGCACTAAATTTGATATACATTCAATTATTGTACAATTATTAAATGTACTAATTTACAATCATCTGGATAAAATGAATGGTAAGAAATAATGAAAGACTAATTTCCAGTTTTTTGGAATGAGACGCAAATTAAAATAAAGCGTTATAATACTGGGAAAAAGTTTTGCTAATATAGAATAGCACTGCCTTAAGGTGATGGGTTGAAGATTATTGGGACCTGGAGAGAATTGTCCATTCAATTTATTAAACACCTTCTTCAGAAAAGAGGGTTGTATCTACATTTACACGTATTGGCAAAAGAGTTTTAGTGAAATTATTCAAGAAAAGATTTAGCTGCTTCTTCATCAGTATTAAAGAAGGTGCGTCAGGTATATAGAGGAGTGTTGACCTTTAAATTTCGTTTGTCTGACATTATGTCAGTAAGCTTACTCTCAAATTCTGTAGCTCCCGACTAAGTTAATTTGAAAAGCAGCGATGCTTTTCAAATTCCACACCTGGCCCTGATATTCTGTATTTTTTCCACAAATTTTATTCTAGAACGGCGTATGAAATGCTTAATTATCCAAAGCTTTTGGCTGTTTGTTAAAATTGGCCATCTTAACGTGGGTAATCTAAATCACAGCATTAGCACAATTAAAAAGTTGTCATACGAATAAGATAGTAATACGATTTTTGTATAAATATTATCAACAGTAGAAGTATCAGGAAGTCGGCCCAATGGCCCAGAATTAATTCATGGTGTACTAGTAGTCGTAAGCGTGCACCCTTGCACCCTTGGATTGTTGAGACGCAACGCTTTGATTGAATCTGGTTTATTTTTTTACTAAAGCTGGTTTGTATACATATTTTATGTCATATAATCTAAATTACATGCAATGCAAAATTGAATGATAAGCATTTGAATAAACGACTTATTTTTTTGTTGACTGTCACATACTTTGTAGGAGTATAATGTACTGGATCTAGTGTTGGAAAATGATCGAGCATTTATTTTTAGAGAATATTTCCGGAGCACAAGCGAGAAAAACGAGAATAAACCCTCAAAAGTGTGCAGGACTGGAGAATATACCTGTAACTTACAAAGATATACCCAAAATATGGATAATTTCAAAAGTTCTCGAAATAATCTCAAAATGCTGAAAATGCTCGAATGTTCTTCAATTTTCCTCTTCTCATTTATAATGCTAGTTGTATTTAATTTGACTGTTGTAAGGTAATGTGTTGAAAAGTAATGTAATAATAGAATATTGGAAAATATTAAACTCGTTGGGCCGTATTCACACCTCACTATTAATTTAATAACGTGTTTAATTACCATGGTGACCAATTCCACCTATTAGAATGAGATAAAGCTATGTTTTTCTTGTTGATTTTAATTAGAAATTTAATTAGAGACACCTTTAATCATGCTATATGAATACGTCCCATTATATTCAGATTAGAATCTCTGGTATGCACTTTTGTCTTTACGCCGACTGGACACAACGCTGACCACGAACCTTTCTCCGACCGTGGACACTACGCCGACTCTTAAAATAAATTTTGCTTTTGGACACTGCCGACCGTGGATACCTTGATATTAATGTTTGGAAGCATTCTTGCTTTAAGCTTACTTTAAAGTAAGCCGTAATTGAACTTTTGGTGTTTTATTAATTTATTTGTACGAAAGTCCGAGTGTTCCGTGTGTCCGAGTCCTGAGTCCGAGTGTCTTATCTTTAAGAGCTTAAGAGCTAATTGAGATACGCTCAATTAGCGTGCATTGCCTACACTAAACAACACTACCAGTAGCTCACTAGTGGAAGCGAGGTCACTATCCATACTCTACTAGCTCTCCAGGCTAGTGCCGGTGTAGTAGACGCGCCGGCACCCGTCGGCAAGAGACAATTCCCAGCTTCGGACTATTGCCCACTTTTTAGGATTGGAGCCATTGTATAATCGAATCCATCCTCATTTGTGGCGGGACTTGGTTTTATGGTTTTGCCACCACGATCTACCAGTTTTAGGCCTGATGTGCCCTTGGCAGCGCTTCCTTTAAAGTCTACACATTTCAATTTCCGGTGTGTACCAGTTAGGGTGAAGTTGTCTTGAGCGTAAGAGGCTATATGTTCGCTTCAACTCCCTTTAAGTGTAATGGCTCTAGAGCTCTATCGGACACATGCGGATTTGAACTGGACTTCTTAAGTCATGATCCGATGAGAGATGATCCGAGCAACAGTAACGAAGCCAATTACCTGGTGGCATGCATTTCCCCATTGGCTGGAATTTACCCCTTCCAGCCGAGATAAATCTCACTTGGATTTTCCGCCATCAGATTTAGTCAAATCAGCGGATGTCCTTACAGTTTGCACCATGAAGAATCCTCACATTTTAAGTAGGAATCCAATCTACGCACACCAGTACTCAAGTCTGTAGAGCTTCCTCCACAACGTTAAGTGATTGATCGTAACCATCGCGATGACTTGTGTAACTCTACCACACATTATTTCCTGACTGTACTATGGGTTACCGTTTCCAGGTCCCGTATCCATCTTTCTGGGATTGAGTAGATTCCAGGCAGTTCTATGGGTGAACGCCGTGTGGTCTGCACCGTTTACCTGACCGTCGACAATACGCTGACCGTGGACACGGTCGGCAAAGTGTTCACGGTCGGCGTCCAGTATCCAGCCACCACATGCACAAGTAATACATTTTAAAAACTTTACAAGGATTTGTTACTTTTTGTATAAACAAAATATAAAAAATTTAAATAAAAAGTTGATAATATAATTAGAACAAAAAACAAATGAGGTGCTACCGGACGGTAACCCAGATTTCTTGTCAATGCTTTCAAAGGTATAAATTGTGCAATCTATACTTATAAAAGTGTTTCTCTTTGGAACACCCGACACTGACAACAGTTGCGAGTAACACGTGTACATTTTGCGTGTGCATGCGTTTTAAGATCGTTTAGTTTCGGTTTTATTCTCGATTTTTAATGTTTTTGTTTATGCTCGTTTGTGCTGTATTATTCTGGAAGTTTTCGAGAATTATTATGAGAACGTTCGCGAACGTGCTTAATTATGCTTCCCAAGAGAACGTTCTTTTGATATGGTTTTATCATGCGCGAACGTTCTCATCAGCATTTTCAGAATGTTCTTTCATTTACTACACTAACTGGATCTACTTTATGCTGTTAATGCTTTTTGTATTAATTGGTATTTATGCGTTATTTTTGGAATTTAAATGATTTTATAAATAAAAAAACGGTTAAATTGGGATGGAGAACAACGTCTTTGCAAAGCCGAATTTCCTATTCAAATTCGAATTATTTTAATGACATAACACTTTACGTTCATGGCTTCTGTTTTGATGATTAGGATTATTAAGTACTTTTAAGATAATTTTTAATGGAGTTTTAGCTAGTTTAATTTCTCGAGATTCTTTTGCATGTATGCTTAATCTATACACCTTTGCCTATGTTGACTAGGTTAACCAATTTTAATCATATATTCCGGCAACATCACGTATTAAAGCCGATGGATTTTCTGTAAATGCACAACCCCTCTGATGAAGCAGATATATTTAGATCTTAGAAGCAGGATTTTTCAGTCTAATTATACACATCCTCAAGACAAAGTTGGTAATTGTTATGTAAAAAATTAAATACTCGACAAAATGCTTTTGTGCAGGAAATTTAGATTTAGATAAGGTATATATTGATTTCGAGTCTTCTATCAAACAATTTGTATAATTTCATTATTCTATTATGTTTCGTGCTTGGTAAGTAAATCGCTGCTTCTAAATACCTTAATCAAATTGTAATTAAGAGAACTCCAGAATTTGTTTATGTAATTAATTTAGATAATAATTTTATTAGTATATCTGTTTATGACATAATAATAAGGCGAAAAGTTAATTTTGGAAATAATATCTCAAAAAAGGAAATTAAGACACAATTACTCAAATGTCTTCGCGTTAATTTGTCCTGAAATTATCAATTATTTAGTGATAAATTAGACCTATCATAATCTTATAGTAAATTATAATTTTAATCCGTGACGTCCTGTAAGATATGTATTACGATAACTTAGTTATTCTACGGAGGTAAGCAATTACCTTCTACCACCACCCACCTCCGGTTGAAATCTTTCTGTCTTGAAACAATTTGTGTATTGTTATTCTATCATTTCTATCAACGTGACTTGTTTTTATGCTTGCAAATCATAATTTTAATTATAATAGAATTTTAATTTCAATTTTACCCCTGAGTGCCTAATAAGATTTTAATTCATTTTTGTAGTAAGTTACTCATTAAGCGATTGTTTCAAACAGAAACTAATAGTCCTCGGGATGGGAAAATCAATACTGCAATTATTCAACTAAAGACTTTTCTTTATATTGATCGTATCTCCCCGAATCTTACGAATGTCGTATTAATCGTCAATCGCCTATATCCAAGAATTTTAAAGATAATTATCGTTACTAGGTCATTCCATATGAAATGAAATCATGAAGAAGAAATTGGTTGCTGCACCATTTTTGGTTTTGATGAAAAAATGGGCTAGCTTCTTACCCTAGTCTTTAGATGAAATTTTTTTGTTTAAATTTTTACTGGCAACTATGTGATAATGGCGGCCATTTTTCATCAGGGCTGAAACCCGATTCTAGCCAGTCAAAATTATTTTATTGGCTTAACAAGGTAAAAGACTGGAATAGTAGGGCGTGTCAAATTTTCTGACTAGCAAAATTCAAAAATTAGGGGTGCTAAAAAGTTGCAACCTAAATGGAGATTTTCAAAAATATTTTTGGTAAATTTCTATAATTTGGTTTTGCTTGGTAAATGAGCATGTATAAACAACGGTGTTTTTACGCAATTAACCTATATGTTATTTTACGCAATTAACCTAAAACTTCCGATTAACCTATATGTTATTTTTCATATTTTATGCTTTTTACGGTAATATGTATGTAAACTTATCTAAAAATTGATTTTTCTGACTTTCAGGTAAAAATTCATTAGTGTTACTGCATTCAAATCTGTGTTGTGAGTGTTAAAATGGCTTCCAAAAGAAAAACTAGACAAGGAACATCCACTCATATGAGCAATTTCATTGGAAGTGGTCGAGACCTCTTGCCTTCTGAACTACCAACTCTGCGAGATGTTCTTAGATATGGATTATTGCTACGAGAACAAAGTGTCGAGGATGTTAGAAATTATCCATCAAGCAGTCTTGCAAAGGACATTTATCCCAAAGTGATTGAGAAGTGGGAACGTGCTAATAGTGCTTTTGTGGTCCCAGTTATAAATTCAAAAATTACAGTATTAAAGAAGATTCAAGACAGCTGGGAACAGGCTAAGAATATATCGCTTGGTAGGGAAAAACTGAAAGCCAAAGAGGCTTTCACCTTAAAACTTGACAAGCTTTTAGACATCCTTAACTGTCAGTGCAAAATTGTGCTTTGTTGCGAAGCAGGTTGTTCTGTCGACTGCAAAAAGGAAGCTCATACTCAATGTACATGTCTTAAAGATATGAAGATCCCTGTGAATGAACTTTCTTTCATTAAGGGTCAGAGAGAGAAGACTGGTTCTATTGGACCACACCAAATTGGTCTACCAGATTTACCTGAACATAAGAGACAACTCAAAAAGCAGAAACGACAAGAAGATGAGAGGAAAAGACTTTCTGAACATAAAGAGAGGAGTAAGCTAGATGTTTCATTTGTTTCAGTGTCATCAAATGAAGCAATTATCTTCACTGATGATGAAGAAGAAATGACTGATCCTGAAGATGCAAACGATGAAAGTTATGGAATGTCAGAATTGCCAAGTACATCTGGCTTAAATGAAAAGAAACAACACAACACAATGGAAATACGCAATGTTGCTATGCAGAGCATCAGGTATGGTGTTGGCCTGCGTGCCACAGCTGCAATTACCACTGCTGCTTTTATAGATGCTGGCTTAGTCACTGCTCAAGACAAGACATTTGTAGTGGATCACAGTAAAGTAAAGAGGGCGCAAGAAAAACTTATGAAGTCACTGGATCAAGAATTTGATGAACTTTGTAAGAAGAACGAAATTGACTGCATCTTCTTTGATGGCCGTCAAGACACAACTAAAGTTATGCTGACAGCTGACATTTCAGATCGGTGTTTTCCTAGCATCATCAAAGAAGAACATTATTCTGTATGCAGTGAACCTGGTGGAAGGTATCTGCACCACTTCACTCCAGAGAAAGATTCCACCACAAGAAAATCTGCTGAAGTTATTGCTGATAATCTAGTGGATTTCATGAAGAAGAAGGGCATTGATAAAACTCTACAAGCCATTGGGGGTGATTCCACCAATGTAAACACTGGTTGGAATGGTGGTATCATGCAATTCGTCGAAGTTAAGCTTGGCCGCAAGCTGAACTGGTTAATCTGTGCTCTTCATACAAATGAGTTACCCCTGCGACACTTGATCACGACACTAGATGGGAAGACCTTATCAAACAACAGATGGACTGGTGAAATTGGCAAGATGCTAGATAATGCCACAGAATTGGAAATTGATCCTTCATTCACTAAAGTCTCAATTGGAGAGCCTTTGATTCCTCTTAGTGACAGTGTCATCAATGATTTATCAACAGATCAAGCATATGGTTACAGAATTACGCAGGCCATACGGACAGGAGAACTTCCCAGAGATCTTACCCTTCTTGAAATTGGTCCAGTTAGTCACTCAAGATGGTTAACAACAGCTAACAGGATTTGCCGTATATGGGTTTCAAAACATGGTTTTAAGGGCAAAACCGTGAAGAATTTACAACTGATAGTAGAGTACATTGTTGGCATGTACTTTCCCTGCTGGTTCCAGATAAAAGTAAAACATTCTTGGGTGGAAGGTCCACGTCATGTGTTGTTCCAGCTTCAGCTCCTCAAACTCCAAAAGAAAGCTGTAGTGGATGCTATTTTGCCAACCATCCAGCGTTCAGCTTGGTATGCATTCAGCGAAATGATCATCCAGACACTCTTGTGTTCCAGTGACAGTAATGAGAGGAAAGTTGGTGTGCAGAAGATTGTTGATTTAAGAAGTGAAAATGGTGATGCTCTGGGAGATCTTTCTGTACGTCCCAGAAAAACTCCTTCTATTAATCCAGATGCTGCTTCCTTGTTAGAACTCATAGACTGGTCTGAAAATGTATATGAACCACCTTTGTTCATTACTGAACCAATGGAAGTTCCAAAATGGCCCTGTCATGGTCAGTCTGTAGAAAGAATTGTCAAGCAAGTCACAGAGGCAGCAGGAAAAGTATATACAGCTGAGAAACGTGAGGGATATATACGAGGTCAAGAAGCAAGTCGACGTTTGATGTCCAAAAATGAATCAAAACAAGATTTAATGAAACTTATCACTTAATATTTAATATGGTGTTATTATATTTTGCTGTTCTTTGTCAAAAATATATGTTTCATGGCAACTGTATGTTTTATACTACAGAAAAATAAATGTTTCATAGCATTAAACCCTGTATTCCGAGAGCAACGAATATATGCCTTTATTTCAAGTACCGATTTACCAAGCTAAATGTTGTCCTATCAAAAAAATAATACCAGATTTGAATTTCTTACATAAAAAAACATATTTCTAGACACCCTATTTAAAAAATTTGTGAAATTTTATTTTTTCAAATCTAAATGACACGCCCTACTGGAATAGTATAGAAATAATAAAATAATCAAAAAAGAAATTAAAAAAATATATTTTAGCCACTAGAACTGGATCAGTTGGATACTTTTATACTTTTCCCAAGAAAAAGTTATTTACATAACTATTTATTAAAAAATAACGTAAAAACGTAAAATAAATAGCATTTACACGAATTCTTCTTTATTTTAAAAAATATTGCACAACTTAAAATGCTTCTTTAATATTTAAATGAAATTGTATTGCAAAAATTGTATTGCTAGTCGATTAATAAATATCCATTTTTATTTCGATTGCATTACAGTTTATTCATGGTCATGGTCAATGAGTCATTATGCATGGTTATTTTTAAATATGTTATTCTTTATACTATAGCAAAAAAATATTAAAAATACAAACGCAAACTCTTGCAAGCTTTGTAAGTTATAAACGACAAAATAAAATAGTTATTCGAAATGTGAAAATCACCATTTTCTATAGAAGGGTATAAACTTACCACTTTATAAGAATTTTTAGCACTTCAATTCTGTTTTTATAAATTATTGAAATCAATGAAAAAACTCTTCCACAAAAAAAACTTTCGCGTTAATGAACAAACTACAAATACATCTACATCAGATTGGCGCTTTCGGAAGGGTTAACACTGAACTGCACTTTACCGGAATTATTAGATTTTTTTATAATTAGTATTTGCCGTAACGGTAAACGGCAGGTAGTTACGAGTTCACTAAGCTTTTTACTAAAATACTATTTCTTAGATTATACCTTTAACAATGATTATTGGAGTTTTGACCAGCTAGAATCAGGTTTCAGCCCTGTGTGCGGCGTCGACAAATTTTACCAATTGCGCATTTGTCGTTGAAATTGCTAAGTTTTTCCTGATTTGTATCCCATGCTGCAGTCCCCTGTCTAAATTTACAGATCTGAGTATTTGTGTACATTATCTCTACATATAGTATAATAAGTACATTCAAAATTATCTTCTTTAAAACCCTGCTTATTTAAAAAAATAACTTTGAAATTGACAAAAAATGAAAATTATTAAAATTTGGAGGCCAAAAAGTTATGTGGAGGAACAACTAAAATGTTGAAGTTTTTTGTAATAGGCTAGTCTTTGTGGATATATGTATTGGGAACTTGGATTAATTCTGTTATTTTTACTCCTTTCTTTAATACAGACCTTTGAAAATTAAAAAAAGAAACTCAAAGAAAAAAGAAAAAATTAATGATAGCATCTTGCAAAACCCCAATGTCATGATTGTTTGTTTTACTTTAAATAAAAGTTGCATGCTTTCACATTGTCAGGAGTGTCCTGGACTTATAACAGTGGATAGAAAAAGTTGTGATACCAATGAAACATTGACTGAAATTCAGTACATCAGTATCCACAGACAGATGTCAACTTGTCACACATTAGATGATTTTAAAGAAAAGTTGATAAAATAAAAAAACTCATCATTTTATTACAAAATGTCAGTCTCAGTTTTTGAAAACTAAAATAGAAGACATTACTGCTTACATTAAAATACATTACATATTTTAAAATTACACATTTGTGGTGTAAGATGAAATGCAGTCTTTTCATTGGGTTGATGAAGAAACCACACTGCATCCATTTGTAATATATTTTAAAGACAACAATTCCATAAAGTCAGAAACATTGTGTATTATTAATTTGGTATACAATACTGTGGCAGTTCATTCTTTCCAGAAAATCTTAACTTGTCATTTAAAAAAAACTCCTGATTTGAAGAAGGTTTACTATTTCAGTGATGGTTCTGCTGCTCAATAAAAAACAAAAAAAAATCAATAACTTGGCCAATCATAAAGAGGATTTTGATTTATTAGTAGAGTGGCACTTTTTTGCCACTTCACATGGCAAAAGCCCATGTGATGGTGCAGGTGCATTAAAAGGTGGTCACAAACGCAACCTTACAAAGAACAGTAATTAACTACATATTGTCACCACAAGTTATGTTTGATTTCTGTTTATGTAAGTAAACTCTTACACTGAGGCAATGCGCTACTAGCAACTAAAAACTGATAATAAACAACAGACAGTATTATTTTGACCACGTCTCACACTGCAGCAACTGATTCCTTTAGCTTGTGTAGCAATCTCAACAGTGGCGTGCGGTCCATGGAAGCAATGCTTCCCTTAAGAATTTATTAAAAATAAAAACCAATGTTAACAAAAATATTTTTATAAAATTATGGTTATCGTTTATTTAAATTTGTAGTATTTAATCAACTTAAAGCTCAATATCAATTCCGTACAGCAAAAAGTATAACTATCTAGAGTACTATTTTAAATTAGGCTCATTAAACTTGCGCGAAAAGGTACCGATTCAAATGTATTACGTACACTGCATATGAGCACTGATTTCGTTGTTTACTGCTCTTCTCGTCGCCTTCGTGTTAGCGAGCGGGTGTTGTGGTGATACGATTGACATCGTATAAGGTCGTTATTTTTAGTATGCTCCGTGCCCAAATGTTTATTTATTATAATTTGGTTATTTGTTCGATTTAGTATTTGTTAAATTTAATGTTACTTAAGTAATGTAAATCTACGAATGAGACTGTATTTTGAAACATTTTATTATATCAATTTATAGAAGTTGGAATTTTTTTAAAGATATATAAATAATTCTATTTAGTTTGCTCTGTATGCAAATTAAAAATTACATTATCGTCATGATTGCAAATTCAGCTGCTTCGATGGAAGGTTCGAGTACTTCCGATACATCCGAATCGCGACGATGTTGTTCAGTTTGTAATTAAATATTATTACATAATAGTATATTGTGTTACAAGTGCAGAAAAGTGCCAATTTCTCACGAGTGTGAGTGAATCACACAAGTGAGAAATTGGTGTTTTTGCACGCGTTACACACTATACTTTATCTACGACAACAAAAAAAGTAATAAACCACCAACAGCTAAGAAAGTTTTTTAACCTAGAATTTATACTCGCATTCATATTTTTTACGTGAAATATTTGGCAATAAATTAAGAGATGTAATGTGAGCCGCTTCCACGATGTTTGGAGGTGTACGAGTGTACACCCCAATTTTTCTTCATCGGATTCACTCATGATACATCTAGAATTTTAAACACGACAAAAGTAAACATTAAATTTGTAAAGACAATAGTAATAATACGTTTACAATTTGTATAATTTCAGTCAATCTACTATTTAGTACTTATTATGTACTCGTTTTCAAAAAATAATTTATATTTACAAAAATCACAATTCAATTGTCAAGGTTATTAACCTCTGCGCAAAATGTCAAATATTCTCGCATTATGTAGCAAATTATAAATGTTTTCAATGTTTTTATTGTAATTTAGCAATAATAATAAATAAAATTACATTAAAAATTATATAATAATGTAAAATATTAATTAATTTTACGTTTTAATTGAATAACAATCAATGTAACTTTATATAATGAGAAAAAACATCATTGAAAGGCGTCTCGGTAGCTCAATGGTTACGCTGTAGCTACTAACCGAGCGATCCGGGTTCAATTACCCGGGTCTGACCTTAGTTTTTTTTCTAGATGGATTTCCATTCGAAATATAATTTAATGTAAAATATTAATTAAACAAAATAAATTAACCTTTATCTAAAATTTATAACATTTTATATTTCAAATAATTAATAATATTATAAATATTGCAAGTGGTGACATCTATGGCGTTTTAATAGAACTACGGATTATTGAGAACTTCTTCCTCACATACTTTACCGTTGAGTTTGTAGATTGTTTGCAATTGGTCGTTTTCATAGGATTGTGCGGAATATGTAACTTTCTATGGTGGTCGTAGATAAAGAATTTTCTGCATACAGTTTTAAAGAGAAATTACAAATTATTGGGAAAGGCAGATCAAAACCAAAATTTCAAATTTAACAACAAAGAATAAAACCTGCACCAGGTATTTTACTAAAAAAAATCGGAAGATCGAGTTGAATTATAAATACATAGTACTTAGTAGTTTTTTTTAAATAAAGAATAATAGTCAACAAATTCCATAAGTATAAAGTGTAAAAGTTCGTCTTTGAAAGCTTAATAATTATAACACTGTCTTTTATTGTACCTAACAGGGGCGGATCCAGAGAATTATCGGGGGGGGGGGGGGTGTTTGGAAAAATAACACTGGTCGGCAAAAAAGAATTTCTGCCCCTGACACCATTCCTGCTGATTCTTATGTAAAATGAGCTCTTGAATACGAATATGAGCTCAGTTTTCCCCCATCACCCACCGTTTGCTTCCAGCCCCCCTCATCCTCTCTCAAACACCCCCAAATAATAAAAATATATAGCAACAATAATAAAAATATATAGCAACAGTTCGGAAGATTCCCAATGAATATCCCGCGCGCGCAGGTTTGCACAGGAAGTTTCATGCTTTGACAAGTTCAAACTTGCATTGCTCTTGTCACTGTAGTCCTGCACTGTAATCCTTATCTTCCCTCATTTTTATCACTTTCCGATAGTAATTTTATGGCCATGAATTTGATTTGGAGGGGTGAAAAGGATTATTCTAGCTTTAAAAAATAATAAATAAAAAGTAAAATAATAAATGTAAACAATAATAAATAAATAAGATAACTACCTTCATTTGGAGCTTGCTTTCCTTTTATACCCTGAGGTAGAAGTTTCTCGTACCAAAAACCAGCAGTACTCTGCCAACATGCTCGCATTCCACTTCCCTAAAAATCTCCTCTCGAACTTATTGATGTCTTGATGGAATCGTTCCCCGTGTTCATCCGAAACTATATATATTTTTATTATTGTTGCTATATATTGCTGCTATATAGTTTTATTATATCGAGGTGTTTTAGGGAGGATGAGGGGGGAGGGGGCTGGAAGCTAAAATAGGTAGAAAATAAGTTAAAAAAATTGAGAAAAAAAAACGGAAAAATCGATAATTTTTAATGATTTTTTTACAATTTAAGGGGGCAAATCCCCCCCAAATCTACTTCCTTGCTACAAATGTTCACCTTTTAGAACTTTTCACCTCTCTAGCCCCTCAGAAGAAATGTAAAGGCGAAAATAACCCTTTTCATCCCTCCAAATTATGGAAAAGTGATAAATATAGGTGCGGGCCATCCCCCGAAAACGGTGGGTGATGGGGGAAAACTGAGGTCATATTCGGATTCAGGAGGTCATTTTACATAAGAATCAGCAGGAATGGTGTCAGAGGTAGAAAAAAAACTTTTTTTGCCGACCAGTGTAATTGTTTTAATAAATAATAATTAAACAAACATTATTTATTTCTATTCTATGTATACTTATTTCTAAATTTGGGGGGTGGGAGATTTTCCCCACCCCTCCGTGAATCCGCGCCTGTACCTAGGTATATTAAAATTAAAATCGTAGTTGCTTCCCTAGCCTAAATTTTCACCGCACGCCACTGAATAATATAATGATAATAGATAAGAAGGGTTTTTGCTTTCCAACTTCTGGATAGCCAACACTTTAGCATATTATTCCCTGTATCGACGAATACCGACAGAATGAAGGATCGTAAAGAATAATAATTAACACTATAAACAGATTATTATTGTCAAACCGCTCAAAGTCTTTGTCTTGCAGTGTATTTTTTAATTAATTACATGAAATATATAATTTAATAGAACTTTGGAATTGTTATTATCATATTAATTAATATACGCATGTTTTTAATGAAAGGCATTTTTTGGAGTTTATCAGCTTTGTAACTATTTAATTATTAGGAGCATAATTGCCCTGACTGTTATTTTTTCATTTGATTTTTTGAAGCTCACAAATGCAAACCTGCAGTCCTTTTTTAAGAAAGAATAACAAAGATGCGCCAAAAATGCTTTCTCTTTGCTTGACAACATCTGTTTGTCACAAACCAAATTCCAGTCCCTTGCAGACTTGTACTTCTCTTTCATCGTACCCACCTCTCTTCCGACATATCATCCACTCTGGCTTACCTTTCGCCTCCGGTTTATTCTACATGCATACATATTTAATATAAGATAGAAAATTCTATCTTACGAAATGATAAGAATAAAATCAAAAATCGATCTTCTTTAAAACATTCTTGAGAACGTCTATTAGTAATATTTCAAAAACATGACATAAAAATAGTGTTGGCAAATTTCCGGAAATTTATTTTTTGGTAACTTTCCGTGGAAATATTTTCGGAAACTTATTGAAATAGCAAATGACAAAAAAAAAGTTGATTCCCAAAGTATGTTTCGTGGAAATATTTTTCGGTTTGCAAGGTTGGCAAGCTGTGCGTATGCGTATTGATAATACTGTATCCGCTGAACTACCAGTAATTTACAGTGTCCTACAAGGGAGTATATTAGCACACACGTTATTTACCTTGTTTACTGCAGATCTACCTATAAGGTACTGGAAAACAGTTGAAGCTTTCATCTCTACGTTGATGATACTCAGCTGCATAAGTCCTGTTCACCCTCCAATACCAATAATCTTATCATCGAACTCTACGAGAACTTACAGCGTATCTCAGAATGGTCACAAAACAATGGTTTACGATTGAATCCCAACAAAACGGTAGTGATGTGTCTTGGTACAAACTATGCACTTGACAAAGCTAATTCGAGTACCTTCACACGAATAGTGTTAAATGATGTAGTGCTAACGCTCTCGGAAAGTGATCGTAATCTCGGCGTGATCTTAGACAGAAATCTAAGTTTCGAGTGCCATGTCATTAAAAAAATCAGTGAGTGCTATGTTAAACTAAAAACACTGTGGAAATTCAAAGATATCCTACCACCAAACGTGAAATGGAACCTTAAAACTAATATGGAACATATTAGTTTTAAGTTGCATTGATTATGGTAGTGTGGTGTACTTTAATTTTCTGACTGCTGCCTTGAAATAGAAGTTTTACAGAACTCTTGTTTGCAGTTTTCCTTTGAAGTACCATACAGAAATCATATTACACCTCATTACAACAGATTAAGCATTTTTAAATTAGACTATAGATTTTTGCTTTTTTATGGGACTCTATTATACAAAATTTTAATGTCCGGCGAGCCATCCTACCTGTTTAACTTGCTGGTGGAACGCTCAGATTAATGTTATACTGATGTTGTATTAAGATATAGAACAGTTTACGATATACCACAGCATAAAAGAAGCAAATTTGAATGTTGCTTTGAATACATTGCGCCAAAGCTAATCAATTATGTTATTGATATTTTTTCTAACCTGACATCAATCAATTAAAAAGGATCTCAAAGTTTTCTTCTATACTGTCTATACTGTAACAGAATCTATATAGTTCAGGGGAGAGTGAAAAGCGGTTATACCGATCTCTTTCCTTTTGAACACAATCATTATGTTATACAACAATTTGCATGTAGATTAGTGTTTTTTCATTATACTTGTAGACATACACATATACATATAAGATAATAACTGTACATATGCATTGCATTTTTCTTTGTATTGTATTGTATTTTTCTTTGTGTGTTTACAAACAATACAGCAGATATAATCAGTTTTAAAAGTTGCTACTCTACCTAGAGTGGCTTTGTATAACAACAATAGAGTAATAAAAACTTCTATCTTCAAGTGAGTTTCCTATTTTACTGGAGTAAAAAACAGCCGTTTCACTTCTACTATCGCTTCTTAATCAAATCTAATAATCATTCCCCGAGTTTCCAAAGTAGAATCAGATTAGCCGTACAAACGAGGCATATTTAAACATTTAGGGCCGATCTATTCACCTCCTTGTAACTTTATGTGCTAGTTAATTGTCATGTTTACAATTGTGGGAACAATTGTAACTATAGCAACTAACTTCCAGATAAATTTAAAAGGAGGTGAATAGATCGGCCCTTAATATAATATTTATATGTTGTATAAATACCTACAATATATTTTTAATAAAGAAATCTTTAAATGAAGAACGCACAAATAACCCAGAATATAACACAACCACGGCATATGCAAAACTGCTTAAAAATATTTCATTTTGTTGTTATCTTACAGTTTAATTTTACCGTTTTAGTTTAAAAGAAGAGGGTAAAGGTTTTGTCAGTGGAGGTTTGGAATTTTCATATCATTAGAAAGAGCGAATGAAAGTTTCTGGTCAATTCATGAATGAAAAGATTATAAAATTATAACCGTTCATTCGTTAAAGCGGAAAGTAAGTCTTTGAGTTTTTCTCTGAAGCATATGAATTTACGTTGCAGGTAAAGAATAACAGTTTTGTTTAACATTTAATGAAGACACTTTTAATATAAAGTTGCAAAAGTAAAAGTGTTTAATTTTAATGCTAATAAAAATTACTACACACATCAACGGCAATAAACTAGGTTCAGTAGATTCACTCTTTAGTTATTTTTTTGTTAAAGGTAAAGAATGAAACATAAATACCCTATATAACTTTATTCAACTAGTAGATGCTTGCATTTAAAAGGACTATTTTTTGAATAGAATGAGTAACAATAGTTTTACAAGCATGTTTTGAAAACAAACTTTAAAGATTTTAAATATCTACTCCCACACACTTAGTTGTTCATTAGTGTCTAATTCGGTCTCTTTCATACACAGTATAAGGGGTATTTCGATTCTTAAAGCAGCAGCGACTTTACTCGGGACACGACATTTGCTAAAGACTGTACATATAGGATCATATAATACACAATTAACAAAATTCAAATCCATCAGAAGCTGAGAACCTACATAGCTTTTTGCTTTTATGCAAAGCACATTTGATTAAATACTTACTTTCCAATTCTAAGGTACCAAATTGAATGAATAAATTTCGTATTTCATAGGATAAACAAAATCTCATTTAATCAATTATATCTTGAAAACTCGGATCTATTAAAAAAAGTGTATATGATGTATAATTAGATTCTCAAGCTTCTGATAATTTTGTTTACGATGGTTGGTGCAATGGTTCATCCTGTAGTCTAAAGATGAAAACAGTCTAACCAGAAGTCAGCAGCCGCCTCACTAGTAATAAAACGAGGCTACCAAGAATAATTGTATTATTATTTATATAGTTAACATATAATCTTACACTGCAACAGACTTATAATGTAAACTCTCCGTATTTTGATTGATTTATGATATAATTAAACAGTTCAATCTACTACAATGCAATTATGTAATGTATCGTGGGTTTTTATTTCACTGTAGTGCCCACGCCACAAGCAGTTAGTGATATATCTATATGGGCAATCGAATACTTGGTATCTGCACTCAGCTTCGTGCTCAGGTAAGTCTTCTGGCCGCGAAATAAATGTACACTCATTATTGGCGTACATACACTTGTAGTGTATCTTACTACAAACAGACTCCAACGATAAATTTCTAATCGTAGTGAAATTTTGTTTACATAGTGGACATGTACTGAATTTTGGCCTGCAATAACCACAGACGCTGTGACCACTAGAACACACTCTTATAGGTATACTCATATAATGCAAACAAACTGGACATGCTATTCCTTCCAGTAAATTTTCATTAACACTATCGGCATCTTTGTTGGCATATTTGATTAACTTCTTATATAAGGATTCCAGAGCAAAATTCCTGGATGTAAGCATTCTTTCTTCATTTTGGTTACATTTATTACATATGCTATGACCCACATTTATATCGATTATAGGTCCATCCATAAAATTCTTACACTCTGGGCAAGTTACATCTTCTAATAAGTCTTTTATAATATTCGCCGGAAAGAATGGCATGCGGGCGATAATTTCAACTTTAAAATAGATCAGTTGGTTATCACATATAGGAAGTTTCAAATTAAAGACATTCAAATTGATTAAAATTGCAGTACTCGGGTTCATCTCCCAATTTAAAGGCGCTTCTACTTGTTTTTGGGCATTATGTTGCAATTTTCTGCAAGTTTTTAGATGCAATGTAAAGTAGCGACGTTTAGCATAGTCTAATGGTCCCACGTACTTTAGGTTAACCCAAAGAAGACCATTTGGCATATCGCAGGTAACAATCAACGCGTAGGTATCTCCTTGACTCTGAATAACTACTGTCAATTTTTCTCGTAAAAGTCGAGGGAAATAACGAGAGGCACGTTCATAAGGTTTCTTAGATAAATGAGCCAGTAAAGCTTGCATCGAACCTTTCCAACTCGAACAAAGTGGACAGGAAATTTCTTGCGATGAGCAAACGGTTTGATGTAATGGTAATTCAGATAGGTGAAACAGGCCTTTGCATCCATAATGTCTATACGGACAACAAGACAAGTGAGCTAAGGAAGGTCCATCAGTTAAATCCATTTCGACTTGTTATGGAATAAGAAGTAAAAAAACAACGAAAACAATTTATATAACTGAAATTAAACAAATTAAAAAAAATTAGACTGCTAGGGTAAAACTAAAGATTCCAAATGCAGTAACGTACCTTGTATAGATTTTTTAAAATGAGATCTTTACCCTGTAAATAAAGAAAAAAATTAAAATTGTATGTGAAAAATTTAAACAAAATAAATTATTTGTTTTATATTAATGTTAAATATCCCCCCCTTTTCAGATATTTTGTAGGTAAATAAAGAAAACCATCAATGAAGTTAGCTGATCAGAAGCTCACCAAGTTGCAAGATCCCTTCTCTTAATTCCCGAGGTCCCATCATCTATAATCAACACTTTTAAGGATTATCAAGAAATCTGATACCTCACTTGCACAATATACAATAAGTACAAACTATTTATCAGAAAAGTTATTAAAAAAATTTATAGTATTTATTATTAGTATTAAAACCATTTATCAGAAAAGTTATTAAAAAAATTTATAGTCCTCTAATTAACTACTAATATTAAACGAGTATTATTACGAAACATTATGACGAAAATGTTGTAAAATTAGCCAAAAAATTAAAAAAGATTTATTTTAATTATTTTTACATTCTAAATTATTAGCAAATATTTTCACATTTATTTTTCCCGTTTTCAAACATATAAGTTTTCTGTATTATTTGCTGTAAAGTATGCATTACCATCAAAATGATATGTCTTTTTTTATAAGGTATTTATCTGGTTTATATAATTCGAGCTGTTGGTACTTACCATAAATATAACCAATCACTTCCTTTTAGATGTTTTAAGATTATTTTAGAAGATGACTTAAAAAATTACCGAAAATTTGTAAACGAAAGAGAGCAGTAATGACCACTTCCCGAGCCATTGTAGGCAAGTGACAGAAAACACAACGTTGGCACTAGTTAATCGCAACCCGTTTATGCAATATTCGACAATTACCAACATTATAATAATTATTTCAAAAACTTTCAAAATTTTCAATTTGTAAAATAAGTTTTTTAGAACTAATGTAAGCACTCGATGTAAGTAATCTTGACATAAAAACAAATTTTTAAAATTTATTAACGTGATCCGTGTACCGTTAGATGAATAACTCTACATATACAGGGTGATTCAGAGCACTTGGTGCAAACTTCAAAGTTGATCTTATTCTAAGCAGAAAATACATAATACAAAATAGAAAATACGTCGATACAACCTTAGTACACTTCGCCGTACTGTCAGATGGGCACGTTAAGCAGTCGATCTCGACAATCACATAAACATTTTGTTATGATTGTCGTTAAAGATAACCGCCCTATACCACGTACAAGTATGTACTTACTTTAGTGGTTTGGCAATATTAAGTACAATTTATACAATCAGTGACTTCTTGTGACTCAAGAATTACAGGAATAGCAGATCCCAGGAGGGCTACCCGGGGCATTATCTTATAAGGAAAGTTGATGCGAATACAGTACAAATACAGAGCGAATTGGACTAAGCCTGTCATCCTAAGACAACCTCACTCCTGCGTTAGGTATGTATGTACTATGACTGGACTGATATTAGGATTCCCATCCCTTTTGCCCAATTTCACCAGTGTGGATTGACACTGGCAGCAGGTTTAATCCCAGTGTTAACACTTGCATAGTATTTCACTATTGTGGATCAAACAGTGACGTAACAATTTTTTTTATTAATTTAAATTTTTTAGAATCTAATTAATTGAACGTAAAAATTAAATTAAGAATTAATTTAGTGCAAAAACATTAATAAAGTAATTCAATTCATATAAGAATGTAATAAAAATTACACCGTTATAATGATAAAATAAAACCAACGTTTGAATATTTGTATTCAATATTATTATTTAACAGTAAAAAAATCAAAAAGAACATTCTGTGCAACAACCTAAAAAAAGATTTTTCGCCGGCTATTAGCATCTGCAAAAGTATTGATAACTTTATGCAAGTCTATTTGATGGTACCTAGTGGACTTTAAACTGATCTATTTGAATAATAAACACCCCCATGAAAGTAAAGATAATAAATAATAATAATATTATTATTTATTATCTTTACTTTCAGTGGCGTGCGGTCCATGGAAGCAATGCTTCCTTTAAGAGTTTATTAAAAATAAAAACCAATGTTAACAAAAATATTTTTATTAAATTATGGTTATCGTTTATTTAAATTTGTAATATTTAATCAACTTAAAGCTCAATATCAATTCCGTACAGCAAAAAGTATAACTATCTAGAGTACTATTTTAAATTAGGCTCATTCAACATGCGTTACGTTCAAATGTGTTACGTACACTGCATATGAGCACGGATTTCGTTGCTTACTGCTCTTCTCGTCGCCAGGCGCGCCTTCGTTTTAGCGAGCGGGTGTTGTGGTGATACGATTGACATCGTATAAGGTCGTTATTTTTAGTGTGCTCCGTGCCCAAATGTTTATTTATTATAATTTGGTTATTTGTTCGATTTAGTATTTGTTAAATTTAATGTTACTTAAGTAATGTAAATCTACGAATGAGACTGTATTTTGAAACATTTTATTATATCAATTTATATAAGTTGGAATTTTTTTAAAGATAAATAATTCTATTTAGTTTGCTCTGTATGCTAATTTAAAATTACATTATCGTTATGGTTGCAAATTCAGCTGCTTCGATGGAAGGTTTGAGTACTTCCTATACATCCGAATCGCGACGATGTTGTTCAGTTTGTAATTAAATATTATTAGATAAAGAATTTTCTGCATACAGTTTTAAAGAGATATTACAAACTATTGGGAAAGGCAGATCAAAACCAGAACTTTCAAATTTAACAACAAAGAATAAAACCTGCACCAGGTATTTTACTAAAAAAATCGGAAAATCGAGTTGAATTATAAATACATAGTACTTAGTAGTTTTTTAAAATAAAGAATAATAGTCAACAAATTCCATAAGTATAAAGTGTAAAAGTTCGTCTTTGAAAAACTTTTAAGCTTAATAATTATAACACTGTTTTTTATTGTACCTAACAATGGCGGATCCAGAGCATTATCTTGGGGGGGGGATGGGAACAACTTTCAATAACAACAATTTTAATAATTTTCATTTTTTGTCAACTTTGCTATTTTTTAAATAAGCAGGGCTTTAAGGAAGAAAATTTTGTATGTACTTATTATACTATATGTAGAGATAATGTACACAAAAAAAACAGATCTTTAAAATTTAACCAGGGAACTGCAGCATGGAATACAAATGAGTTACAGTTTAAAATTTTCAAATGAGTTTTCAGGCATTATCGGTTACTTATGTAACCTGGTTCCTTTTTGAAGGACTTTGTAGCGATCATTTTTGAGATTCGTAGTTGGTAGTATTATATCCATTTTGTAAGTTTTGCTCTTCGAGGATTATAATCCTTCTAAAATAGTGAAAACTGATGGAATTTTAAGTGAGGTTTAACCATAGTTTTTGTTGTTTGGAAGAACCAGGATATAAAGTATTTCATCCCAAAGCAGCTTCTCTATTTGGCCGCATGCCATCGTCAATAAAGGTTGTATTTCGTTCTCTTTGTGTGTGTGACTGTCGTTATATGAATTTTCAGGCTTTTTTATAAACTTCATTATATAACACCTTTAGCTATTATCTCTAAAGTACCACTTTTCGATGTATCATCTGTAATGAACCATCATTAATGACCATTTGTAATGACAATCTTTCATGATCCATCTTTAATTACCACCAAAGCAAGTGATAGATCCTCAGCCTCCTTACATGGGATTTGTCGTCAAACTGGTGGAGTACAGATCACCTACTACGTGGTAACTATGGATCTAAGTGGGTTAAGAGTTGTCTGCTTCGTTTATATATTGTAAATCTATTATCTGTAAATGTATTGAACTGTTGAAGAATTATTACTTGTTAACTTGAATTGTTAACTATTTTGGAACTAGTAGAAAATTTCCTCTTTAAGTGCTCTAGGTTTTACCACAGTATAGTTATAACCAGTAGGTGCACTTTCGCAAATGTTGTATTCTCGGGCTGTTAAATAACGGGCTGGCGGGCTACGAAAAAACAGTATGCTGTGATATCTCCCGCTCGTTATTACCAACATAAGTACAATGACAATGGCGATTAACAAGCCTCGGCGAACTGATTGTGGTGGTGTGACAGGATATGCTGTATATTCTTAAGCCATGGTGTTACTAAGTTCCTGGCGCCCTTATCAGATATTATAATATAATCATCATTGACCGAAACTGGATCGTATCCATTTCCAGAACTAGCCGTAGCACTTTTATGCCTTCACAAGACCAGCACCATTCCAGCTCTTTTCAATACTTGACGAATTGATCGTGATTGTCCACTGTTGTGTGTGATATGTGAAGCTACCTTAATAACTTCAAAGAAATAAAATCATCGTTGGCCGAAGCGTATCCACTTTCAGAGCTAGCCGTAACACTTTTTATAACGCCTTCACAACACCAGTATCATTCCAGCTCTTTTCAAGACTTGGCGAAGAAAAGCTGTAACAAACTAAGGGAGCCGTGTTAGAAATTGCAAACAGCACTTGAACTTTTGAAGAAAAATTGATAAATAATGATTATTATTGATAATTAATGATGCTAGTGAAATATCAATCCGCACTAGGGGGAGCAGGAATGGGCAGAAAACGCCACTTTTATTTAATTATCTTCAGTTTTTTGCAATTAGTATTAATTAGTTTAACAACCTGCATTCCTAACAGATTGACTTAGAAATGCCTAAAGCTATTGCATAGAATATACATTAGAGTGGTTCTTATATATTTGGGTCATATTGGAATTTCGGTTTTGCAGGGTGCCCATTTAATTAAAAAAACTGAAAATTCTAAGACCAATACGATCTTCCTATTTCTATTCTAATCATTCGCTGTAACGAGGAGAAGTTTCCTATTTAATATATACGCGTTGTTTCAATTCTGATGGGACATTTTCTACCAAAAATTTAAAAAGGTGTTATTGTTATGCTATGATTCTATAAAGCTTTGTCTTACGTCTTTATTCTGATAAACAGTTTCCTCAGAGAATTGCCAACATTTCTTCTATTGGCATAAAATTTAGAGAAAGCAACTACAAGTCAACTTTTATAATTTATTTTATTCTGTATGTCGTTCTAAGCAGTTTTAATAAATTTTAAGAAACTAGATACTAAGGACATTTGCCAACTAAAGCATAAACTTTAATGAAGTACCAGAACGATGCATAATAACAAGAAAAGTGTAAGCTAAGGATTTATTTCTACAATTTCAACTTTTTCAACATTTAATTGTTTTCGTCAGCTTTTCCATCCTGAAGTAGAGTGAACACTTTTGTGACAACTCATGCATCAATCTTACAATCGTAAAGTCATGTTCTCCACTTCTCCAGACAGTTTTTAGGTTTACTCAACTATTCACGTGATTCTTAATTGTGTCTGCTTTTGTTTCGCAATCCAACCGCAAACAACTTACTGAGCAGAGCGGTTGATACTCAAATATATGTACACATGTCTTTTTCACTGATTTTTCTGCAATTTTAACATTTATAATTTAAAAGTTCTAACACATTATTTCTAATATTCTATGCCTGATTATTTTTATTTGCTTTGCTTATTCCAATTTAATTCGATTAGTTTTATGTTTATTGGACTTCTTTGATGTAAAAAAATTAGGACTATTTTAAATTACGATTAAATGATCCCTAAATGAAATAATAATTTCATAAGAACAGCTGATGAACTGCAATTAACGGCGCGGGGCTACATCAAGGATGTGTACATGTAACTCAGCATGCGCAGTAATTACACTCTTTCATATGTCTAATACTAATAGTTGTGCTGTATAAATTAAACGGGGAGAACGGTCAGGCAGTCGTTCGAAGTGTCGGTCATGGATTCACTAGTATCCGAGACTAGCCCAGTATGACAGAGGATTGGGCAGCCGTTTGAGGTGTCGAGCATGACTAGGATCCGAGACTAGTTTGGGAGCAGACCACACGTCGTTCACCTGTAGAGCTGGCTGTTGTCTACCCAATCCCAGATTTGTCTGGGCAATGGATGACACAGTCAGGAAATAAATGTGTGGTAGGGTTGCACGAAAGTGTTTCTCGACGATGCCTCATATACGTTGCGGGGGAAACTCTGCTAACGTGAGGGTCCAGTGTAGGTGGATTTAATTCTTACCTGGCGTCGGGGTCTGATATGGTGCTAGTCGCCCGATGCCTGATGTAACATGCTCAAATTCCCAATTTTATAATAATGCAACTTTAAATGCATTAGCAGCAAATAATCTTAGTTCGGCATATTTCAATACCTTTTAGTTGAGTTAAAAAACTGTAGACTTTATTTAAACCATATGGTGTTTTAAATATCAGGGATTACCCTAAAATGTTTTCATACAAAAGACATTCCTTCTGGAATAAAATTACAGATAATATTGTTTCTAAAATCAACATGTTGAACTCCTTGTAAATGTTAAAGTTCAGTTCAAGGCATTCTTACGGTTGCAAACTGCGTCTCGTAGCGAAATTACAGATAAAAAATTAAGTTTAAAAATACAGGAATAATATCGTTTTCTCCTAACAAAGACATTTAATGTCAGAAAAGACATTTATTTAAATTTTATTACTTGCCGTACGTGCCATTTTCAATTTGCACAAATAATTTCTTCAAATCCAGACGTATAAAAAATAGTCGACGCCACATGTTCAGTTGTGGGTTTTTCTTTGTTTGGCAGATTTAAGCCGCTGTAAATTCCCTCGAAACTTCTAGAAGCTTTTTTTTAATGCTTGTTCCTAATTGTTCTATAAAAGTTAGACTATTCGTAATAGGTTAGTTTAAAATTACCCCCTTTTAAAATTTAAGTAAAGTACAGATTTGCATCCCCAACTAAGTTAGTAAGATCTAGTCTAGCAGAGTAAAAGGACAGACTGAGCGGAGAGCAATTTCACGTGTCACCTGGAGCTCCACTCGGAGGAGCTTCCGGTAGACTTTTCTGTTATTTAGCGTTCCTAAAATTACAGTTTTTAATGTATGAACAAAGTTATAAGTTGAAAAATACGAACTAGTTGTGCTATTACCGTTTCGTGAAGCTCCGTAACGTACAGCAAGCTTATTTGCTTCAATTTATCGTTTAATTTTCGATGTTAATAAATTAACACAAATAATTTAGCTTACCGTCCTTTGAAAATTCGTGAAGTTCTACCAAATATTACAACCTTCTAATAACGAAGTTCAGGTATACATAAAATTTGTAATTAACAGTTGGAATATTGGAACTATTGCAGTTTAAGAGTTTTAGTATCATGGATTAGTGTAGAATTATTTTAGAAATAATTTTCATAACATTATATAAGAAATCCTAGTTTATTGTTGCAGCATCTTTACCAAAATTCAAAGTTCTTTCCGTTTTGCAGCTATAACTTGTGAGGTATTGTACCTAGTGTTAAGTGAATTAAGGTCATTTTTTGTGCAAGTGTTGTTTGTGGCATTTTGAAGAATTATAAAGTTTTACTATTGTATCTAGGACTTAAGGATACTTGTTTGATAAAAGTAAGTTTTTGTAAATGTGAAACTTATCTGTATCATTTTTTGAACATTTCTTTTAAACTTATGTACTGTGTTTCTCTATAAGAATTTTTATTAGGGTATTATTATCAAAATTATTATCATCAAAACCTTACCTTGGAGACAATTGAATTACTATTTATGAATAAATAAACATTTAAATTAAATATTACCATAATGATAATGGACCTAGTATTAATTGAAGTTATTTCATAATTTAACTTATGTTAACGTCAATAAAACTAATGTTGATTAGTTCTGTTGTTTATGTATCTTTATTAATTATTGTATCTTTAATTAATATAATCTAACCCTTTGTTATTCGGGGGTGTGATAAACTGAAATGACTTTCAATAACTGGTACCAATTTCTTTTTATTGTGTCTATTAAGCCTTGCTTCTCCTTACAATTAGTATGTTATGGAATTCAATACCTAAGTTATAATTTGTCAAAAGATATCTTAAAAGCCGGAGCATTTACCGTTTAATAAGTGTCGTATTTAAGAGCTTTTTAGTAAGTACTTGAATTTTTATTAAGGATACAGTGACGCCCATCGCGCGACGTATATTTTGTTATAGTATTTTCAGTATAATTTAGAGTAATAATAGAGGTATGTTTCCTTGATGCCTGATCGTGGGGCTTTTGTGTTCAGTAATCAATAATGTTTCACTGACCTATGGGAAACTGCATGCCACCGGAGATTAAAGTATTACAGTGAGGTTTTGGCTGTGCAATTTCAGTCGGCTGATTCTCAGAAACGGTCTAGAGCACTATACAGAAGGAGAGTTGATGTGAATATAGAGCCTCTCACGCTCAAGACAACTTCACTGTAACGGGTACATGCCGGGATTCTACTTTACACCAGGCCTATAACCCGCCTATAAGGCTTATAATCGGGGTGTCAAAACCATACAAAACCAAGCCCCGCCACATCTAAGGTTGGATTCGATCGGGCAGTGGACCCCGGCGGGTGAACACGATTATAGCTCCGGTACTAGCCCGGAGATCTAGTAGAGGGTGGATAGGCAACCTCGCTCCAACCCGTGAATTACTGGTAGCATTTGCTTTGCAAGTGTCCGCTGATTGGTCGTATCTCCATCACTTCCTCTTGGAAGGAACATGAGGATTAAGTCTAACGACAGCTGCCCCACGTAAATAACTTTTGGAATTATGTATATATTTAAGGATTCATAAATAAAACAAGCGGAGTGCAAAATGCATTTATTTCATATTAACTACTAATCTATCTTAATCAAGCAATTAATAAAGAAATTAAATACTAATGTACTTTCAATTTAATAACACAGAAACTTATGTATAATCTTTTTCAAAAAAGTAAAAAAGTATTTGTGGAAAATTACGATCAATAACTATTGAAATAAAATTTTCTTATAAAAGTATACCTACCGTTTCAATTTTATGAGTTTATTTGATCAGTTTTCAAATTTTTTGTTTGCTCTTATTTATAATTCACTACTAGTATCGATTGTTTTTCTCACCAAATTGTTATTTACATTATTTATAACTACTGCTTTATTAGGACGCTTAAAAAAGAAATTGCTGCTGTAAAGCCGTCGCACGCCGTGACTCAGTGTAAGATTACATAGTTCTATTTTGTTAACTAACTTAATTTAAATAACCTGCTATTCACTTTAATTGTAAATAACCTAATATTTTTGTTTTCCACTTCATGTTTACGTTAAAAAGGTTTTAATTAATGGTTTAAAACTTCGGTCTTTGTCGCGATTCTTTCAAAGATAAATGAGGGTTTAAATGTGTTGTTGTTTAAATTGTTTTCTAAACAAAGCGGTTAAAGGGTTTTATGTTGCACAAACAAAAGTAGTACTAAAACTTGAAAATTAAAATTGTCTTTTATTATAGAAAATTAAACATAAAAAAGAAAAACGGTATATCCAATACAATATAACCTAAATTAATTTGCTATATTTATTTTTCTTTGAACTGAAGGCTTTTCCCTTAGGTGTTAAATAAAAGACGTTGTACCTCCCTATATGAAATTTTCAAATTTACTTTGACAATTTTTCATGTTTAAAAATTCAAAAGTCGAACGACTACCTTTGCAATTTTTTTATTTAAATTTACCATTTCGCACGTTCAGAAAGTTGAAAATCCAAACGAATAGTATGCAGTTTTTCCAACCTTATAAAACAGAAAGTAGTAAAATCTAAAACGATATTTTCAATATCGATTCAGTTTTTCTTTTGCAGATGCAGGGGTTAATAAAAGAAAACTTCGTGCAACACGAAAATTGAAAGGAATATATAAATTATCGATTTATGCTTTGATCAAATTATCTTATTTCCTCTATGTGCGTTTCTTGGTCGGAAATCTCAGCTACCTTGATGGAAATTGCTACTGAAATAAATTCCAGTATCTCGTTTGACATTTATTTCCTCGTAATTCTTAAGAATCAAACTTCAATCTTGTAAAAATCTTAAGATTGTAGAAGAAGGCATTTTATTCGGCGAATCCTATAGAAACTACGGCAATCTAATAGACGCGCATCGTATTAAGATTTTCTTGAAAGTAAAAAATGAAACATGAAATATGTGGTTTTGAAATAAACAGAACTCCATAATCATGAAATAAATAAAACAGATTAGTAAAAGTTTCACAAGTTTATTATAGTCTACCTGACAATTGTTTCGACAGCTAAGCTATAGTCGAAGGTAATATAAATATAAACAAACACGTCGCAACGTAAATGTAAAAATAGATGATATATGATAATATATAAATAGACGCAGAGAGCGATTGTGGCTCGGTTAGTTGCGTGCGGGACTACCGTCCAAGGTTCGAACCCCAGCACATATAGTGTTGTGGTTTAGTTCCCTCTCTCTTTCTTATTAAAGTTATTAATTAATTATCGGAATTAAACAAATAATTATTTAAATTGGCCAGCTCAAACATAATACTTCAACTACTCAGCTTATTTGGGGTTCAATAATTTTAGGGCACCTTTCTTATTGTTGACTCACATTAAGAGTCTGACTGTTAACTATATTAAAATAACTAATAACTTATTAAAAAGTTTGTTTAATATGATCCTAAAATCACTATCAAAATAAGTTCATCTAGATTATCAAATTTTTATTTCTATATTACTTCCATGACTATATGACTATCCACCTAACAACTGCTAATTCATTTTTTTCACGTTACCTTTAATGTTCGTTGAACTATTGGTGACTGTCGTTATACCAGAACCATAGGCGCCCGCAGCAATTTGTCCAGGGGGACAAGCCTAGAATGAACGGTATGCTAGGGGGGGCAAGCCTAGAATAAACGACATGCTAGGGGGGGCAAGCCTAGAAAAAAACGGCATATTGTACAAAATCTTCAAAAAATTCAAATTGTTAAACTTCCAGGTGGGGCAAGCGCCCCTTGTCCCCCTTCCGGGCGCCTATGACCAGAGCTCACTTTCGTCTCTAAGTGTCTTCTTTTCTGCTTTATCTATTTTTCTTTTTTATTGTGCCATCAACCATTAAACTTCATTTTTTATTAGGATGAAATAATTATAATTATCATTTTTCATACCAATTTTCATTTATTAATTATATCCAGGATATTAATGTTTCATTTATATTATTATTAATATTTTAATATTTTATATAGTAACTTCTTGAGATTAACTTTATAATAAAAAAACTAAACCATTTACCAGCAAAGATATTCTTGGTTTTTATTTGAATAACAATTTTGTTACAAATTCTCTGTACAGCTGCCAATCTTTTTTTTTCACTCTCTTTTTTTTAACAAAATCATAGTAAGTAAGAGTACTATATTATTATAACTAAATTTCAACCTTCTTTTTCGTTTCACATGGGCGCTGACCGTCAGCGAGCTGACCATCAGCGGATTGGTACGCCTCGCGTTTGGTTTTCACATGATCAGGATGAAAATTGATATCAAAGCTGATGCATCAACCACTGTTGTCATATCCAATACTTACATATAGCAGTTTGCAAATTGTATTACCCTTTTCCTTGTTTTCTGATATTTGTCCGTTTGAAAAACCAGGTACTAAATCATAATTCCAGAAAACCCAAATCCCACCATTGATTTATGTTGTCACTACATATTAAAAAATTTTAAATTAATTTTAAATAAATATTTTAAGTGTTTTCGAAAAGTACTTTATGAATGTTCCCCATGAACCCCTAATACAGACGTCATTGAGTTTAAAGGGGTGTCATTATTCCTTTCTATGCACCGGATGGTGTATGTCTGCAAACTGCCAACATTTTTTTTTAAAATAACGTCGGTCAGCGCGCTGATTCGGCATACCTGTGAAAAGGTGTATTTATCCAATGGCCCGTCAGCGCGGCGCTGATGGTACGCGGGGTTCACGGACCACGCGTACGGCCACGCTGTATGTGATATGTATGTGAAGAGATCAATTTAAAACTGTAGTCCTTGCATGGCGCTGATCATCAGCGCGCTGACGGTCAGCGTGCATGTGAAACGGGAGTAACCCTCGTGTCACATGCTCACATGCTCACTTGTTCCCTATACTTGTGATCACTGAACACGCACAACATAAGTATAGGAGGGAAATGCCAACGCTCTGCAACAGAGCACGACATGCAGAAGAAGATGATAATAATATAATAGTCTCTTTTTACAGGCTATGAGGCCATCGGTGTATAGCAAAGTAGGCTGCTATTACTCAAGCCATTTGGTACCTAGCAAAGTCAAGAAGAACCGTCTCATTCAAATCTAACAAGTTCTAATCTTTTAACCAGTGGTTAGCAATCTGAAAAGATATTCCCTAAAGGGCGTCTAGAGGGCACCCTCCTTTGCCACCAGGAAAAGAAATAAAATAAATCATATCAATAATAAATAGAAAAGTGGAAAGAGTCTTGTGGTCTCGTGGTGGACAATGATTTCCATTGATTAATGTTGTTTATGGGCCGATTTAATTCCCCAAGTTTATTATCTTTGTTATTCTCTAAATCTTCGCCAATCTTATAGCCCAATCTGAAGGAATTGATTTTATTGGCTTGCAGTACCTGATATGAAGAGGCTACGAAGATGAGCTACAGATTGTTTCCGCTCATGACTCTGAGATTTTTATGAGAAACAGCACAGTAGCCGTTACTATGTTTTAAGGCTTATGCCTGGGATTTAACATCATTTACAGATAGCTTACCAAATCATTTGGGACATTTCTTAAAGTCTCTAATATTTACAGAATTGAAAAAATTCGAAGCATGTACTGAAAGGATAAGAATTTAAAAACATTTAATTTGCAAATTTAAAAATTTGAAAATAAACTGCACTCTTCTTCTTGTGAATCCGTAGAAGCAGCATTGTCAGGAAGCACTAAAGAATTAAGGTTAATATTTATTTCCTACGACCCCATACGAAAGTGAACAATAGCAAACGCTACCGACATTAAGAAAGTGAGTCATATAACACGCGTATGTTAGGAACACAACACACGTGTGTGTTATGAAAATACGGCACGCTAACCAATACTTATCTAGAAATCCATGAATTTTGTTTACATTAAAATGATGACATTTAATGTTTAATCCAATTTTGAGAAGCATTTTAACCATTATGTATCTATTCTTTTCTTATAAATATAACTTTAATTAATGTTTAATTAGTTATTTTAGCTATCAAAAAGAAATATCTAATAAATTACACCTAACGTAACCTCACTATAATACATGAAAATTATTGAAGCAAGTTTGCCAAGATTAAAATCAGCGATGCCAAATGGGAGAAAAATAAGTGTAATGTCAAATAATTTAGTTAGGCAACCTCTGTCACACCTGTCATTGTGTTATTAGTTGAAGTTATATTTGATAATTATGGAGATATTATTAAATATAAATAAAAAATAAATTATGTGCCTCTCAAATTATTACATTATAAATTGTAATAGTAATTCATTTAATTAATTTTGTTGCTAAACCCAAGGTTTAATTTTATACTATGTTTAAATAAGTTATGAATTTATATTTATATTTAGTAAAAGAATCTATTAAATAAAATGTTAACAAACACCCATTCACTTTAACAATTGTCATAATTCAGCTCCAGAAAAATAAAATTAAGTTGTCAAGATAACTTAATTTTATTTTTCTGGAAATGTTTTGATAGAAATTTCGTTATAATTATTCATATTGTGAAACTAAATTGTTTAAAAAATTAAACTTTATATCCTAAAAATAAATGGCTTAAGAAAATTAGCTTTAAGTGTGATTTTCTCTGTTAAACCTAACCATAAAAATTTTGCTTTAATATCTTCAAAAATTATATTCTTGAAAATTTTAAAAAATCTAAATTTTTTAAACATTTGAAATTTGGGGGGTCGTAGGAAAAATATTGTACATTACACGTTGGAAAGTAACTTTTCTGCACTCGTGTGATTTCCGCACTCGGCTTACGCCTCGTCCGTCAATAAACACTCGTGCGTACGAAAAGTTTCACTTTCCACACTAGTAATGTAATATACTATTAACTCATTTAATATGTAAACAGAAGGATAGCAGAACATATAATCGATTAACTTTAATTGCTATTAAATTGAAAGTCGACTAGTAAAGTGAATATATAGATTATTATGCAGCGTACAAGAATAGTTTGGGGGTGTATCGGATAAAAAATTCAAAATGTAAAAACGCACTTTTGTATTCCTTCTACATAGATACTGTTGGACTTAGAGGAAACTTCTGCACACTTATTAATATTATTTGTATAATCAACCACTTAACTTTAATGACAGAATCTTGTGAAAAACTACACTTAGCCCTTTTTCTAACTGCAGTCTGTGCAGTCCGAAGACGTCGACTACGGATCCTAACATTGAAAAAGTGCGTCAAAGAATGGGCGCGGATCTGCATGTGATCTGTAGAATGTTGGTAGAGGAGTTCGGAGTGTCTAAGGACTCCGTCCACATGATCCACATGTTCCCGTTTTGTCTCGCACTTGTTCATCCAGAACCAAAAACATGCGTGCATTCAACACGCTCATCAGATTTTCGAATTTTCTCAGAAACATTGTTACAGGTGATGAGACGTGGTGCTTTTAGTAGAATCCATTGACTAAATAACATGACATCGTGCACAAAGAATTTTTCCCAACTGGCCAGAATATCAGTGCGGAATACTATTATTTGAAACGTCTTTGGAACCGGGTTTTACACGACGAAACATCTTCACACAAGGTCACCACCGTGAGTATATTTTTGGCTTCAAAATATTGTTACTCTTGACTATCCATCTTACTCGCCCGATTCGGCTGCGACTATTTTCTGTTCTGTTATGAAAGGGGCACTTTACAAGGACATTGTCGAGATTGAGGTCGCCGTGGCCGCAGTACTGAACGAAATATCAAAACACGAACTAGGAAGGTCCTTGAAGGTACCGCTGACATACTAGCCACTATTAAGTTAATGAGGCATAGTTACCGGAAATTAATCTGTTCAAGCCGCAAAACCCTCAACTATGAATGGATAAACTATATTTTAAAGCGGAGTCCTGACCGATCATTTTCTATGGTTCATTGAAAATGAACGTTAGAACACTGAATTCAGTAAAAGTGAACGTTATTTTATCCATTCATTAGGAGTGAAAAGGAATTCTACTTTTTTATCTTTAATGATCATTATTAAAAAATGGAAATAAATTGAACAGTGAGAACATTTTCATTTTAAATGAATTCATTTTTTCATATATGCAAAACGTTTTGTAAATAATAGTATAATTAACTACAACAGCCTCTGAACTTATATTCATCTTTGAACAGGCCAGATAGCTGTTCATTAATTTTCCTTGAAGTCAGAGTACAGCTAAATAAGCAGACAGCATGTCGGGTGACTGGACAATGGACAGCGACCAAACAACGCCGACCGTGGATACTACGCCGACTGGCCGTTTTGGACACTACGTCGGCCCTTAAAATAAATATGGCTGTTGAATACTTTGCTTGCCGTGGACACTACACCGACCGCAAGCAGTCTTTATCGACCGTGGACACTACGTCTAGTCGTCTACCCTTAAAATAAATGTTGCTACTGGACACTTTGCCGACCGTGGACACTACATCAACCTCTTAAATAAATGCTGTCGCTGGACACTTCGTCGACACAGTGCCGGTCACAAGTAGTGGACACTTTGCCAATCGTAGACACTTCGCTGACCCTTAAGAGCGGTCCATAGCTCACAATTATTATAAGAACTTTAACGTAAAGTTCCGAATCTAAAACTAATTAACCTGTTGATTGACTCTGGTATGGTTTTCATAAGTATGATCTCTGTGATATGTTTTCTATAATTACTATTAGTTAGGTTAAGTTAGTGTCAACGGTCGGTCAAAAATTATATACAAAAATTCTTTTAAAATTATTTGCTATTAAAAAAGATACTTGTTTGTAATGGTGACATTTAAAATTGTACAAATCAATAAAGGCAAAAAGTATCAAGTTGGATTGGATTGGATATGAAATACAATTTTAATAAATCTTTAGATATTGTGCATTTAAATTATAATAATTTAGGCTGCCCCCAACCCCTCCCCGTAATTATGACATTTGTTTTTAGAATACAAAAAACGATACTGAAGAGGGAGCAGTTTGAGGTGTGATGTCACGAGCAAAGCTTAGAGCCAAGCAACACAATGCTAATATTTATCCTACATAGTGTAATGTGGGATAAACAGATAAAACAAAAAATAGGACTATTAGTCGATTTTCCCAAATTTTGGCAATGGAACGAACGACTAATTATGGAAATATTGCGTACCGTTTTTTTGAGCAGTATTGGCTGGTAGCTCCGATCACAGGTTTAGATGAGGAGCTTATTAGACGTTTTTTAGTGTCATCTTACAAACAATTTCTAGTGGATTTAGTATAAATTATGATGCATTTAATGATTATACCAGAGAAACCGCGAAAAGATATGTAGATCTCTATTAGGGTTTGTGGGTCTCGACAATTTTGCTATTCCCGGGACTCGAGACTTGTTTCTACGAAAGTCCCGGAAATCCCGGATAGTAATTTCACATAGGTACCTAACATAAAAATCCAAATATTAATTTTTAAAATTACTTTAATTAATCCTCTAATCACTTTCTTCTAGAAGTTCTCATTGGAAAATAACTGTAAGTATTTAATGAAAAGCACGGCAGTACATAAATAAATTCTTACATCATAAAATTATTTTTTCTCTCTCTTTTATGCCAAAACCTTTCCTGTTTAGTGTTGGATTGTTTGTCGGTAAGTCTTAAATAATTCATAGCTTCTTTAAGGAAATCTTTTCCTAAATATGAACACGATAAATATTATTAGCAATAGTTCGAATTGATATTCCTTCTTCTGCGACCTATTGAGATACATACAATTTCACTCAAATTCCTTGTTTTGCAAAATTTTAAAATTGATTGTTAATTTTTAATATTTTTTTGAGGTACAAAGTACAATATCTTCTTCACTATTTTTTTCAATGCGATCCGTGCATGCATTCTAAATGACCTTACACATTGAACCTTACACGAAATTTGTTTGAGGTAATAATGATATTGGGCCGTCTCGACATTTTTAAAACAATTTCAAACTACGATTTGATTTATTTTCATCTTGAAGCTAAACAGAAAACATTTTATTTCTAAATTTAATAGGTAAAAGTAAATAAAAGTCAAATGAGACAAATTCAGAAATCTAGTAAATACGCAATTAATTATGAAAGCGAACCATTGTCATTATAAAAAATTTTAAAATTTTCTTGGAACCCTTTACCTATTGAAAATGACCGGTTCATACTTCAATATGAATTTTTGAGTAAAAACATTCTATTTAGGCTTTAAGGAGGATACCTTACCTGTTTATAAATAAGAGAGGACATTCCGGATGGAGACCCTTTTTGAATATAATTGAATAGAAACCGCAGGTTCACTTATAAAAAATGCTCTGATGAGGCACCATACCTAACTGTACTTTCTTACTGAAACTAATCCCTTTACCTTTATTGATTGTTTATAGTCAGGTTGTAAATAATTTGTATGTGTTTGCAAAGACTGTTTAGTACTTTAAAAAAACTGGTTAAGAAAAACATACGTGTGCAAAGCAAAAGTCCCGTGACTCGAAACAAGAAAAAATAGAGAATTTCGCGAGTCAGAAACCCTAATCTCTATCCCTATTTCCATAAACTTTATTCATGGCCCTGAAATTATCAAGTCGTGTTCGTTACCTATAGGAATTATGTGTGAAATAAAGACTTTTGCAGATATCGAGAAAATCCACTTGTGATTTTTTAAACTCTTTGTTATATTCTTCTGATCTGATAATATCTATCTTTTCCCAGCAAGATTGTTTGTCTTCACTTAAAGTAACATACTTTAGTGCTGATCTTAATTAGGTTATTTTGCCACCCTCAATATTAATTTTAATATATTTACAATGTGAATATTTGAGGTCTTATCATTAGAACTAAACCGTAACTGTAATTTGTAACAGATAAAAATTCCAATAATTTATTACCAAGTTAAAACTATTTTCTAACTAAAGAAAGTAAAATAATTATAGCAAGCTGGTAGGTATATGTTAATGTTCCTTTTTTGTTTTTTCACAACTTTAATATGTTGTATATTTATATGTAGATCGTTGCTTCTTAATATTTGTTTTAGTGTATGTTTGTATCTACCATTTTAATGTTACCTATTATATACCTTACACTTGTTGACAATTCCCACACGTTGTATTTTCAGTGTCTATGGAAATAAATTATTATTATTATTATATTATTATATGTATGAACAGCAGGAAACGTATAATTAACATCGAGGTCAATTCACCCATACGGCAGTAACTGCAACCGTACCCCTTATAAAAATACATATTTGTACAACTACTAAATCTTAGTGATATACTTATCTAGTTTTATTTATAGACTGTTATTAGAAAATACATTTATAGTAATTAATACTTTTGACAAGCTAGAAAACTCAAAAATGCCACTGTGCGTCGTGTCCATGTTCGGTAAAGCGTCCAAAGCGGCCAATCGGCATAGAGTCGACGCACTGTGGGGCGAGCCTTAACAAAAACCGCGCAAAGAGGTAAAAATCCAACTTGTGTAAAGAATAAAAAACATATTGGCGTTTGATTATAAAATGTTCAGGGCATCTACAACCGGTGTCAAAATTTAAAAATCTTTGTTATTGATGAAGATTTTGATGGTTAAAGTTTTCACTACTTTGAACTTACAATTTCTCGACGTTTCCAGGCTTAGATTTAAAATTAAATTACTTTTGTTGTATGGAACTTATTGAAACCAAAATTTAAAATGAAAAAGAGACAGTATTTGTAGCTACACAACTTAAAAAACATGAAAATGTGTTGTAGTTTTTATTTTAAAAAATTCTAAATTGTAAGAACTTTTATTTTGCTAAAATTAAAATTTTGCTCGAGTTAGAAAAAAAACGCCCGCATATGCCCGCTTTAAAATTTATGTCGAAGAAAGAGCTCAAGCTTCCTGGTTATTTTCATACAAAAACCAAATCCAACTCGATCCAACTTAAAAAGTTAAAACCCGTTATTGTAGGCACTGCAAGAAATATTTACCGGTATTGTTCGTATTACTCCATCCATAGTTGTCAATGTTGCAACATTGTGTTTTTTGCACCACCTTATATCTTAACTGTTAAAAACAACTAATTACCACCCCTTAAGAAGTTGGCTTTTTTAAGTTTTACCATGAACCTTACCTAGGCAGAATGGGGTTTTCTAATAACTGCAATAAAAATTTAACAAAGCTGAAAGCATCATAACAAACAGCATGATTGAAACCTTTTGTGAATGAAATATTGGCAATTATTGTAAAAAGTTACAAGTACTGTTATTTCGTAAGGGACAGTAAATTCCTTTATACATACCAACTTAAAAATATTTTCTAAGTTCTTTCTTAAATATTCAAATCTCTTATTGTAGTATAAAGTTCATAGCGAAGTGATTGAAAATTGAATTACGTACCTTGAAAAAGTCATGTCGCCCTTATTAATTTTAGAACGTTTTCTCATATACTTCTAAAAAGATTACAATAGAGATATTATAGAATACCTTTGCTGGAATAACATAAATCCTCTCACATTTTCTAATAAGCTGCAGGTATAATCAAGAAAATAGATAAACTTCCCCTAACTAATATGAAGCATTACGCCATAAACTATTAATTGCACTTAATGAATAATGCCCTAACATTGTTATATCAATTCCTATAACTTAAAAAGTACATATGAACAACAAAAATCGGTAAAAATTATTTATTTTACTTCATTATAGGGCTTGCGCGCTCTTCCCTATCTTTCGCCCCACAGTGCGACGGTCGGCGTTAAGTCCAATAGGTGTAGTGTCCACAGCTCATATTAAATTTTTACTCAGCGCCATTTGTTAAAATAATGAAACGTCAGCTGATCAGTCTCAGCATCATCAGTAAAATATGAACACATGTGAACAAGTTTCTTTCATTTTGATTTTTATTAAAAATAAATCAGTGAAAATAATTCATAAAAAATGATCTGTTAGAACTTCGCTTTATAAAAGTAATTTCAGCGTCTCGTGTTGAAACCAATGTACTCTAAGCCCGGTATCTATATGTAACGTGGCGGATATCGTATATCTAATACTTCAGCAAAAAAGTCTCTACAACTATAGTCAGTTAAACTGTTGTAATTGAAGACCCAAAAGTATGATTTCCTAATTATTCTGCACCAGATATTTTAATCATGTTAATCAACTAATTACGATGGCATATATTTTATAATTAATAGATTAATAATACTTTAATACAGTTTAAATTGAAATTAGTAATTACACCCTGGTTTAATGCTGAGTGTATTGCGTATAGATAGTAAAGATGTTGATTGTTGATAGATACACGTATAGCTTTGAAATTGTTTGAAATATCTATGCACCATTGAAAGCTCCTATCTCTGCCAGTATGTATTTTATTTCAAACTTTAACCCATATGAATTTTATACATGAAAAGTGAGTGAGATCTGAACGATATAATAAATGTCTCGAATTTTACAGCAGAAAGCGCGAATCGAATATACATAGAAAATACGATGTATTTTTTATTTTTATTTATTTCTTGTATAAGTAAACTTGAAAAAAACGCATTTACGGTTTATTTCTTTGAATATAAGAATACATCACGGTTATTTTTCTAACTTAACATTGACTGCAAAGAAATCCGAATCATCCCGCTTGCAACAATAGCGCGACGAAAAAGCAAAAACTTTTTGTGTGAGAATTTACGCTGAAAATCTGTCGATGCATAGATTGCGATCAAATTAATTTTGCATTTGTAATCGCAGTTGAAGGTTTATAACTACTACCTAACAATCACATTAGGTACACCACAACGTCGAGCTTAATTGGTGTCGTTATACACGTTTATTACACTTATGCAGTTATTGTTTTACATTATATTGCATTTATATATGATTTTATGTTCATAAAAGTAATCTTAATGGGTAAACCGAAAATTATATACTGTGACATTTAAGACCATACAATATGTACTAATTACGTTGTTAACGGAGTTTAAAATGTACTGCATGAATACTAAATGAATTTTAGCTTTAAATAGAGTGGATGAAATATGAAATAAACCCAATATAACTTGGTTGTTATAAGAGCTAGGCATAAACTGCTTGCACATCATCGATCTGTTTTTCAGGAGAAATTCAGTGATATAGAAAAAATCTCATATCTCGCTTTTTAAAGAGATAAGCAAAAAGTCCTCAGTTTACGTGACCGGTACTCTTCATCACAATTTTTATTTCATTTTCAATTTTTATTTTATACAATTTCTAGGCGATAAAAGTTTGCGGTTTTTTAAAATCGTATAAGAGGACGTTATTTTATTATTTTGCAAAAGGTGTGATTATATGAATCAATCTTTTTGGATGATTCACAGACTTGCAACGTTTTTAATATTTCCAAGTTCAAATCCAATTCCAACCAATTTTTTCTCCTTTTTCTTAATCATATGCCTTTCTACCGTTACGTGCAAGGCCATATGTACTTTACTGTGCTTTCTTGTACTTTTTTGCATCCTTTTCTATCTTGTGCCTATCATTTGCCTGACTTATTTCTGTTTTGTCTCTTCCCATTCTGTTCTTACCAGCCATTTTCACTTTGACCAAACCATCTATCTCAGTTGTCCTTCTATTAGCGTTTCATATATATTGGTTTGATTTTGAGTTGTGCTATGATGGTTTCGTTCCTAATTCTGTCTCTTCTTGTTTTGTTTCCTATTTTCCTTAAAAATCTCATGTCCATTGGCATTTATTCTTGATTTATTTATATTTGTTATTGTTCATGTTTCGTTGATATACGGTATTGTCCGTCTTGCTGTTTTCTTCATAACTTCTGTTTTTATGTTTTGGTACTTTCTTTTACCAAAAATAGTTGTTTTTATTGTGTTGTATACTTTCCCTCCTTTTCCCAGTTTTTCACTTATTTCTTTGTCTATCTTACCATTTTCTTTTATTACTGATCCTAAGTAGTTATAGCTTTCGACAATTCTTAATTATCTTTCCCTGTATTTGTACGTTACGTGTTTTTTTTATATTTGGTGTTACCATATTCTTTGTTTTGACCAGGTCTATTTCCATAATATACTTGTGTAATTGAGTCAAAATTTCTCAAACGGATCACCCCAATTCGTTTGAAAAATGTTTATAAACGGTAATACATTTTTTCAATAGTATTGAACATGCTCAACATTAATCCAGATGCATTTTGCGAAAATATTTTTTTTGTAAATAATATTCGTTATTAAAGTTTATAGTCGGTTTTTTGAAAAAAATATGCTACAGACGTTCTAATGAACAAAAATTTCTCATTTCATCGTTATTTCAATCATCATTAAACACATATTTGTAGTGATTTTTCCTGATTTGAAAAGTTGCATTTTAGTCAATTATTTATAAGTTTGTTTATAACAAACTCAAGTAAAACTATGTTCTGCGCCTTATTTCGACTCGAAAAAAAAACTACAAATACTTCTTTCGTTTCTTAAAAATATGCCGTTGAGAAAAAAAATGACCCGAAGTTAAAAAAAAAGTTATTTGAGTTTTGTCATCGTCGCGCAAGGCTTGCGAGTAAGCTTCGACTTGTCATGCTCGCGTCTAAACTATCCTTCAACCAAAAACAGAATTATGCAAAGGCCACGCTGTAATCTAAATGATAAAATACACAATAAATGAGCTAGAAAGATTTAGTAGCGGCACAAACTGATTTTAATTAAAACTAAATGTAAAATCAGCAATGAAAATCTGTTTGTTCTAGCATATGTCACTTAATTTTTAGCAACGTGAAAATTGCACTCGTATCTTATTTCTCCCCGGGTCGTATTCGTTTGTTTAGGTGTGATTACGAAAATTACTCATTTCTTGTATTTACCCTTGAAATATAGATATGTCCATTCTTGCACAATTTTCGTTTATACTGATCTATTGTTTACCTGATTTACTCATTTCACTTTCAGTCGTCGTACTGAAGCGAATGTGTCTAAATAAGTTAATCTATTTTAAATATAAAATGCCGCAACCAAATTCATGCTGTAACCCTTTTAATAAAAAAAGTCATAGTCGCTTTTATAGAAACTTTTATAAACGTGACTATGACTTTTTTGCAAATTTCACGTTGCTAGAAATTAAGTGACATATGCTAGAACAAACAGATTTTCATTGCTGATTTTACATTTAGTTTTAATTAAAATCAGTTTGTGCGCTACTAAATCTTTCTAGCTGATTTATTGTTTATTTTATCATTTAGATTACAGCGTGGCCTTTGCATAATTCTGTTTTTGGTTGAAGGATAGTTTAGACGCGAGCATGACAAGTCGAAGCTTACTCGCAAGCCTTGCGCGACGATGAAAAAACTCAAATAACTTTTTTTTTAACTTCGGGCCATTTTTTTTCTCAACGGCATATTTTTAAGAAACGAAAGAAGTATTTGTAGTTTTTTTTCGAGTCGAAATAAGGTGCAGAACATAGTTTTACTTGAATTTGTTATAAACAAACTTATAAATAATTGACTAAAATGCAACTTTTCAAATCAGGAAAAATCACTACAAATATGTGTTTAATGATGATTGAAATAACGATGAAATGAGAAATTTTTGTTCATTAGAACGTCTGTAGCATATTTTTTTCAAAAAACTGACCATAAACTTTAATAACGAATATTATTTACAAAAAAATATTTTCGCAAAATGCATCTGGATTAATGTTGAGCATGTTGAATACTATTGAAAAAATGTATTACCGTTTATAAACATTTTTCAAACGAATTGGGGTGATCCGTTTGAGAAATTTTGACTCAATTCCTGGTTTAATACGTTTAAGTGAAATTGTCGGTTTCGTTTTGAATTAGCTAAGATGACCATGTCATCTGCGAGCATTCATTTTGTCAATTTCACTTTTGCCATCTTCCATTATCCTATTTTTAGTTTTTTGCTTCTTGTTTCTTATCCCTTTAATTAACTCATCCATCACTAACGTGAATAATAGGGGGCTGAGGACACACCCTGTTTCACTCCTTTTTCTATTATAAAGTTCTTTGATTTTTCATTGTTTGTTCTTACTATATTTCTGTTATTTGTATACATCACTTTTATCGCCTCTATTAAGCCTTTGTTGATTTCTTTTTCTTTAATATTTTCCACACGTCCTCTCTTTTTACTTTTCAATTGCTTTACACAGATCGGTAAAGCATGATCATAAATACTAGGTTTATCGTGCTTCTTCCTTTCCTAAATCCAGACTGTATTCCTTCTATTGTATTTCCTATCTTTCTTTTATTATTCGCGCTAAAATCTTTCCTTAGATGTTTGATAACGTTATTCCGCGGTAGTTATTGCAATCTTTTGGTGTCTCTTTTTTATTGCCTCATTGAGTATTTCTGTAAATTGGTTTATCTTCTAAGTACTTTATCAGTTCAGGTGTAATGTTGTCAGTTCCTGGTACTTTTTCTTTTGTTTTTACCGTTATTACCTCTTTACTTGATTTCTTCAACATCTTCACTTTCTTTTATATTCTCTTCTTCTCCTATAATTCTTGTCGTATCTTCTGTTAACTCTTTGAAGTGCTGTCTCCATCTGCCCATTATTTTGGTCTCATCAGTAATTATTTTTCCTTCCTTATCCTTTATACTCACAATTTTTTTTCTTAATTGCTTAATCGTTTCATAAAATAGCTTTTGATTTTCTTTGAGTTAGCTTTCATTTTCAACCCCAATTTTTCCCATGAGTTTCGTTTCACTGATTGCAAATTTTGGCTCTTTTCTCTTTTTTTTATATTTTTTATTATGTTCTGTCTGTTTTTTGAATTTAGGTATTTTATAATTCTTCTTTCCTGGTAGTTCTTTCTAATTTCTTCGTTTTTTAATTTATAACTCCTTATCTTTTCTTTTACTATCTTCCTACTTTTGTCGCTTTGTATCTCTTTCTGTGTTTTTAAAACGATTATGTAATTTACAAATGGTTTAATTATTCGTAATTTGTTTTTGTATCTTTTATTGGCTAAATGTAACACGGAAATGTTGTTGAATGTTACCTGTATTAATTAGAAACACAAACAGTGTGAGAACAACTGAAAAAAAAATAATTTGAACAATTGATGATATGAATTTAGACATACTCTTTGAAAGGTTTATATTATGGTATTTGTAAGTTCAGGTAGATTCCTTTCTGTCCCTCATAAAGCAAAAATGTAATTTCATTCCAACTAGCAGATTTCAATATTGTCGACCAACGGTAATAGTTACTTCGTGTTAAACGCTTTTATGTCCAATCCCTAAACCTAATTTATTTAGGAATATAGTTTATAAGACATATTCGTCGAATATTATGAGACAGTAATATGTGACTAATGGAGCAAGCTGCACTATGCAGTTGCGAATAGTTTCAGTCATATCTAAATTACCGATGGCCGCTATCGTTCTATAACACAAACCTTAGTGTAGTTAGCAATTTGAGTGCTACAGGAGCATTTCTACACAAACTCAGAAATATTCATAAAAATTGTTAATTCAAATCATTTGAAATCCATTTACGTGCTAAATACATATTTGAAGGTCTAGACTATTCCATGTCAAGCTCCAAGAAGATGTAGGCAGTTACATACTAACAACTGGAACAAAACTTCAATATGACATGAACCTTTCTTGCTATATAACTCACTCCATTATCTTCAAAACCTTTCATCTAGCTTTCGAACTTTGCAAATATTATTGAAGTAAGTGTTGAAAAAATGCTACAGGCGCAAACAGAAGTAGACAAATCAGTGTGCCAGATAGCGTATCAAGAACAGAGGAAGAAAGCAAAAGGAACATGTAGAAACACAAAAAGAATATACAAAGAGAAACAATTACAAACAATAGAAGATAATTTCAAAAACAATGAAATTAAAAAGGCCTACAAGAACATAAGAGAAGAAGGAGGTAATTTTAAAACGAGAGCCCCATTTTACAAAAATAAGAAAGGAAACTTAATAGGAAATGAAGAAGAAGAATTAAAAATTTGGAGACAACATTTTTACGAATTATTGAATCAAACCCACGAAGAAGAAGACAGTGGAATAGGAAAAGAAACAACGCGCAGGAATGAGGAACATAACGAAGAGAGTTCCCTACCATCACTAGAAGAGGTAGTGGAACTAATAAAAGCTATGAAAGATGGTAAAAGCCCTGGATATAATAACATAACAGCAGAAAATATAAAAAAGGGGGTAAAGAACTGATACAAGAGATATACAACATAATTAAAGAAATATGGCAAGAAGAACAAATGCCACAGCAGTGGGGCAAAGCCCTAATCATCCCAATCCACAAGAAAGGAGATAAATCAGTCTGCGGTAACTATAGAGGAATATCACTGCTGGACACGATCTACAAAATAACATCGGCGCTTATAAAAAGAAGATTGGAACCGTATGTAGAAAAACAACTAGGAGAATACCAGGGAGGCTTCAGGAGAAATAGAACTACCACAGACCAAATCTTCCTGCTAAAACAAATAACCCAAAGCTGCTATGAATACAAAGTCCCACTGTATATTCTGTTCATCGATTTTAAAGCAGCATACGATAGTATAATAAGGAAAAGGCCATGTCAGACATGAAGATACCAAACAAACTAATAAACCTTATCAGAATGACCATGAAATCAATAAGTAGTCACGTAACAGGGAGGAATAACCTATCGAAAGAGTTTGAAGTTAAAACAGGATTAAGACAGGGTGATCCGATTTCGTCACTCCTATTCAACCTAGCTCTAGAAAAAGTTATACAAGGAGCAAAAATAAAAAGAGAAGGTACCATATACACAAATTTACACCAACGTATTGCGTATGCCGACGACGTAGTATTAGTGGCAAGAAGCGAAGAACATCTAAAACAAACAACCATAAAATTAATACAAACGGCAAAAGTATACGTTCTAGTGATAAACCAAGAAAAAACCAAATATATGAAAATAGATGCAGTACAAGAAGACGAGGAACAACTAGACCTAGGAATTCAAATAAAACAGGAAGGAGAGATACATTTTGAAGGTTTTAGAGAATTTGTATATCTAGGGGTTCTAATAAATAACAAGTGCCATGAATCGGCAGAGATAGAGAAAAGAAGAATAATGAAGAGCAATAAGTGTGTAAGTGCCCTGACAAAGTTATTGAAATCAAAGAATATCTCACTAAAATACAAAGTGCGTATATACAATACGGTGTTAAAACCCATAGTGCTATACGGGAGTGAAACGTGGATATTAAAGAAAAGTGATCAACAAATGCTGGAAGTATGGGAAAGGCGGATATTAAGGCGCATATTGGGAGGCAAAAAACAGAAGAAAGATGGGAAAGAAGATAAACGTCGAACTATACCAAATTTATAAAGACGCTCCAGTTACAGAAATCGCCAGAATACGTAGACTTCAATGATTGGGACACTTGAAAAGGATGGAAGAAGAAAGAGTGATAAAAAATATCACATGGAAGAAATTTGAAGGAGTACGAAAGCGTGGTAGACCAAGAAAGACATGGAGTGAATTTATAAGAGAAGATATAGAAGATATGTAACGAAGTATAAAATAAAAGAAAAAACTCATAACAAAATTAAATCAATTCATTATTCTAAAAATTTATTATTCCAAAAATATGTTACAACAATTATTACAAAACTCATTTCTAAAGTATTTGACCCAGTAATAAAGATAAACAAATTGATTTCAAGTATGACATGAAGCTACTCTGCAATTTGTAAAGTGTGTCATAATACTAGCACAGCATTATTGCTCACAAAAGTAAGTAATGCTGATTCTAGCATTATGACACTGCCCTGGTTAATAAGGACAGGTTGAGCCATCCTTGATTGCAAAGGAGAGATTGTAGGAGGGATTAAGAGTTAAGATAGGAAGTGATAATCAAAAGGATAGTTAGTGGTATTGTTAACACAAAAGAAGTAAAAAGTCTTTTCCATTGTAATAATTAAAGTAAGGGAAATGGCCCTACAAATTGTTCTTAGTGGGTAAGCATAAATTATGTTAATTATATGTAGTATTAGTCTTAGTCATAAGTTAGGTAAATTTAAGAAATAAAATTAATAGATTAGATAAAGAGTGAGTGTATTTATTTAATGCTACATGACTTGGTAACGTCGTAAAGGTAATGCAAGGGAAGACAAAAAGACAAGCATGGTGGAGACAAGTAAGAACGAAGCAAGCCTAGCTTCGTAACAATATAAAAGAAAAGGGAACAAAAGACTGGGAGCACAAGATAATGAATAAGAATGAATGGAAAAAGATTATAAACAAGCGCTAAGGGTCTAAAGGCCTATGTGATAAGCGTAAATAATAATAATAAAGTGTTTGGAGGAAATCATACACTGTTCAATTAATAAATTAATAGGAATACTACTAAAGCAACAATATAATTTAGCTACTAGATCATACTGTTAGATTTGAGTATGTGGCATTCTCGTTATTCCACTGTGATCTACGACTGTTACTCGACAAAATAGCCTGTGCTTTTAACAGTAAACGCTTGCAAGAATCATAAATGACATTCTGGTTAACCACGGTTAATAGTAACCACGTTCGGGCGTGACCTTGCTGATTGTGTAGTTGAGTACACCTATTCCATGCGACTGTGTCTATGAGCAGACTTTGCAAAAAACATGTTTAAAAACAAAAACAGGTGTTTTTTAAATTAAACATGTTTTATCAAAAAATAAGTTTAAAACACTTTATATAAAAAACATGCTCAAAAATGATTTAAACTGTTTTAAATTAAGAGATCTTTAATATTTTAATGAAAGCTTACACGAAAGATATTCACTTTTTTTTGTTACTTCCTAATATAAGAGTAAGACAAGGAAACAATAATAAAAAACCTACTTCAATCCTCGCTAAAACAAAAGTATTAAATATTGTTAAGTCAACACCTTGCAAATTGTAATTTATAAATAAAAGGATCACTATCCTTATAAAGGCGTCTTCAGACCTCTAAAAAGAGTGGGAAATTAGTAAATAGAAAATCAATCAAATATTATATATTCATCATAACTGGTCGACGAATTCAACCTATATGGCAGCATTTTTTAACAATTTTATTAAAGATACTGTTGAATCTCGTAAAATTCGCGTATCAAATGTATCCATTGCAAAAAAGAAATATGCGCGTTAAATTAGTTTCTCGTATGAAGTGTCAAAGAATATTGCTAAAGTTCACATTGAAGGGAAGCATATTTTCAGGTATTTTTGTTTGTTTAGATTTACTATTTTACGTAACCAGGTCATCTTTCTTTTTTGTTTTAAACATACGTTAACCATGTTTAAAAGAAATAGTCTAAAACTTAGTTTGATGTTTTAAACAGGCGTTTTAAACAAAATGTTTTAAGCATGCCAACCTATGAGCATCAAGAAGGTCATATCTGGGCTTGGCAGCAGCCATTTCAGTTACACATAAAATTTTTAAAAATTAAAAAATTACTTAACTTACCTTGTAATGCATTACAAGGTAATGCATTACCATTACTCATTACGTAAATAAGTAATCAAATTACAGTAATGCATTACTTTCAACGACTGTAAATAGACAATCTTTTTGTTGAAATTATTTAAGTGTTGGCTATTAATTAGTCATTAAGAAGCTTAATACTTTGAAAAAAATTATTAAACTTACCTTGTAATGCATTACAAGGTAATGCATTACCATTACTCATTACGTAAATAAGTAATCAAATTACAGTAATGCATTACTTTCAACGACTGTAAATAGACAATCTTTTTGTTGAAATTATTTAAGTGTTGGCTATTAATTAGTCATTAAGAAGCTTAATACTTTGAAAAAAATTATTAAACTTACCTTGTAATGCATTACAAGGTAATGCATTACCATTACTCATTACGTAAATAAGTAATCAAATTACAGTAATGCATTACTTTCAACGACTGTAAATAGACAATCTTTTTGTTGAAATTATTTAAGTGTTGGCTATTAATTAGTCATTAAGAAGCTTAATACTTTGAAAAGTACTGAACCCGTGACATGCAAGATGTTTCAAGCAGTTGTGACACTTAAGAATTGGATATCAAATCAAGACTGTGACATTGAGATCGTCGGTTACTTTGCATTTACATATTGCTATAATATTTGTAAATAAATAAAACGCAAAATCTTTGAATTGAAGAATTGTTTATCAGTATTGACATCGCGTGATTGCGATGACCAATCCAATCCCTTAATATCATTCTTTCTAGCAGTACATAGACGACTCCGATGTTTACTATAGTTGATCTCTTGCAGAATGCAGTGTGCATTACTAGGGCCAAACTAGGGTGTAGAATGTTTTGCTGTGCTCATATAAATCTGTGATGATTGGGTTTAGTTGAAAGTAACAGTTTTTAAATTGTGCTGTGCAAATTTCGAAGGGACATATTTCTTTCTCCGCTAGTTATGTACGATATTTGTGGATTCTTGGAAAATATTCCCAAATTTACTTTATCCTTCTATTTATGTAGTCTTTCGTTTCATACCGCGCCCAGATAAGTTATAGACTGTTAGTGTCTCCTCGTAACGTTTAACCCACCGGCTTACAAATGTCTTTGACATTTTTAAATATGGAGCAATTACTTGAGCTCTTAAAATAGTTTTTTTTATTATTAAAACTAGAAATCAACATTTTTGACATCTGCCAACACTTTTTCAATTGACACTTCTTTGATTGGAGGAGGAATGTCAAACAGATTGGGTGGTTGGAATTCATCCTGAGTTCGTAAATATTGTTTTGAAGCATAAAAGGACTTATTTTGCCAGGATTGCTTGTACAGTAAGTGATGTAAGCAGATGCTACAGGTGTCAATTACTTTTCAAATTCTATAAAGCTTGACATATTCTGAGCTATGTACATGCTTATCTTCAGAACATGAGACGATAAATTTTTCCCATACATAATAAACACAATCATAAATCGACAGAAAAACGAACCATACTACAAACACAAAAATTTATAAAATTTGCATGGAGAGGCTAAATGATTATGAACAAAATAGTATTCCTACATTTTAACAGGCAACACAAGAAAAATTATTCAAAATAATAAAAAAATATGTAATGCCTATTTTTATGGGTATAACAGGAGCCGTCTTTAATTTCTGCAATGTGTCATAAACATATCCCACACAATTTGATAGTTATACCAAATAGTTTCCTAACAGACCGCAAAGTAATCTTTCAAGATGAATCTGTAACAAATATGAAAAACTGCACTAAAGGATGCCCTCAAGGTGCTTCACTTAGTCCTACACACTGGAAACTACAACACGAGCTACCAGAAGGGATAAATGTAATTGTCAATGCAGGTGAACTTGTGTATGTTATATTTTCAAACAGTAAAACTGAGAAAAACAACTTTAACAACAAAAAAAATTTAATAAACTGAACTGATCACTGTAAATTAACCATTTCTACAAGCAAGACTAAATTAATGATAAATAAATACATGATCATGATGCGTATTGATGTGTATATAATACACGAATTGATATAGTTAATGAATTCAAATATTTAGGAATAATCATCGCAGAAAGGCGAGATCTATAGTGTTATCGTTACGAACAAAATTGAAAAACATGAAACATAAATCTTAATAACTCATTGAAAATTGTGCCATTATACCAATCGTATTGTACGGTATTGGAATTAGGGGTCGCAGTTCACATACTGCAAATATAAGAAACAAGATTTCTTCATTGTATGGAACTTTTTGCGGATTGTTAATCAAAGGTTATCAAGCTGTCTGAATTGACACCGATGGCGTGTTTTAGCCAAAAACTTTTAGCCTGATCAAATCGTGGTGAAAGTTGAAGTAATTGTAATACAATTATGTTAATGCTTCCCTACTGAACATTGCTTGAAAAAAGACACTGTTGAAAACTCTGCCTGGTCCAAAAGTAAATTATATGGTAGTTGGTCTAAGTACGCAGGCTCAATATAGCGTATTGTCCATCATGCCCTTCTCGTGCAGGACACAAACTAACTTTTTTGCTATATCTTCTCTGTTATCAGTATATTCCAATTTTGATCCATTGCACATGATTCATTATATAAAATTATCTATATAATAAGATAAGAACCATTTTTGTAGAACCCATATGGTATTTTTTGTGAATATTGTGAAGTTTTGAAAGTGTAAGTTTCTAAACCACATTTGCTATGTACAGAGTTATTATTTATATTTTGACCACTTCTTTATTTTTGTTATGATGGTTATTATTAGATATTTCTTGCATTAAGATATAAACAATGTTTTTTCTACAACTAGTTATATTATCATATAAAAATCGATTTAGTTTTGTATTAAATTCACTTACATGAGATAAAAGATGAATAAACTTTTTCACCTACCTGTTCAAAAAGTGCTTTCGAAATGTCCTGTTTTGAGGGCATTTAAGGCTTCTTTTCTGCCCTCTTTGCCACATTTGCTATGTACAGAGTTATTATTTATATTTTGACCACTTCTTTATTTTTTTTATGATGGTTATTATTAGATATTTCTTGCATTAAGATATAAACAATGTTTTTTCTACAATTAGTTATATTATCATATAAAAATCGATTTAGTTTTGTATTAAATTCACTTACATGAGATAAAAGATGATTAAACTTTTTCACCTACCTGTTCAAAAAGTGCTTTCTAAATGTCCTGTTTTGAGGGCATTTAAGGCTTCTTTTCTGCCCTCTTCTTTCAATGTTTTTTTTGTCCTCTTATGTCAAATACATAACCTCTACACTGCTACCAAATAGATATTAGATGTAATGAATGTTTTCAATAATTAAAAGTCTATTATTATTAGCTAATATTTAGTCTTTTTGTTACTTTAATATTGTGTATTGTGTTGTTAATAAATAGGTGATATAGAATCATTTTATTATTATTGCTTAAAATTGCAACAGCAAAACCACGCACATGACATACGAACAGAGCACCCCTCTTTTAAATAACTTGAACTCGACCACACGCGTCTTGGATTACTGCACATAATCACGTGCTTCACTGGTCTAGACTGGACAGTACCGCTCAAACAGCGAAGCACTACGCATCTTATAATTATGGTCTTATGATTATGTTAATTTAATAATATTCTTTAAAAAAGATCTGGCGGTGTTTCATTTTTATTCAATCCTTCACATTCCTCTAACATAAGTTTATTTTAATTTAAGGTAAATTATATAATAATTTTTATTTATTTAGCACAAGCTATTTTTTCGAAATGATAATTAACAATTTATGGTTATGTTTGAGTTTTTAGATGTTTACAAAGCTTCTTATTAAAGGTGCTTATTTTCTGCGCATTATTAATATCGTTGGACAAGACATTAAAAAGACAAATCCCTTCACAAAATAAAGAACCTGTTATAAAAGACTTGTTGATAAAGTCAACATTGAAGTCAAATCTTGATCGCAACATTCGAGAGTGGCTATCAAATCTCGTTATTATCATATTCCACAGGTATTCAGAAACTCTCTTGTATACCATTTTATAACAAAAACAAGATTCGCCTTTATGCCCTGCGCAATCGAAAGCCAATCTAGCTGCTGTAGCATTGCGTTAATCGGTGTATTGGGTTACTGTTTACAGTTTGCAGCCCTTAGTTGTCTGCTGCCCTCGCTGGGGCTTCAAGCAACTGCGGGTTGCAAATGCTAACTTTCTACCCTTGAGACACAAAATACTGTTATGTATAAAATAAATTTCCGGAAAAGACATCATGGAAAACCCGTAAAAAACATTTATAAAAACCGTGAAAAACAATTTTTACCGGCCTTGACCGGTTACCACTTGTAACACTGTAAACTTTGTACTTCGATGTTGACGTATACAAGTCAACTTTTTGACAGTTGTAAAAAAAGTTTCGGATAAAGATGTGTATGCTGAATTTTTTTCTAAAGCATTATTAATAAACAACTGCATGTTTTGGTCACGAGATACAAAATATATCTAGGTTAACTAGGTACATATAGTTTTTTAAAAGAAACACTCTATATTTACTAGTGCATTTTCGAATAACCCCCTTTTTCCCAAATTCTAAATATAGAATAGGATTTTGTAACTGATTTGACTTTAAAAATGCAAAAAAACGTCTACTGGAGGAGCAGTCATGTTTGTCAAAATTTGATTGAACTGCAAAGAACAAGGTAGGCTATGAAAACAATTAGTTTATTTTTGATTAACATTCAATTCCATTAATCAAACTGAGACTGAGAAAAGACCTTTCAGTTCACTTTAAATTTTCTTCTAATTTTAACAACAAAATTCTTTATCAACAAAGAACAATAAACAAATAAATCAGAAAAATCTTATACCTACGCAAATCGCTCCCGGGAGAAACTTCTTCTTTATTAGGATTATTTCCAAAGCTGAGTGTTAATATAAAGGCTTTTACTGATTTTAGATAGGACACAGGAATGACAACCAAGACAAATTCACTGACATTTTAAAAAATATTAAGTACAACAATACAACTTTTATATAAAATTCTTTTTTATTGCCAATTAAGTATTAACAAAAATAATTTTTACCGCTCAGACCCAAAAGAGACTTAAAAAAACGCAAATGTCTAAGGGCAACAAGAAGATTAGACAAGAATTTCTTGAAGAAATATGCTCTCACATTGTTTTTGCCCGTGCACTGTTAGGATGTGACACAACGTCAAAACTTTTGCATTACGGAAAAGTGTTACAGTCAAAACATTAATGAATACTGTCAAAACACCAGGGAACTCAAAAGAAGAAGAAACAATAAATGATATATACTTCGTAAAACTCCATAATCCTGAAATGAAATAGAAATAAACTAATAAAAGATAGATACTTTTGATGATGATACTTAGTATAGAATAGTATATTATTCAACGAACATATAATGATGGCTATTATTCACAAGGCTGAAGTTTACGACACGTTATAGTAGTATTCTACTGAAAGAATTTAACCTACATTGTCCTGGAATATTAAAATGAATTCGTGGAAACTTAAAAAGGGCAAAATAATTCTTGGAACAATTTCTTTTTCTGTTAAAAGGTTTTATTTTATAGTAGTATTCTATTGAAAGAATTTAACCCACATTTTTATTTACTAACCTTTATTCATTCTCCTGGAATATTAAAATGAATTCGTGGAAAGTTGAAAAGGGGAAAATAATTCTTGGAACAATGTCTTTTGCTATTAAAGGTTCAACTATTTTATAGTAGTAGTAAGAGCGTACCCAACGAGGGGCAGAGGGCAGCAGTTGTTCTATGTGTTAAAAGTAATTCCTATAAATTTCAATAATTAAAAAGTGAAGCAAGGGAAATGGTAAACTTTATAGTTTTTAGAAATTCTATAGTATAATTTCTTTGATTGATTATTAATTTTTGTTGCCTTCAAGTTTTAAGTAATTAAATTAGTATTATAGTTTATTACAAAATATTTCAACAATTATAATGAAAAATTTCAGAATATTAGTTAATTTGAATTTAGTATCGATCGTTTGAAAATTTATTTTACCACATTTGTCTTTAGCTGCCGTTTATTGCACATCTATCTGGATTAGAAAATCCATTTAAAGATGTCCAGTTATGTACTTAAAAAATTCAAGGAATTAAAATTGCCACTTTCTTCGTAATTCATTAAACATCTCTTTTCCCAAACGCGATTTTAAAAAGACTGACACTTCTTTTAAGTTGCAAAAATGGGAGGCTTAAAAGTCCATTTACAATCAGCTAATGGGTATTTTTATTAAATTTATACACAGAGAATTTTATTTTTTAACCTACTTGCCTAATGCTATACTTATTTTGTAAACTTCTGTAATCCAATTCAAGGATTTTCTCTTAAGAATATTGCTTGTTTATTCTAACTCCAAGTTATCTGCAAGTAGTAGAAAGGTTACACAAAGTCATACCTGCCATTCTGTCTGTCATTTAAGCAATACCTTGCTTCGTAGAGCAGAAATTAACGTTGATGACTGACTCAACTAGTTTTTCTTGATAGCTTAAGTAAGACTCGTGGATTGGTTTTATGTATTATTGAACATTTCCATCGTATATTTTCATTGTGTACTATTATACACTCATTTATTGTACACACAACAGTGTAGTTTTATTGCCCAAATTATCTGAAAGTCGAGATTTACGAAAGAATGCATTGGTTTACTTAATTGGACATTGCTCTCGACAAATTGTTGGTAGTAGATTTCTTTCTAATCAACCAGTACTCCGTACCAGGACAGGATTAACCAGAGGGCCAATAGGGTGATGGTTCAGAGGCGTAACACTCCAGAGAGCGCTTACCGAATAATATTAAAATTAATCAAAATCAAATATGAATCATAATTGATTTGGATCAAGATTAAATCATAATGTATGTATAATTACGTCATCAATTATTGTTTACACATTGCAGAATTCAGTTCATTTATTTTAATGGAAAGTTAGGCCCTGAGCGACTCTATTGCATAATCCGGCCCTGCTCTGTATGTTATTTTTATCCTACGTGAGCCTATAAAGAATTAGCGTTTTTGAAGAAAAGCTGATAAAGATATCTACAAATAAGTTATAAGAAATCGTCTGATGCTGTAAGAAGAAAAGAACGGACTTTTGGAGATAAACTTGATGATCTGTTTTACATAGCACGCGCAAATGCTATGAACATGATTAGCATAGAAGAGCTTTTTTACTAAATCAGAGGAATAAAGAGGCGTCCTGGATTCATGTGTGGCATTGAACAACTGACTGCACAAGAACAAAACAAGGCAAATAAGAGCAAGAAAATTTCTGAACAGCTACAGTAAAGTGTAGAACACTTAGAGAAAGCAATATCTTAAGCCTTAGACAGCACTCTTGTATGCCTTTTCTGCTTTCACACAAGAGTTATAAACATTATCTCATGTTACGTTTTCTTTCTAGCTGAATTCTCATCTACGTACATCGGAATTCTCATCCATCGATTCCGTTTCGAATTAGGTCTTCGTAGCCAAAACAGTTTTTGTTTTTCAGTCTACTGAGAATCATCAGTACCTATTACCTAACCCTGTATTTTTTATTTTAATGTATTGTTTTATGAAAGACAAATAACTTTCTATTATGACACTTCTATTTAACGTGGATATTTTGACGACCAAGTACTTTTGTTTATTTTTTTGTATGGATTGAGATACGTTTGCTTATTTTCAAAAAGCTCACAATAGCCCAAGATACAGATTTTAAATTCTTGTAAATTGACTATTCAGCTATTCCCATACCAAAGGATTGCCTTCGGAAATCGTAGGAACACGCCATTTTAAGTAATTTGTTTTTAACCTTTTAACTGGCTTTATATGTGATTTCATGTATTGTAATCATCATTTTAAATAAAGAAAGAGTTTATTGTTTCGAGCCTTATTTGGCGAAACTCCATAATCATGAAATAAGTAAAACTGATTAGTCAAAACTTGCACAAGTTTATTACAATCTACCTGATAATTGTTTCGGCAGCTAAGCTGTCATTATCAAACTGTAAATATAAACAAACACGTCGCTAAGCTAAATACAATAAATAGATAACTAAATCAAAAGATAAAAATAACAAAAATTAAATACCCATCTACATACTTTCTGTAACAACGCACGTGCTCGTTATATGCTATGTCAAAATTTCGAAGTGTTTGTCCAATGTATACCGAGCTACAAAACGAACAATTCAAACGGTAAATGCCCGATATCATGATAGCGTGTATTCTTTCTTTGGCATTAAATAAAAATGAAAAAGTGTTAGTGTTGGTTTTAAAGGCTATTTTATTTTTATTTTTTTAGTATATGTGCAATTTTTTCTGATATTTTGCCAAGCTCAAGATATGGTATAGATATGTAATTTGTGTCTTTTGCTTGATTGTTTATGGGATATATATTCTTTTTATAGGTAACCTATATCCTTTTTGTTTAACTAAAGTGTCAATCATGTTCAGATTATAATGATTTACGTGAGCTAGTTGTTACATGGTTGAAATCTCTTTGTTAAAATCTGGCTGTCTGAGGGGAATAGTTAAAGCACTGTGTACTAAGAATCTGTAAGCTGCTAGTGTATGTGCTTTGTGGTGACATGATTCATTTGGTATGGACGGTATGGTTATGTGCGTATATTTTGGTTTTCTGTATATGAAAAATTCGAATAGATTGTGTGCGTTTATTTTAATAGTTAAGTCCAAAAAGTTAATAGCCCTGTTTGAGAAAGAGTTGTTCAAAATCTGCTGCCATAAAATAAAACACTCTTAATTGTTATACCACAATTCGTATTTCTTACAAATAATACACATACAAATAGTAACTAGTTATAATGTCGAGATAAGACGCAGCTGTCAAATTCAAGTAGTTGTACAGCTGCTGATAATGACGTCGCCGTAATCATAGCCAGGGCTGGTGGAAACAGCCGGTACTAAGTCACAATTTTGATATATATTTTTTGCTTTTAATTAGATACGTGAATCACTCACTGAAGGCCTGCTTAAATTTCAGCTGTGCTTAATTTCTATAGATACATTGTTAGCTTAATCTCTATAAATTCCTGAAACAACAGTATCCCTGACTTTTAAGCTATACTTAAGGTTAAGTGAGAAATAAACCACCAAGAGTGATTTCATGTTTGAACGAAAGGGTTTTTAGGTAGAAAGGAAAAAATAAGTAATAGATTTTTAGAAGTAGCATCATTTATTCAATGCACTGGACTTTTCAAGTAACAAATGAAAAAATTCTAGATTTTTTCGACAAATACAATAAATTTAATTAAATAGCTTCAGTTACAGTTATAATTACCATTGTTGAAACTATAGTCTAACAAAAAACGAAGAAACTAGTCGCTTCCGTGATCAACACCTGCAAAAACAATACAGACCGGTAGTAGAGTTTAGGTTATACGTAGTACAAAATGTCAGTGGCACGCGTCGGGGGTCAAGAGTATTTTTCAGAGCAGCAAGCGCAGCCAACGCATTTTCATTACCTATTTTGTTTTTTAACGTTTTATTTGTTATGCCACATACATCCCAATAGAAGCACAAAATAAGGGAATTAAAGAAATCAGTTTTACGCTGTTACAAACGTAAAACATTACTGTTACTGATGAATACTTTTACGTTTCTTACAATGTAACGAGGTGTACTTACTTTTAGTTTAGGATACTTACTCTTAATAAAACAGCATAAATTGAATCAATTATTAATTAATCATTACATGACTTGCACTTAAGGGAACGCGCACTAATCTTATGGAAAGTGACCCCCGGTTCAATTGGCTGAATTTTGGATATGTTATAGTTATCGACTCCCGGATCAAATTAAGTTAGTTTCGAAAGTTTGAACGATTTCAAAACGAGCAACTTTAAGTACGCGTGGTGGGCAAACCATGGGTTTTTGGACTGTGTGCCCATGAAAACTTTTGATCCGGGAGTCGATCGAAGTCTAACTATAACATAGCAAAAATTCAGCCAATTTAACTGAGAGGGGGGCAGTTTCCTTAAGATTAATTTTAAAAGTTTGAACGATTTCAAAACACGCAACTTTAAGCATCTGTGGTGGCCAAACCATGGGTTTTTGGACTTTGTGCTCATGAGAACTTTTGATCCGGGAGTTGATAACTATGAGATATCAAAAATCAGCCAATTTAATTGGGGGCCAGTTTCCATAAGATTAGTTTCAAAAGTTCGAACGACTACAAAACACGCAACCTTAAGCACCTGTGGTGGGAAAACCATGGGTTTTTGGACTTTGTCTCCACGAGAACTTTTGGTCCGAAAGTTGATAACTATAAGATATCAAAAATTCAGCCAATTTAACTGAGGTCCAGTTTTCATAAGATTAGTTTTAAAAATTTGAACGATTTCAAAACTCGCAACTTTAAACACCTGTGGGGGGCAAGCCATGGGTTTTTGGACGTTGTGCCCATGAGAACTTTTGATCCGGGAGTAGATATCTGTATCATATCAAAAATTCAGCCAATTTAAACAGGGGCCAATTTCCATAAAATTAGTGCGGGATCCTTTGCTTTAAAAGTATTAAAGTAAAAAGTATGTTAAATAAAATTTATTAATTGAAGTCAAAGAATCACATTAAAAATTATTAATTAAAATCTGACTGTTCCAGTTTATGAATGCACGCAGTGAGTGCTATGCACGTGATTGAGGATACATGCGACCGTCTCAAACACGTGATTGGTGATGACTAATTTCTTTTTTTCTCACACTTTAAACATTATCCAATATACAAATTAGAAAAACCAAACTTTAAGATATCAAACAGGGCTAAATATGCTACTGTTTGAGCAAACACAAAATTTGATAAACTTTTGAACATTTAATCTGCTGTTACTTTAATTTTAATGGATGAAATTAGAAAAAATACATAGCGTATCAAACGCAGAATCAAAAGAGCTTTTAAATATGTTACTCGAAGCATCGTGTCGTTTAGAATTATTGTTCCATTGGGCGTCGCGGCGTCACCATAGCATATATCAATTTCCCTACGGTGGGAGTTATTATAAGAAACTATATTATTATAATAATAATAATTGCTACTACCCATTACCTGACGAACCAAACCCCAGAAACTATAAAGTTTATGCGAGAGGGAGGGGCGCTTATTAATATTACGCAGGCCTTACGTGCGGCTGCAGACGACTTAACAGTCGGTATTAGCACAAATCCCAAATTTGTGTTACAGCTAACGGAAACTGTAAAAAACCTTAACCAGATCTGCCGACACCGGGAGTCGAACCGGGCCGCTTGAGTGAGAGAAGAGCACACTAGTTCCTACACTATCAAGGCTTTGATTACATAGATTGACTGACACGTAGAACAAAAGTGCTTTAAGAAATTCTGCCATAGGCGCCAAATACTCTAGAACTAGCCCTGATATTAGTAAAAAGTAGTCAAAAATAAATTAGCCTGTGGTGGCCTTGGTCGAGTTTTTTTTTTCTTTTAAAGAATTAAATATGTTAAAAAATTAAAAAGGCAGTTTACGAATTTTTCAATTTCAACTCACTGTGCAGCCCCCGACTTGTTCACACAGAAAACTAAAAGCCAGTTTTCCGTCAAACCGTTGACCCTAAGTCAAAACGTCACTTTTTCGCTATCTTTTTCCCAAAGATCCCAAGGCGATCCGACAAATAGGAAAACATGTACGGTAGCCCCCATGGGGTAATATCGAGAATTGGAGATAGATAGGGGAAGCCCCGGAAAATTAAAATATGTTGGCACCGGTATGAAGTGAATCGGTCAATTAATAAAGACGGGGTATGCACATGGACATAAGATGTAATGAGCTACTTATTTATATAGATATGTAAATTTTTGGATTATATTTAATATTGTATAAGAAATCAAGGATTTGAACAATGTGGAATGTGTAATAATAAGCAGATTTATTTAAAACATCTTCTGGAATTTTTAATAATATTTAGAAGAATCTAATATAAATGGCAGAATATGTAAATTAATTTGATCCTTATAGCTTTAAATATCGTTCAATATCTTGAATTTATTCAAGAGTATTTAAAATCGCTCTTCTGTATATTGTATCTGTACGTAACTCTTTTATTGTTTACTAGTAAAAAAAAGTGGTAGAGAATAAGTGCTTTAGAAGAAGTCATCAAAAATTGCAGGAAAACTTGTCTTTTATTTCCTTTTGAAAAATACAAAAAGTTGTCTGAAATAATCAACATATGTAGCTGTTTCCCTTTTGTAATAACACCAAACGAAATAAGACGTAAACAAGGGAAACTTCTTAAATTCAACGCGAGCTCTAAGGATTATAAATATTTTAACAGTTGCTAACTTTTTCAGTTGCATGCTCAACCGTGACTGTAACGAAATGCCAGGCCGCCCTTCGTACTCTACAAGCTTTCCCATTCTTCAAGCCTACATGTTTATGCCGAGAACCTCACGTAGATCCAGAATGCAACTCCTTCAGAGACTTTCTCTTCGATCACCCCTGTGTATTTGTTCTCAAGAAAGGTAAGACGGCTTTGAAGTTATTATAAAGGCGCAACTGAAAGATAAAAAGAAGTTAAATAAGCAGTACGCTCGCTCTGTTACGAGCTTGCTACAAGCAGTTTTCAGTTGCGGCAATTTCTAAACTTCGTTGTAATTTGTAACCTCTTCATGACCTCCTATAACCTCGAACTGGTCCAGTTTTCCATTCCATCCTTAACGGAGCAATAAAGTTGAAGTTATATTCCCTTGCACACAGTTGGAATAGGAAACAAGATCGCGCGTATACATTTTCCTCTATGGATGAGTTCGGCTTTGTATCATTGGGATATGACATTATTTTCTGGCTTAAATTTAGATAGCCTTTTAATTAATCGATTTGCTTTTTCAAATGGCAACTTTTTTTCTAAATTAGAACGTAAATTTCGGGGACGGCCTTTTTATAAGATCCAATAAATGCGCTTTGAAAGGTTCCGTATCTATTTGACTTTAATTTATGATGCCGCTATATCGATTTCTAATAAATCTGCGTGCTTTTGAAAAACTGGCGAGCTTTATTAATTCGTCAACTAATAATAAGAGGCGATAGCATCGAAAATTTTAATTTCATTTTTGCCCCTTTTATTGCAACGGTGCAATTTTGAAATACGAACACGCGGAAATAACAGATCAAACAACAGCAAAATAGTCCCATTTCCCATTCCACCCTTGCAAGGGTTCTTCCGCAGGTAATTCTCGTCTCCGAGCAAGATGCATTGTTTTGTATACCCGGAAAATCTTATGTAAATTAACTCTTTGATCGAGGATTAAAATTTTTAACGGGTCTTTACTGGTATTATAAAAACAAAAGAAACGAATGTTAATAAAATAAATAATAGTCTAATAGAACGGCATATGCTGATTATGATCGATCCAATAAAACGGTGGAAAGTGCAGTTTTCTAAATTCCCATTCGTTAAAGCTTGCATTTAATTTGTGCTTCCCTTCGGGAATCTAGGGCTATAAATATTGGCTAGTCACATTGAAATAGGCAATTGGCCGTCTTGCTGAAACGTATGTTTTCGTTGTTTTCCACTTCCGTTCGTGATCCAAGCCACAGTCCGAACTTTTAATACTTTCTTTTTATTTCAACTTGTTTGATAGGTTTGCTGTCCGTTACAATTGGCTGTTTTATTCAATTCAATATTAAGGGCATAGATAAAACGTGAACGCGTTTTTGTTTCAATAAAAATGAGATTTTAATTAACTTTCCCTTTTCGTTCGTGGCTCTATTAAATTATAATGCACACCTGGTACTCCTGCTAAAATGTATGTTAAATACCAGTTTCCCTTTTTAATATGAACGTGAACGAACGTAAATTTCAAACGAGAATTTTTATTTTTAGAAAAAGATCCATATCCGGTGGATGCACTTCCTACGTGCAATCACGCGTTATCCGTTTGCCAGCAAGAGAGAAAATGTATAAAACTCTTCGAGGATTTCAAATTGAATTGCAAGGTGCGAGATAACAAATGTCGGATGGAAGATAGGTAAGTAAAAGTACACGTCGAGTAATAACACTTACAGACCGATCACCCGTCGTATGTCTTCTAGAAATCTATGTCACGAGTCTTGGACGAACTTACGTCGTTCACCGATGTTTGGCTGTATCTGTCCCAACAACAACATGAAACGAAGATGCGATCGCATTTTCAGCTTGGTAAACCACAACCCGTGTGTGGGTAAGTTTATGCTCTTGCTGTCTCCCTAACCGCCTTCCTATTCTCCCTTCCTTCTAGCCAATCTCCCTCCGCAAACAAGCGTGCCATTTATGTGTCATTCAATCGACACTGTATGCCGCAAAGACTGTCGACTTCCAAATATCCATTCAACGACGTGTTGCCACTGAAAAGGTGTCTCCGAAATCCAGGAGAGTTTGATTATTGATGTGCAGCACCGTAGTAATTTGCGGCAGTCTTACTGGAGCTGATGACAGCCAAGTGCATGTTTATTTGCAGCCGAACAATTTACGTATACGGTTGCTTTCATTTGCATATAGCTGTATCGACTCCTTTAAAAGTGTTGCATGTATAGATGTTTTAAAATTACACTGGCCGTCACGTTCCTTGTTATTTATCCTTCTACGTCAAGTACCACCAATTTTCCAAACTCGCCCGGCACTTTGCACTTATGCATGTACGTGTTTCGTGTTGTCGCCGCGCTCTCCACGTCCATAATATACTCTTCTCGTTTCGTTTATATTTCAGACTACTTTCCGCTCTATCCTAGCCGAGACTATGATGAACCTTTTCGTCCTGATGGGCCCGATTTTCGGATACCTACTGTTACTTTCCCGTCCTTCTTGTTCCCTCCTTCATCGGCACCTCCATCGCACGGCACTGCTCACGCCTCCGGCACAAATCGCACGCACGGCACAGGCACTGGCACTGGCACTGATTTCCACGCGCCCGTAGAAGAGACGCTCATCACCTCCTTACAGATTCCAGAGTTCGTCGGTCCGGGTGAGAGCGACTTTTACTGTTTTCTGTTCTTTTCGTTTCGTTCTTTTACCGCATTCTTAGTGTAGCCCTGTCTGATTGGGGGTACTGGACTTCTTTTCAGTTAAGGTGATTTCAGCCCCGGACAATGCGTCTGCCTCATTTGACTACGGGATAGCCAATTCCGTAGTCGAAAACCCGCTAGTAGACGCGGCCAACGGGCTGGAGGCACATTCTAACACCGATCACATTAGTGTGAACGTATTAAACAGCAAGGGCAAACAGAGCGCTATCTCTAACACCTCTTACGATGAGGACTTGGATACCAAGGTCGTCTACTCGAACGGTCACCGAAAGCACTCAAGTAGGTATACGAGTGCCGACACTCTAGACGTCTCTGTTGTCGTAAATATATTTATATCTAGTCTTTATTGTCTTTATTTAGAATCAATGTATATGCAGAGACGTTCAGGGATTTCAACCGTTTAAGTACGCCATTAAAAGGCGTACGGAAATGGTTAAGGCGCTAACAGTTTTAAATCAAATTGAGTGACCCATACGCTCAAGTGCATGCTAAAATTTAATTCGATGATAGCTATAGCATAAGATTTAAAATACCAATAGAAGTTATGTGCACATGACTGATGCACTTGGTATTCCATCCCGGCACGTAGAACCATATGCATGGACTTACGTTTGGGGATCGCACGTTTTTTATTCTTTCATATCAGATGCTCCATGCGCAGTGGTAACCCTTTTTAACGCACCGATCCCCTTTATCAATTTCCCCTTTTCGACTCGACAGTTTCGTCGGCTGTAAATATTCAACACACTGCAGATTAATAATAGATAACTATTGATTGAAGTTGGAATGTAGGGATGACTCCCTCGTGAATTTTAAAATACGGGATTTAAAATTATGTTGAAAAATTATTTTTGCGATTATTGAAATGTAAAATCTAAATTCTAGCAGGCATGCTACTGTGTATTTATACATTAGGTGTTAGGGATAAAATAGGCAAATAAAATGTAAAGTCAACAGAGTTTGAGTGTCTGGCAAACGCAAATAATCACAATGAACACGACTGAAAGGTCCGCTTTCAGGTTCTACGGATCACGGTCGTTCGGAAACGAACGAAATAGCAAAGACGATATTTCAAAGCACTTGCCATTTAGCAATGGAAAGCTGCAATAACAACTATAACTGTAGAATGGCAATGGCGCCTATACTTCATCACTGTGATCTCTCCAGATGTAATAGAAATTCTTGTATGGAAGCTTTACAAGGCTTTTATAGGAGATCGTCATTTCCTTGGAACTTAGAGATTGCGTTTTGTTTATGCAAGTAAGTCTGTTTAATTATCGCTCTTTTCTAATTGTTATAATTTTTTAATTAATTTTAGAAAAACCGACAATAAAAACGATGCCTGTATGATTGCCCAGCAGAGGTTGCACCCCGTTTGTGCACAGAGAATTGAAGGGTCCCCTCAACCTACTTGTCTTTATTTAGCGGAAGTATGTCGAGAGGATAAAGAATGCAGGTTCGTAACACTCGAGAAATATGTAAAACTCTATGTTATCCCCCGTATTTATAGATCTAGACTGGAGTACTATGAGCAATCGTGCGCGGTAGATAGTGTCACCAAAAAATGTGCAGGTCCTCCGGCGGAATGTAGAATGGCCATGTTAGGAATATTGGGAACGGAACTACGAACAACTTGCGCTTGTAAGGGAACGGATATGACCCAGTTATATGAATGTTTGGGTTGGCAAAGATTGCTTTGGGTCAATCCATGTGTAGGTAAGTGCATTCATTGAATTTTTGGTTGAAGAAATTTTATTTTTATTTCTAAATTCTTTCTGTTTTTCCTTTTCGTTTATTTGATTGTCAGATAAATAGAAATGAACGTAATTTACGGATATTTCTGGTAAATTTACTTTTACAAATCAAAGTTGTTATCCCTTTCCGCAAGTGGACACGTGGATAAAAAGGTTTCCTAATTTTATCGTCCTTTGCTCTCAATAGTGAGTTAGTTAACGTGACAAAACACCTTTTTTAGCTGATTAGAGATTTCGTTCGATAAACTTACTCAATTGAGCAATAATTACTATCTACTTTTGTAGTAAAACTTGAATCAATTCGTTCTTCAGGCAGAGTTAATTCTAAATTTAGTAATATTTTATCTTTAGCTTGAAAAGATCAAACGATTTGTGAAATTTATTACTTCCGATTTAGAATAATATGGAAAATTTAAAACACTTGGAAGAAAGCATGAGCAGAATAGTTTTCAACTCTTCGTAAAAGTGGAGAAAGTTTTTGAAATTCATATTTCAAACACTCGGCTCGAGTATACATTTTAAAAAGAATGTATATGCAACCCACAATAGAGCAACACTAAAAAATGGTTTATAGTACTTTTATGGTGTAATATTAATAAAAGAGGATATTTTCAACCATATAGTGTACGATTCTGAAAGTAGATAATGCAACAGTGAAGATTTATTTATATAATTATAAATAGTTGGTTGACATGCATTTAGTTATTGTTTTATTTATTCATCAAGTGTAGGTGTGTATGTTATTAAAATTAAATGATATCAGGGCGTGTTTGTGAAAATGTTGTTGGCTGTTTTTAATGTTATGTCAGCTTCTCTATGTCAAGAAAATTATACAGGGTGTCCATTTAGAACGCAATTGTTGGATACTCTTTAAATTATTAAACATCGAGGAATACTCTTACTGCAAAAGTTTCTCGGTTGCCAAAACTGCATGCTATATGAACATTTAATGAACATGAATATGTTTCAGTTAAACGGGACGAACGAAGCCGCACTATCTTTTAATGGGTCATCCTATATATTCTACCTGAAATTGATTCTTCCATTAGTTGTTTATCCAATACGAAAGTTTTTTGTTAAGCCGTTGCGATATTGCCAATTTATATTTTTGGGTTTTTGTAAGGTCGTTAATATTTACAGACTTGTTTATGTACAAGATGCTTAAATTTAACTTTCGAATTTCGATAAGAATAAATACGAGGGTAGATCAGTATTTACGGTCCCTGACATAGTAGGCTTTGCATGATATCGTCACTCATTTTTCTATGAGAACTGTCATTACTAATTATTTGTTGTGTCAAGTTTTGCGTAGGTGCGTGTTGTTCTTTGAAAGTTATTAATAATTAAGCTGGTCGATAACAGACAATTTTTAAAAATGGAAAAAAGTGAAGTCAGAGCGGTGATAAAGTATTTGCAAAAAAAGGATTAACACCTACTGAAATTCACAAGGATATGACAGACGTTTTAGGGGACTCTGCCCCTTCTTACCAAGTGGTGAAAAATATGTCTCGTGAGTTTAGATTAGGCAGAACAACTTGCGAACATGCGAAAGGTGCGGGACGTCCAGTCTGTGTCACCGTTGACAAAAACATCAATTTGATCCATGATATGGTAATGGCAGATAGAAGACTGACTATTCGCCATATCGCGGAAATAACGAACATCTCTTATGGGTCAGTTGAAAATATTTTAAGAAATGTTCTTGATCTCAGAAAAATTTCGGCGCGTTGGGTTCCAAAGATGCTGACCGTCGATCAGAAACGCTCTAGAGTGCTGCATTCGGAAGCCAATTTGGAGTACCTGAAGGCCAATCGGAAGCAATTTCTCACTCGCTTTGTGACTGTGGATGAAACATGGGTGCACCATTTTGATCCTGAGACGAAAAGACAAAGTATGGAGTGGCATCACAGAGGTTCTCCACCTCCACGCAAATTTCGAGTTCAACGGGCGGCTGGAAAGATTATGGCCACAGTGTTCTGGGATGCAGAAGGAATTTTGATGATCGATTATTTGCAGCGTGGACACACAATAACGGGATCTTATTATGCAGGGTTAATTCCAAAATTGCGCGAAAGCATCGACCGAAAAAGACCAGGAAAATTGGCACACAAAATTTTGTTCCATCAGGACAACGCTCCAGTCCACAAGAGCTGCATTGTCATGGCTGCCTTACAGAACGCTGGCTTTGAAATCCTATAACACCCTCCATATTCACCAGACCTGGCACCCAGTGATTACCATCTATTTCCAAAATTAAAGGAAAACCTGCGTGGAAAAAAATATGGAGACGATAATGAAGTTATGACCGCAGTAAATGGCTGGTTTGAGGAGCAACCGGAAAACTTCTTCCTGAAAGGCATTGAAGCATTGGAACATCGGTGGACCAAGTGCATTGAAGTCCAGGGAGATTATGTTGAGAAATAAATAAATAATGTTTTAAAAATTCTTTCTCTTTCTATATCAGGGACCGTAAATATTGATCTTCCCTCGTAAAATTTACTCGATTTTTTTCGTATGGGCCACCCTGTTGTATCGAAAATTAAGACTAACTATAAAAGACTATAAAAATTCATAATTTCGCAACGCCGCACCTGATCAAGAAAATATTTTAGGATTGGATAAAGTCTTATTCGGAATCTTAATTTTCGATAAAACTTACAGGGTGATCCATTTGAAAAATCAAGTACATTTTTAAGTTAAATTTAAGCATCCTGTACATAATCAAACCTTGAAAATAGTTTAATAGTGTTTGCAGGACCCTAGTACTACTTTCTGCAAATATTGTTTTTAAAATTCAAATAGATGAATAAACTGTGACTTTTTTATTACGACCCCACCAAATTCAAGAATTTCAGAAAAAAGATTATAAATTGGCAACGTCACAACTAATTTATATCAATTCCGGGTAAATTATGTAAGGTATCCAAATTAAGAAACAACGTAGCTTATTTGTGTAGCTTTTCTGAAACACTCTGTATAATTGTAAATATTTTTAAAGAGATATCTAACATATCGTATATAGCAATTAATGTTTATTAAATAATAGCTACTATTTATGCGATACAGAAGCAAGCGCCAAAAACAAAGCGCATATTTACTACAGATCCGCAGAACACTGAACACCATTTTTAATTACCTCAGCAAAATCGAACTGGATCAACAACCGAATTGTGTTGCCGTTTTACTTTAATTCAACATTGCATAGCTTGCTGTCATCAACCACACGGTAAACTGTTGCGAAAAGTTTGAAGCATTTGTTTGAAGTATTGCAAGCATGGATATAAGAACCAGTGTTGCGTGCTAATTTCGTAGCACCGTGTATAGCTATGGTTTTGTGTTAGTTTGTATAGCGTTTAGGCATTTTTGCATTCTCTCTCCTTTTAGTTGCCATTTTGTTTGGAACTAACTTCCTGCTGTTGATAAGAGATTTTGTCACTTCGTTTTGGTCGTTCGTGTGGAGAAAATTCTTTGAAAAGAATATTTCAGTGGCATCACCGTTAAATTAATTTTCCCTTTATGTTGTGAAGTGGGAATTGCATTTGTGCAGATATTTGATTAATTTTTGGTGATTTCCAATTTTATTGGTAACCGTAATGAATTTTCCACCAATTCTTTTTGAAGGTTAGGAACACGTTCTCGTAAGGCACAAAGCATAGGTTCGTAAATCCGAACCAATTTTGACGTATGTGATGGTTATTATGTAAGTTAATGTAAACTCAAAGACTCCTTTGTCTACGATTATTTGTATAATAATACATGTTAAGCTTAAAACCAGACCAGACAAAACTTCATTTTTTTGTGAAAATGAATCAATAATCACAGTTAAGGAAATAATTGACTAAGAAATGTATAAACAGAATAATTCACCAGAGTAGAACATTGGCACATAAATGGCTAGAACCTACTGAGACTTAGGATGTTGAAGATGGAGAAGATATTGAAAAATACTTTTTTGGCAACCAGCTGATATCTGTTAGAGTTCAGACAATAGAAGTCAATAGAATGTTAGTAGACGTTAGAATAAAGTGGTTTGGTAGAGAAACAAATTGGCGAATGATATCACAAAATTATTAGTTAACAGTAGTGTTTTCCAGTCTCGATAATTTTTCTATTCCCGTGACTCGACGCTTTTTTAAGTCCCGGGAATTCCGGATAGTGATTTTTCATAGGTACCTAACACAAGAATCCACATATCTGTTTTTAAAATAGCTTTAACTAATCCACTAATCACTTTGCTCGTTTTCCAATGGAAAGAAAATGACTATATTTAATGAAAAGCACAGCAGTACATAAATAAGTTCTCCTGTCATAAAATTATTTTTGTTTTTCCTTTTTTATGGAAAAATCTTCTATTTTAGTATTGTAATATTTGTCGGAACGTTTGAAGTCATTCACAGCTTTTACAAAACATTTTTCCTGAATATGAAATATGTCAAAGATTATTTTAAAGTTTCCAAATAAACAGTTTTAAATACCTTCACCTTTGTAAATCAATTTGCTATTTGCTAGAAAGAATATATCTGGTAATGCACCCACAACATTTTTATTATTTCTGATTCTTGAGCGATCATAAATATTTACCTAAGTCAAATGAAACAAATTAAGAAATGCAGTAAAACCACGCTATAAACAATTATAAAAGCACACTATTGTCTTTACAGAAACTATCAAAACTTTCTTGGAATACATTACCCATTGAAAACCACTGCTTGTTAACGTGATCAAGACCGTACTTGAATATGAATTTTTGAATAAAAACATGCTGTTTAGGTCTTTAGGAAAACTACTATTTGTAAATATTCGTACATGTTTATAAATAAGATAGGAAAATCAGGATGGAAACCGTTTTTGAATAGAATTAAATAAAAAGTACAAGTTTACTTAAGAATGGCGTGGTCAGGTATCGTATCTAACAGTAGTTTCTTACTGAAACTACCTTCCTATCCGTTTTCTTTTATTGATTCTTTATAGACAGATTGTAAAATTTTTTTTATGAATTTGAAATAGCTGTTTACTGGTTTAGAAAAACTGGTTGGGAAAACCACCTGTGTAAGGCAACACTGTTATTCAGAACTGCCTTTTTAACTAATGATTTGCTCAAGAAATTGAAACAAATAAAGCCTGAATGCTAAAGTAAGAATTTTAACTGAATTCCTCTTATACAAAGGTCTCCGCGTCTCTGATTATTTTTCCCAGGACTTGAGACAACAAAAATAGAGTAATTTTCCGGGTCAGAAATACTAGTCAATAGCCAACATTAACATCTCGATACATACAACAAAGACTACAATAGCTGGCATATGCTATCTAACCTGAGTAGATGTCGAGTGAGATTCAACATTTACAATACTTTAAGACACGGATTGCATAACTGCTTAATAGCTCCAGTCGCGATACGGAATCGGCAATGTTTTGGTTGCAACCTTTTACAATCAAAAGCTTTTAACCGGCATATGTTGAGCTACTGGTAATAACTCACATGATGCATTTAGCCCAGTATGAAACCTTCAGTTGGCAACTGATGATATCTTGTGCCTGTAAGCGTATCATCATTTTAAAGATAGAATGAAGACAATGACAATGATCAACAATAAAGTAAATAATGAACCCTGGAAAAATATACCCAAGTGAAAATAACCTAAAATATTGAGTAATAAAAAGAAAAAATTAGAGATTACGACAAATTAAATCCTAGGATCTTCTCGGTAGACCAAGGATTAAGTCCTAGTCACAATTGAGGTTGGATTCGGCCAGGCACTGGAAGTCCGCATGCTGAACTAGGGGCAAAGAGTTACCGGAGACGGACTCCGACAGAGAAGCACGTTAATAGCTAGTAAAGGGTGTATAAGCAACCTTGCTCTCTCCTGCATGAACTGGTAGCACTCATACAAGTGACGCGCTAATTGAGCGTATTTGAATTCGTTGACCCCATAGGCCACGTTAAATAAACTTGGAATTCACGTTTCTTCAGGGTATTGAATGTGAGAAAATGTCTGCAGATGGAGACTGTTCTGTTGCTATTTCCAACAATAAAATAGGTGAGATATAAATGAAATAACTGTTTTGTCGACCTTCCTAATAATTTATACAGGTGGCTTATGTCATGGATAAATGACAATAATTAGTATGAATTTTACTGGAAATTATGGTGTGCAAGACGGTATTCTTTTAGAAAGTAAGTTAAAGTTAAAGTGTACGAGGTTTGTCCTGTAAGTTCCCAAACCGCACCTTACTTAGAAGCTAGTCAGCCTTGTCGCCTTCAAGGTGCCCCACTTTGTTCATATCACTGCCAGCGTTTCTTCCAAACTTTTCTGGAACACTTTTTCCGGAATGTTCAGTTTTCGCTGTTATGCTAGCGAGTTTTTTTATATCAAGTGAATGTACTGAAAACGTCGGCTTTTACACGTCATTTTTAATCTGAGAAAAAAAAAAGTCTGCTGGTGCTGGGTTAGGCGACTAAATAGGCTATATAGAACGACCGTTGTCTTGCGTTTGTTAGATTCATCGTACTTTACCATACGCTTTGGTATGGATTTATCTAGCAAGAGCTTGTGAATCACACCCTGGGATGCCCCCGAGCCGCAGAAGAGTGCAGTTCCGAAAAGGACCCTTTAATGGTGTTGCAATATTATGGTGTGGAAAAGCGCAGGCTGCCGTCATCCATAGATGCGATGCGATCAACAGAAAGCCATCGCCGAACATCATGACCGACTACAGTTTTGTATGCAAAACTGGGTATGTCCCTTTTTTACCATTTGATAACAATAGCAAATACTGTTGTACATTGTGTAGGTTTTGTACGTTAGGTTTTTTGAAAATAAGAATAACTGACATTTTAACCTGCTTTTGCAGTTTGGTGTTTTAAGCATAAAATAGGAAATAGCAAATAATATCTGCGGTTGATTTTTACATTAAAGTAGATTTAGTCAGTCAGGGCGATTAATTGTTGCAAAATAGGTTGCTCTATGTAATTTGGCTGTGGACGTAAAAACAGGGTAGGTAATTCTAATTATATTTTCAGCTTTTACTGACACTAAAAGCTCCGAGGTATTTCTGCAAATATTATACAAATTTGTATAAATACTCTAAAGCTACAGATCCCTAATCCTTTCAGCGATCTTTTAAATTCTAATCAATAACAACACATTAACCACTCACTTTTTTTTTATTTTTCTGTCATTATCCTAAAAGATTATGCCTGTCGTATTTACTTAAAAATAATGTATGCAGCATATATTCAAACAGTACTTCGGTTTTTATAAGAAGAAATTTATGTCTGAAAGAAAATCGGGGAAGTCCCCCTCCCACAGCATTTTCTGCTTGTCTCAGACGCGTGAACGATATGACAGATAATTTTAAAGAATACAGTACTCGAAGGAATTGGTAGAAGTCTTACGAAACAGCTTATAAAACAGTACAAACTGTTGGTGAGGAAAACTTCAGATTCGAACTGAAAGCTTAAATAAGTAAACTTGTTACGTAAGATTCTAAAATGTACATAATTTTTCTTGATTAAATAAATTAATGAGCCAGTAATCATATCATAGAATAAACATTCTTGAATTAATTTTGAACTTTTAATCCTTATTCAATTATTTTATAAATTTTCTGAAGACATAACTAACTCGATTCAGGATAATATGCACCAAAAACAAACTTGTATCACTAGAACGTAAATACGTATGTATATCTGCATTATAATAGCAGCTTCGGTGGTGCATATTACAATTATAATATATTAAATATCGAAACTCCCATGATATTTAAAAAGTTTATATTCTAATAAAATAAAGCAAAGTAGGTCTAAATTGGAGGGGGGGAGATTAAAAGAAATTTGGGTGTGTGTAGTTAGTTTTTTCGGTGCTTTAAAGATAAATCTTAGAAAGTAAACGTCACGCTTTAAACTTAGCAAATTAATGGTATGAAATATTCTTTATGTTCGTTTAAATAAATATATTAATAATAAAATGAGTTATATGAATCCTGATATAACTTTAATAATACGTAATTAGATGATTTCATAAAATATAATTAAATTCAACTTAAAGAACAACACGAAATCTCTAACTCAGACTGATGTTAGGTCCTTAAGGTGCTTAGGTGAATCAAATTTAATAAAAACTGAGCTAACTAGAAGTAATTATTATTTTATAGTTTACCTTCCCTTCTTAAACTAAAACTACTATTGATTTTTCTGTTGTTGAGGATGACGCATTGCAGACGAAAAAGAGTTTTTATCTATAGTTGTACTAGCTCTTTAATGGTCACGCTTTTACCATTTTCCATACGAAGCCAACGTTTAATTCTGTATTCCAATCACTCAGTTTGCGCCATTTAAATCCATTAATCAAATTCATGTTTTCCATATAAATATAGACGTGTTAAACTTGAGTACCTAATTTGATAAGCGACTAAACTTTGCCATTTTAATACTCATAGAATACTTTTTCTTATTTTATGAACGGCTAGACTTTGCTTTTTTACTTTTGTTTCATGAATGCACACGAGTGACTTTTATTACACAATTTTATTTCAACGAATAAATCTAATAAAATACTATTATAAGACGTACGTATTAATACTAAATTGTTCATGTCGCAGCTGTACACGTTTAATGTAATTTACTTTTACATCAATAATAAACTAATAAAATTGACACTTTATATAGAAAAACATTTACACCATAGCTATTATTTAATTTAAACAAATATACCAAGGATCATGTACTACCGCGGCAAAAAGAAAATGAAAACACCAGTAAAAATCAAGCTACGCTTTTTTATAACTTTACACGCTGTAAGTGGGGTTTAATGCTATAAAGTATTTAAATGTTATATAAATGTCAAACATTTTTGGTAACAACTGACAAGTATATTAAAAAATAATATGACATCCGTAATCTCGATTTCTAACTCAATATATCTTTTTAAATGACGAACAAATTAGTGTTTTCATTTTTTTTTCGCTTCCACCCTAGTACAAAAGTGACTAACGATTACACAATATAGGTTACTAATTCTTATCTAATAATAATTATATCCTATAAATGAATCATAAACACAACATTGTAGAAAGATTGCACGAGATCATATTAACATTTGTCAAAAATTGTTTGTTTAATTTTATTATTCATAATTTTATGTAATTGCTTCTATAATATCTAGTAATACTTCTTTTCATATACAATGATAAAACATTTGAAATGGTTCTACTAAAAATTAAACTAAATAATATACTACCTTGAAAACTAAAACCTCACGTAACCATGTAAGATACTTTACATCACCAAACTGATCCTAAATAAAAGAATTTATCTTACAAAAGTTTTAAATATCTCAAATGTAACTTTAACGTTCAATGAACTATTGCGTATTTTAAAGGTTTTATGACAAAACCAATATGTTACTTAACTCTTACAATAAGTATACTAAAAATATAAGTAAAAATTATAGTAAAATTATTAGTAACATATAATAAAAAACAGCGGCGTGGGGTGAGAATTTAGGCTAGCGAAGCCACCACGATTTTAATTATAATACACCTAGGTACAGGCGCGGATTAAGGGGGAGGGAACAATTCCCCCCAATTTAAAAATAAGTATACATAGAATAGAAACAAATAATGTTTGTTTAATTATTATTTATTAAAACAATTATTTTTCCAAAAATTTTCCCCTCAAAATACTTCTCTGGATCCGCCCCTGCTAGGTACAATAAAAAACAGTGTTATAATTATTAAGCTTAAAAGTTTTTCAAAGAAAAACTTTTACACTTTATACTTATGGAATTTGTTAACTATTATTCTTTATTTTAAAAAAACTGCTATGTATTTATACTGCAACTCGATTTTCCGGTCTTTCTTAGCAAAATACCGGTGCACGTTTTAATCTTTGTTGTTAAATTTGAAAGTTCTCGTTTTGATCTGCCTTTCTTAATAATTTGTAATTTCTCTCCAAAACTGAAATTTACAAACTGAACAAAAAAATCGTCCTAATTCGGATGTATAGAAAGTACTCGAACCTTTCACCAAAGCAGCTGAATTTGCAGTCGTGACGATAATGCAATTTTAAATTTACATACAGGCAAACTAAATAGAATTATTTGTCTTTAAGAAAAATCCAACTTATATAAATTGAAATAATAAAATGCGACAAAATACAGTCACATTAAATTTAACAAACACTAAATCGAACAAATAACCAAATTATAATAAATAACAGCATCGTCTACTATATCACCACGCCCGCTGATTCACGCCAATGCTAGGAGAAGAGCAGTTATAAGCAGTGCTTATATGCAGTGTGTGTAACACATTTGAATCGGTATTACCTTTCTGTGCAAGTTTAATGAGCCTAATTTAATATAGTACTCTTAATAGTTATACTTTTTGCTGTACGGAATTGATATTGAGCTTTAAGTTGATTAAATATTACAAATTTAAATAAACGATAACCATAATTTTATAAAAATATTTTTTTAGCATTGGTTTTTATTCTTAATACATTCTCAAGGGAAGCATTGCTTCCATTGCTTCCATGGACCGCACGCCACTGAAAAAACATAATAAATAAAAAGCAATCGAAGTACTTATATTTTAATGCTTATCCCTAATTTAGCACTTTAGTACTAAATAATAGATAAACAGATAAGCAAGTGATAAAAGTCCTCAAATCACTATAGAAAAAGAACAAAACACGAAATTACGGAAATATTCACTTAATAAACGATAGACGAAAACTGGATTCTCTCTCAAGTTTGGCACAGACAAATGGACGCAAAATGCAATATTATGCTCATGGCAAACTAAAATTAATGGTAGGCAAAGTATTACAACATTGATTGCACATGCACATGCACGCTAACTGTTAAAGAATTTTTTTGTTAGAGAAAAGTAAGTTAAGCTTTTACCGTTAGTACATATTTTTAGCCTTATATTTTGTTAAATCTACATAGAAACAAAAGTTATTTACTGACTCAAATCTACCGCTTTTCTAATTATGTATTTATATTTGAACCTTGAATTTGAATTTGAATATTTTTTTAAGGCACTCCTCCCCCCGTCAGTTACGTCTATGTGCACCGAGATTTCAATCTAAGACTAAAAAACAATTTAAGGTTTTACAGTTGAATTTAAGCGATGAAGGTTTTAAATTTCGTAATTTTAAAGATACAAATGTCAATCATTGGAAGTGTTTAAAGAAACATCTTGGCAAATTTGCACTTTTAGAAGTCTGGAATTTCAAGGTTTCAGACTCTCGGTGTTTCAAAATTCGAAAACTGTAGAGATTCAAAGTTTCACACACTGGATCGTTTACTCGATCGGCCAAATTGTTTTACATGCTCTATGTACGTGCTACTACGAATATTCAAAACGCGATTTGCTGTTTGGAAACAACTGAATATTAAATAAGCATTACATACATGCTAGTGGCTAGTCGTAGAACTATAGTTTTTCGCTAATAAGGTGCAGTGGAGAATCAATTCGTCTTACAGAAAAAACATTCGAGCATTACACTGTGTACTACGAAGAGAGTAGTTTAAAATCAGAATCAGAACTAACTAGCCTTTCTAAACACATAGACTTTTGACATTAGCCTTCAGAGGGTAGACAGACACTTCTAGCAGAATGGAGGCTATTTTTGTAGATCTAAATTTAACATTTGGTAAACAAAGAAGTGCTCTTTCTAAAGAAAAAGATATTTCTGATATTAATATCTTTAGGAAATATGTAGGTGTTTTGTATCAAGTTCCACGCAATTCCTGAGGTTAATTTAGTGTGGATTGTGGATTATTTATACAATTTTAATTTAGTGTGTTGTAGCACCTAAGAGAATAAGCTTGGCGGAATAATCTAGTACGGGAGTTGGTAACGTGTGCTCTCCGATGCATCTGTATTTATGAGCATTTAAGAGAACACATGCCGTCTGTGACACATGTAGGTTGCACCGACGCTTACAGATTTTACACCAATATTAACAGAACCCATTTTATAGGCATAAATATTTGTAAGAGTGTTTGTTATTTTGTCTTGCAGTTTTAAATTGGTAATACAATGTACCTAGCTTTAGCTTTAGTAAACCATTAGAAACGGCTTAGAATGGGTATGACGTAGAGATCGCTATATACAAACAACACATAATTATCCTTTTGGGTATATCAGAGTGTTAGAAAGATGTCGAGTCATCTCTGATTCTTGTTTTTTTTTCATAGAAAGCAATAGAATTACACATACTTTATTTGAATATTCCTACTTAATCATAATGTCTTGCAATTCCTAAGTTCCTTAGGAATGTCGAATAGCCAGAATAATATATTAAGTAGGTATGACATTTTATTTTGTTAGATGGCTAGCCTCTATTTTTCAAAAATAAATTTTTTGGTAATAGCTTCGCTCATTAAAATCAGTATGTCCGTCCATTACTATGTCTTCTCCAGCACGGGGATGTATAGCCCGGATGATTTCTAAATAATGATGTGCCGACCAAGAAACCCAAAGCGCCCAAGCCCAAGAGGCTCCAGCCGCCGTCTCCAAGAAGAAGTAAAGAGCGTAGGCTGTTTAACGACGCGGCTTGCCGCCTGCGAACGAAAAAGGGACGCTCACGGTGCCGTCCTAGCAATTTTGACTACTAGTGGTCACGTGATTAGCATAGCCATCTCAGTAACCATAGAAGCTACAAAAAATGTATTTGGGAGTCGGGCTCATTAGACTATTTTAAGTTAAAAAACAGTTGCCTACAAGTTAAAGGTCCATTTCCAATCTGCGGTTTATCTTAAAATAGATTTCTGTATTTTTTTCAATATATTTGCTTCTTTCTGGTCACGAAATATCCAATAAAAACTCTAATCGTGGTGTGAGAAAACGATGATTGTAAACTGAAAGACAAATTAAATGAGACTTGTATAGGTACTTAAAAAATCAGCTGCGCGCACAGATGATTGCTGGGTCGCCTAAATATATCAGGACCGAACTTAAACTAAACTGAAATATTTTTAATGCAATTTATTTTCAAATTTCATCAAATTCGTCGGTTTTATTTGAATTAGAATACCTATACGAGTCTCATTTAATTTGTCTTTCAGGTACATGTTACGCATAATTCAAAATTAAGATAACCACACCACTCTGTCACAATATCTCTGTACTAAATGCATATTTAGCATGGTTATTGCAGCGGTCGTATTCGGTCACTATTTTACATAAAAGTACATATTTTTTACCCTAGTGCATAAAAGTACATATTTTTAGCATTTAGTCACTAAAAGTACGTATTTTGTTAGCAAGTTTTAAATTCCACTATTTTACAACCGCGATTGTAAAACGCAAGCCATTTTGGACGAAACTTAGTAAGAAAATAAATGCAAATTGCGCCTTGTCGTGCAGGTAATAAGAACCATTATTGTTTAGCGTAGCGCGCTATTAGCAATTTAGAATGTACTATTGAGAAGGGTATATTATATTGCCTGATAAACTTCAACCGTGAACACAAAAATGCATCATCTTCGTAACCACGGGATTTGAACTCAAGTCTTCTGCGTCACAAACTCGATTGTTAACCCACTGAGCTACAAAGGCGTTTAAACAATTCGTAAACATATATGGAATAAAAAAATCGAATTAAAATTGAATGGAACAGTTGTGGACAAAGTATAGTATTCGACTCGCATATTATGGCGAGTATTCGCTCGGCCGATTCTAATAAACTTAAACTTCTCATAAACTTCGCCCTAGATTATTAGCCATCATTATATGCTTGTTGAATAATATACTTTTTTTTATAAACTAAATACATATTTGGTACATATTTAAAAAAAGAAGTCGCTAAAAAGTACGTATTTTAAGAAAATTTAGTCACTATTTACATATTTTTTCAATTAACTCTGCTACGACCGCTGTTATTGAGTCTATTGGAAATATAAGAATTTTGTTTACTAACAAAACAATTAAGTGAGTATAAACTATGAGTCCATCAAATTCAGGTTACGTGTTGCTGATGCTAAAGTGACCGGTGGCCTATAAAATAATTTAATGGCTGCATTGACTAGACCTGCAATCTGTGCAATACAAAAAAACATATCGTATACCACATCATCATTGTGAACGTGCATTTTACATAGACTATCTAGTATTACAATATGTAAATTTACATTTTTGAAGCAGATCTAGTTTTTTCAGATTTTACTTTAATTCCTTAAATTACATGCTAGGAACACAATAAACTTCTTTGTCAAAGTCTCAAAAAAACGCTTAGAACAATTTGTGGATTTGTATGTTTATAGTAGTTCCACATAACAATAGTTTGACCTAAATCTTTTTTTAGGCGTGCTATACTAGTAAAGAAAGCCTATCAGTGAGACGTCCGTCTGTTAAAAATCCTGACAGATGTAAAGAAACTGACAGCAGGTATATAGTATGTATGTACTCGATTCCGGAGAGTTGTTTCTTATAAATTGTAAGCTTTAACGCATTGGTCGGGGTCATGAAGTTGCTTTAGTTGCAAATATGACACAAATACAGTGTGTCCCAAAATGCTAGCATATACATTGGTAGCTCCTTATTATACAAGATGGGAAGAAGGTTAAATTAAGAAAGCTTTGTAAAAGCTCTTTTAGTTTCTGTGAGATTTGAAAAAACAAAAATTTAGCGATTTCTCTTTTTTTAGTAACCCAGAGACCATTTATTTGATGTAGTTTAAACTTTTACGTAATTACGACATTTTTGGTGCTAATAACAACTCCCGATCGTCTTTTGTTCTTGAGTTATGCCAACTTTTATTTTTCTAATGGCGGCCATCTTGGATTGTTTGGCGATATGATAGCCCTTCTAATAAACTTTTCAGTAATATGTAACTTGCCAACAAAACTTTGTATTTTAGTGGAATTATTCCAGAAGGGCGCTAGTATTACTTTTGAGACAAGAAATAGTAGGCCATGGAACATGTAATGAAGTTCATAACAAATGAAAGCAGAGTGATATTTGTTTATGTAATTAATAGCGGTAAAGCTTTACAAAAACAATTTGCCAAGCAACTAATATGCTTGAAAGGTATACTATACATAAATAACGAAGTGTGCTTTTAACGGAAAACACACATTTTAAACTTTGGTAAAAAACTTAACTAATAACAAAACTTAATAAAAAAAAAATCAAATTGGAATCTGTCAAGTTACATAAATTCTTCGCTATGCCTTGTACACGACGATTTTTAGCAGTTCTCTATAAATTAAAGTCAAGACGGGTAATATTGGGTAATTATTCTTAAAAAAATGTCAAAACTGTAATTTAACAGATTTGAATTTAAGCTTTCATATTAAGATTAGAACTGAAGTAAAATTGGTTGCCTAGTTCACTGTAAATTCGTATAGGGTCATTCCATGCGAAATCGATCACTAAAATGTGTCGATCTCACGGATTTCGATGAAAATCAATTATGAGGTAGTAATCAACTAAAGAACATAACTTTCATTCATCAATTTGCTATATTACGCGGAAATATTCAACCTAAAAAAATTGTCAACACTGCTTGCACGTCTTTAAAGAAATATAAATATCTCGAAAAGTATTTATCCTAGAACAAACATTTTTTTTATAAATTACTCACAAGAAGACGGGCGTTTTGGATGGCCTAATAATCTTTTGCTACCAAACGTATTTCTATTTTTTTCTTAACGAAATATTCTAAAATTGCAAAACAATCGGTGTGGTCACATTTTTAAAAATCTGAAAAAAATTGTACAGATTCTTTGAATATTTCTGTATTTAAATGCAAAATGGCAAGCTGGACATTTTAATAGTTTTTGCAGGAGAAATTTTTATGGAGCGCATTACAAGCAGTTTGTGCACCATAGCCCACGGCCGGCCGGCGCAATCCTATCGCTACCTTTTAGTTAGTAATAATACGATTCATATAATAATAGCGATCTGTCTTAACTAGTGTACATAAGATAAATGCATCTATGTGGATATGATTATACTGATTAGTTAATTACTAATTTAATTAGTATTTAAATCGGTTTCTTCGGGTGTGTTACATAAATAAAGATCCTAAAATATTATAATGCAATAGCTTATTTAATTTAAGTTTTATTAAACATCAGAACCTACAATAGAACTCGGAAAAAGCGTTTATCGGTGCAGCTTTTCCGGACTAAGTGTAAACTGTTTTTAAATTTAATATTAAAAACAACTCATTTTCTGGTTGGACGGAGAAAAAAATAGTAACAGCTTGATCTAGTAAACATCACTAATAAGGTTTGTAAACAAAAATGTATACTGATTCACTCTTGGCCAATAACACGTCTTAAATGATATTGCTCGACGGAAACCACGAGAAGGTGGTGAATCGCCTTCCGTCAGGAAAGGTTTAGGAAAGAGGATAAAGGAAAAATGGGAAAAATAGAAAGTCGAGGATAGGAAAGATGAATTTAAAGAATTGCACGAATTACCTGAACAACGGAGCTTTGCTCTGAGGAAGAAAACGTTTTGGCTATAAGCTCTGTCTGAGATTGAGGTAAAAATCCATGAAACTTTCGTGTACCTTTTACGGGTACAGCTAATTGAAATCTATTTGCTAGTTCGACAGTATGATTTGCGTGCTCTTCTTTGGTGCAGTATTCTATATTAAGGTTTTTTATATTCTCATTAGCCCATTGGAATAATTGTAAAGGATCTGTAATTTGATCAGTATGTGGTCTTTGCAGGCTCGCATGCTTGGCTAATCGTTTGATTGTACCCCCAAGTCCATCACATGGGCCCTTTCCATGGGAAGTAGCAAAAAAGTGCCATTCACCTTGTATTCCAAAATCTCTTTGGTGATAAACTAAATTTGCAAAATTGTACTTATTTTTGTACTGGGAAACAGCTCCATCCGAAAAGTAAAACATCTTTTCAATTCTATTTTCAAATTTTGTTTTTACGAATGAAGTTAGCCGACATTGAAAAAGATGAACAGCACTTGTGTCATGCGTAAGGCAGTCGGGAATTATCACAAAATTTTCACTTTTGGTGTCATTATTACTGCGATGGTATATAGTAAAAGGGTGAATAGTCGCTTGTGTGTTAGTCCAGTGATAGCTTTGTACTTCATCCTGAATTACGAAAGAATAGTTTTCGGAAAAATCTGTGATTACTACTAATTCATCAATACCAAGATTTTCTTTTCTTTCTTTCAGAAAGTCGCTTTGCGTTCTGGCAATAAAATCATGCGTTTGAAGCTGCCGCAACTGTTGTAATAATCTATCAACATATTCATCGGGTGTACAAATGGATGTTCGCAAGGTACACCTATCCGTTTGTGTCCACTCTTTATATTCGACTTGAGTTATAAAATGTTCATCGAATAATTTTTCCATACGTAATTGTATGTCTTCAAATCCAGGACACAGACTGCAGTTTTGTAAATGACAAGACGTGGAAGGTGGTTGGCACATTACCATCGCTAGTATTCCCTTATAAGTTGTAGGAAAGGCGACTGTATCCGTTTCAAGTTCGCCTAGTTTTGCTGCCATTAACATTAATTTGGGATTTTGGTGTATGACACATACACACACGGAATGAGTACCACTGGATCCTGCTAACACGCATTCTTTTGGCCGCAAATTTAGAAAATCCTACTTTTTCCAGGGGATATTTTTCTTTGAAAGCCTCATACGTTTCTTTTAAATTGCACAAAACCAATCGCTTCTGTACGTGTATCCGACGATTTTCCTGCTTAACTGAGACAAAATCTTTTGCTCCAGGCATCATTCGGCTTATGCTATCATCTTTGTAAAAATCAACTACACGGGTTGCTGTAGCTGCTGATAAAGTCTGACCAGGTTTCAAATTGGGAGAAGAAAGTAATCCTTTTACTTTACGTAGATTTTTAGCCTTAAAAAGTTGTTCCGAATTCTTTTATTATTTTTCTTATTGACCAACTCTCTGGAAGTACTGTGAGAATTCGAACTTTTTCACTGGAATCTGCCACGGACACGAACTTCTCCTTTAGGTCTTTTATGATAGTACCGCCGACCGTTTCTTCTTCCTCCGAACTATCACTACTATCTTCGAATAGCTTTCTCTTTAGCGCTTTCTGGATTTTATCAATCTTCTGACGCTTGTTTGGATCTCTGCTAAAATCTTCCTTTATTGGCGACTCTTTGATTATTGGAAGCACCTTATTAACAGCTGTTATAATCGTTTGCCTCTCAGTTTCTTGGTCAACAAATACAGCGGAAGTAGTTGATGTGGAAGATCCTTTATTTTCATTTGATGATGACGATGATGATTCTGGAATATCAATTTCAGATCCTCTTGATGTGCTAACATCAACATTTTCTAACTCCCTTTCGCCTGTTGTAGCTATATTCTTAAGTCGACATAGATTTAGTCGACAACTAGAACATATATATTCTCCTAAAACTAAGTTAATGTCTTCACACAACGCACGTAACTGTCCAGGCACTTTTCTCACATTTTTTGTTACGCGATTATGACCTCGCTTCTTATGGGGGTTACAACAATAAAATTTTGGCATTATTGAAAACTCGTGATATGTAACTTCATGAAGTTCACAGAACAACAACACGTTATCAACTGCTGCTGTTTTCTAAAAACCAAGTTTATATTTAGTTGTCGGTAAAGGGAAGTAAATAGTATAAAACCAATAAAAGATAGAATAAAAGACTAATTGTACTCTGTGTCAATGCCGTTACCGTCCTTTTTTCTAAAATTGCCTGTCGAATATTTATGACTCGAGATCCAAAGCTATATGTACCGTTATAACACAGTTTGAATGTTGAAAAACACTCTTCGTCAAACTCATTTGTAGAAATAGGTAAATGTTTTATTGTGCCTATTGTTCAAATAGGTTTTAAATGCTATTGTAGTAAAAGAGGACCGAGACAGGACATATCAATTTTTATACCATGCTACCAATAAAACTTCAGTACTTCATCATAAACATTTTAAGAGTTTATGAGATCATAAACATTAATTTACTATAGGTACCCTTTTAACGGAACAGTTGGAATTTATAATACGAAGCCGATCTGAAATACACAAGTAATTAACTAATCAATATAATCATATCCACTTAAATGCATTTATCTTGTGTACACTAGGTAAGACATATCGCTATTATTATAGGGACCATGTTATTACTAACTAAAAGGTAGTGATAGGATTGCGCCGGCCGGTCGTGGGCTATGGTGCACCAACTGCTTGCAATGCGCTCCTTAAAAATTTCTCCTGCAAAAACTATTAAAATGTCCAGCTTGCCATTTTGTATTTAAATACAGAAATGTTCAAAGAATCTGTACAATTTTTTTCAGATTTTTAGAAATGTGACCACACCGATTGTTTTACAATTTTAGAATATTTCGTTAAGAAAAAAATAGAAATACGTTTGGTAGCAAAAAATTATTAGGCCGTCCAAAACGCCCGTCTTCTTGTGAGTAATTTATAAAAAAAATGTTTGTTCTAGGATAAATACTTTTCGAGATATTTATATTTCTTTAAAGACGTGCAAGCAGTGTTGACAATTCTTTTAGGTTGAATATTTCCGAAGTTCTGCGTAATATAGCAAATTGATGAATGAAAGTTATGTTCTTTAGTTGATTACTACCTCATAATTGATTTTCATCGAAATCCGTGAGATCGACCCTATAGATAAATGTAAAATCTCAACCCTAAGATGGCAGGGCAGGTAGTAAAGAAACTGTTAAATACAAAAGAAGTTTTGTATGTTATTAATTTTTTGTTTAATGATGTAAATCCGGCGAATATTTTAGTGAATTTAGTGATTCCAATAAACGGAAAATTTTATAAATAATAAAATTATGAATTATTATTATTTTTAAAATACTTTAATTATTAATAATTTTAATAACAATAATATAATTACAAAATAAAATATTTATTCAATTTGTGCAGAAAAACAGGGAGATTAGTTAAAAAAAAGAAAAGCCCAGAGAAGACAATTTCTAAATTTAAACATGACTATTTTAAAAAAAATAGTATCGACATCTGTTGAAGGTAGAAATATTATGCTTTGAAAAGTAAATTTTTTGTTGAAAAGTAAATAACATTTTCATTACTAACCAAAATTTAGTACTCATGATTATAAATTTGTTGTAGGGGGCTTTCATTTCTGCCCTTAAGTTGTGTTAGTTTAGCTTTTGCCAAAGTTTAAAGTGTGTTTCTTCTTGTTAAAGGTACTTTTTTGCGTATACCTTTCAAGCAAATTAGTTTTATAAATCTTTGCCACTCTTAACTAATTAAACAAAATATCTCTCTAGTTTAATTTGTTATTAGGTTCATTACATGTTGCATGTCCTACTATGTTTTGTCTCAAAAGTAATATTAGCGTTTTCTTTAATTAAGTAGTAATCACGAATAGCTTATTACAAGGGTTATCACATCACCTAACAATCCAAGATCTCTATTAACTAAATGCAAATAATATTAATAATCAGGATAGAATTCTGATTTAACCTTCTTTCCATCTTGTATAATAACGTGAATAAGAATGGTGATGCTATCAATTTGGGACACACTGTATATAGCGCTTGTTTGATGTGACAAGAGCAGCTGCAGTGTCCATTTGATATCGACAACAAGGTCACGAAATGTGATCAAATTTAACGTTAAATTAGTTTAGAGGTCTATTATTATCAATCACAACGATGGCTGGTTTTTCTAATTTTCATTTTAACAGTGATAGTAACAGTAGAAATATTTTAACGGAATGTCGTACACTAATTCTGAATTAAAAGTTGCGGTATTGCATTTATTTACCATAAATTGTATCTTGAATGTAAGAGAAATGTGCTTGTATACATTCTAATCCGAAGGTCGTGAGCTCAAACCCTACTTCAAGAATACTGAGAGGGTGACCAGATCTCATACATTTAATGTGAGACTTTTCTATATTTGCCCTTCTTCTCATATATCAAAAAAATCTACTTTTTCTTGCGAATATCGGATGAACTGATACATCCTATTCGAGCACTGCGCTTACTTTTGACGTAGAACTCGAATAAAAAGTTAGGTTAGTTGTGCAATTAATTAATTTACCATACTTTATTGTGCGCAGACTCATTCTGAAATTTACAATGATGAAAAGCTAATGTGGTATCGATGAAGTTGGAAAGTCAGAATAAGTAGTCCAAAAAAGTGAGGCATACATGATGTGCAAATATAGTAGCTGGTGGGACAAGCACTTCACATGGTTACGAAGTACCATGAGAAAACAATTTCCCAATTTCAAACAATTTCGGAATGCACCAAAGACAAAGTTATTCTACTCGTCGGGCCTGTCAAAATGAGCTATCGAATTTAAGTTGGAACTGTTCCTATGCAAATTTAGCATTTTGACTTTTCTCATCTGATACAAGGTGGCCAATACAAGTGATGCTTTCTTCTGGCAAGTGCGCAGTTATGAGCTAAAGAATCATTCTTGAATGTTTTAAGCAAATTGAAGAACAAAGTTTTTCCTATTTCTACTCAAGGGAAAACTTTTTTTTGGAGACCGCCTTTCCCAATTATGCAAAATAGGTTTTCAAATTTCATTAAGTCTCTTCTCTCTTCTCTAAGTCTCATATATTATTCATTGGGGCCATATTCATGTGAGCATCAAGTAATTATGTGGCAATTATTCAATAAATTACAACTTGTATGTCTCTGTATTAGTGAATATTACAAATGCTTAATAGATATCTTAACTACTTAGGCTTTAATTGTTTAAGTAGTTTTTTGAAACATATATTTTATTTTTTAATTTTGACGCGTGAATATGGATAAAAACAAAAGTTATCCGTGGCGCGTTATCAAAAATAACGTTAAGGCGATAGGACACGCTTATCCCACATTAAATGATCATTACAAGACGCGTACTGCGTCGCGACTACTTCTACCAACGTCCATATACGAAACATTAGAAGGAAATAGACTGAGTTATTTGTATTTTTATAAAACTGAAATGTAGCAAAAAGAAAATGTTTATTAGAAAAAAACTAAATCAATTGGATAGTTAAAGAGTTATAAAATGCAGGAAACACGTTAAACTGAACAAATTTGTAATATTTGTGTAAATAAATGGCATTAAAAAGAAAACTTGGTTACTATATGTATTAAAACATTTAATTTTTAGACTAACTACATTTAATTGAACCGCGTCAAGTACTTCCCTCTAATCTATAAACATATAGGTAACTACCCATAATTCTATTTTAAATTAATCAATCTTGTTTGCCAATCTTGTTTAATTAAATAACAATATTAAGATTAAAGGAAAAAGCTGCATTACCCATCTCATCTTCCCTCAGTTATTAGGCTAATGCACTATCTTTGTCGTATATTGTCGAATTCTAAATGTGCATTTGACGTGTATTAAGGAATTACAATCGCCCATATAAGATACACATACTGACGTCGCTCATTTCTCGTAATGAAATAGTTGGGCAACTGATTTATGTTGTTCGTATCTATTCGTGGCCGGTGTGCGGGCATCGAATGATATCGGCTGCCGTTAGCAGTTCTATGATTTTAAAAGAAAAAGTTAAAGAATGCAGCTACTGTTTTTGAAAGGGTTCAAATCGTAAGAACTTATTAATTGCCCTACTAATGTTTGAAAGTGCTATTATTTTCCGAACAAATATGACGGTTTATTAAATTTCGAAGATTTAATAGACCGCCATATTTGTTTCGACAATGATTAAATTTTAATAGTGTACTTAGCATCGCTAGACCTGCCACATATTTTGCCACTTGACCCCTTTTTCGTATTAAAAAATCGAAATGGGTACCTTAGAAGCTGGCGCCCAGATGCCACTGACCGGTATCCGTCGCCCCAAATATGGTATGCTCCCATGCCGCGAAGTTCTAAAACCGCCACTGGCCATATATATATTTTGGCAGCAGTACATATTTTTGCATTTCCCTATGTTTAATACGTTAAAGATTTCTGCTGAAGTAAAACTGTTGTGGGTTCGGCTATTGGTCATTAGGATTACAATAGTCATACCAGGGTACACAAGGTTAATAAATTGGTAAGTAAAATCTATACTCATTTCTTTTGTACTAGCACCGTATGTATGTATTTCATACAGTTTTTCTATTTTTGCTTCTGATACTAACTCTAAAGGGAAAACATACCTCATGTTAGAAAGCAAAGGATTTAGTCGTCTGACATTTTTCGTCACATCGATTTGTCGGCTTTTCGGTCAGATTATTGTTTTATGTTCCATCCTATGAGACTTACGGTAAAATATAAGCTAGCCAAAGTTAGCTTTATTTTTTCTTTTATAGGTTTTTTTGTAGGAAATTAATAAAACAATCCCGATATACGTAGAAATCTGAAAGAATAAGTTATATTAAGTATGTCCAAACTTCAGGCTCGAATTTTGTTAATGGAAAAAATGTGATTAATGAAAGGAGAATCGGAACTGGTGACTAAAACATCAATGCCTCTATAAATCAAAACAAAAAGTAATCCCAGCGTTGCTATTTAATTTATAAAATGCTTTGTTGCTGTCGAACCATTAAATGTATTAAAACAGAATGCTCCATTTTAATAGAAATCTTATAGCCATTTTTGTGCTTAAGAAATTATTGCGTTCTAATAATTCTAATTGGCATTTTTTATCTTTTCTTTTCATTCTTACTTTTCTTTTGCTATCGCCATTTTTTCACAAACGGTACACGTCAGTTAGTCAGTATAAAGATATTTTTGCGCAAAAGAATGAATAAATCTTAAGTTTCTTTTTGCACTTTTAATAACGCAAAGATTTATGTGTTTTACAGTTGAATCTCAAAAGGATTTTCATCGAAAAAAGGCGGCAGAAAGAGCGTTATTAAAAACCACAACTTTACCTACTACCACTACTACTGTAACTACAACAACTAAACAAAGTCTTGCTAACAGTGCACTGGAATATCCTATGGAACAAGTAACAATAATGAGTATTACACAAGCTTCCACTCAAACAAGGGATAGTACGGTGGCTGAATATATCGCACCTCCATTAATTCCTACCACAACAATCACAACCACGACGACGACAACTACGACCGTGGGTACAACAACTGTTCCTCCAAGTAAGAAATTGTTTAAACGTATTACTTTTATCTAATGCAGTTCTTTTCACATATCGTTTGCTGTTCTTCCGGAGTTAAGATAAAATTCTTCCGTGTTTTTTAGGATATTGCGTTTTCCAGAGACACGAATTTCCAGATCAATATATCAAAGAGGGAACATTCAAAAGAGTATGTTTAATAGTAATTTATATTTATATGATAATAACTATCTGCACTACTGAATTTTTAGATATATCACGAAGATGAATCCGATTGTTCAGAGATCTGTAAATGTGGTAAACCAGAAGAATTGGTTTGTAAAACCATGTGTGTCGATAGAATGCCATGTAAATCGGAATTTGCATTTTATAATCACGCGGCTCCCGCTTTTCAAGCGTATCGTGGACGCTGCTTGTGTTATTCAGGACGTTTCATATGTATGAAACCAGCTCCTGGTGATTATAGCCTCCCTCAAGGAATATTTCTATTTCTTGGATATAGCGAAGTAGATGAACAACAACTGAAAAACCACACAGAAATTGTTGTTCAGGATGTTGTTCATGCTTTGCAAGAGTTTATTTCTAGGGAAGCTGTAAATGGCGTAAGCAAAATTCTAAAGTTTCATACATGAATAGCAATTAATTAGAAATTATATTTTGTTTCAGACTTTATGTTCCCTTCAGTTGTTTAATATAACTACAGAAAATGTTATAATTGCTGGAAAGTTATCTTCTGATGAAGTCGATTATAATATGTTATCGCCTAAGGAGAGTTTGGCTAAAGAAAAGGTAAGTTAGAAGAAATATTGACAGTATTATTGCTTTCATAAAAATAAACTTTTTGATTGTTTGAAAATTGTAGCAGCTTTGAAAGCGCCATCTTTTGAATAATTTAATGTAAGCAATACAGGAATCTGTACACATATAAATATTTCTCAATTCGAAATTCAATATTCCGACCACGATTATATTAGATTTCCTTTCTTACTGCATACAGAATCCTCGCACCAGAAGATTGTCTGTCGGTAACTAACTATTTCGTTTGTTTCTGACTTTATTTGAATAAAGGTTCGGTCTGGTATTCCAATCTTTATCATACAAAAATTGAGCTTATCTGCAATTATTTTTAGTGTATCTACTACATGCTCATTCTTACGTAATTATTTTATTATGATAACACGATTATCATGTATTTTTTACGCGGGGCACCTGTAATAACTATCCCCACGTTCCTTCCAAGAGGAAGTAATTGAGATACGCTCGATCAGCGCGAAATTGCATGGCAATTGCTTTCAGTTACTCACTGGTCGGAGCGAGGTTGACTATCCACCCTCTACTAGCTCACCAGGTTAGTACCGGAGCGATTAACTTAATACGTGCCCACCCGCCGGTACCCTCCCGTCCCCTTTCATACGGGGTCAAATACCTCGTCCTGCATTAGGACTATTCCCTAACCTGGGTTAGGTACATCAGAACCCTCCAGAGAGTTCTTTCACCAAGCCTTAGTTGGGATCACTGTCCAATCGAATCCAACCACAGATGTGACGGGACTTGGTTTTTAGGCGGTTTTTCCAGCTCGATCTCCTAGTTATAGACCTGGGGTGCCCTTGACAGAGCTTGGATTTGAGGCTACTTCATAGGGCCGATCAAAGTAGCATCCCGGTGTCTATCCGGTGAAGTTGTCTTGGACGTGAAACGCTATGTATCATCGCATCAACGCCCCTTAAGCGTAGGTCTCTAGACGATTTCTGGGAATCCGAAACTGGAACTGCACAGCTAAAGCCGGACACCCGTACTGTCATCTCTGAAACGCTACCTGGTGGCATGCAGTTTCTCGTAGGTCAGCCAGCGTACTTCCTAACGGAGCTAAACTTCACTAGATTCTCCTCCATTCGTCTAGATCAGACAGCGGGATACTTAGCATTTCCTTCTGATTGCCTCATCCGTTACCCAGACAGGCCTGGGATTGGATAGACATCAACCAGTTCTAAGGATGAACTCCGTGTGGTCTGCCCACAATCTAGTCTCAGATCCTAGTGCTCCCCGACACCTCCAACGACTGCCCAAACCGCTGTCTTCTGAGCTAGTCTCGGATACTAATGGTGTCCGACACCTCCAGCGACTGCTTGTCCGTTCATCCTCTACTATTATAACAGTGAAAAAAAATTTCATTTGAAAGTGGGTGCATATATTCTATTTTTGAATGCTGTCTTCAGAAGTGCAATTAGTTGTGTTGTAGTAGCCTCCGTTTTTGAAATATTTAATTCAAATAGTACCTGACGGAGATAAACTTCACTAGATTCTCCTCCATTCGTCTAGGTCAGACAGCGGGATACTTAGCATTTCCTTCTGATTGCGTCATCCGTTACCCAGACAGGCCTGGGATTGGATAGACATCAACCAGTTCTAAGGATGAACTCCGTGTGGTCTGCCCACAATCTAGTCTCAGATCCTAGTGCTCCCCGACACCTGTAACGACTGCCCAAACCCCAGTCTTCTGAGCTAGTCTCGGATACTAATGGAGTCCGACACCTCCAGTGACTGCTTGTCCGTTCATCCTGTACTATTATAACAGTGAAAAAATCTTCATTTGAAAGTGGGTGCATATATTGTATTTTTGAATGCTGTCTTCAGAAGTGCAATTAGTTGTGTTGTAGCACCCTCCGTTTTTGAAATATTTCATTCAAATACTCCCTGACGGAGATAAATCACTAGATTCTCCTCCATTTGTCTAGGTGAGACAGCTGGATACTTAGCATTTCCTTCTGATTGCGTCATCCGTTACTCAGACAGGCCTGGGATTGGATAGACATCAACCAGTTCTAAGGATGAACTCCGTGTGGTCTGCCCACAATCTAGTCTCAGATCCTATGTTAGTGCTCCCCGACACCTCTAACGACTGCCCAAACCGCAGTCTTCTGAGCTAGTCTCGGATACTAATGGAGTCCGACACCTCCAGTGACTGCTTGTCCGTTCATCCTGTACTATTATAACATAGATCCAAGATTGTTTTACGTGGGGTACCCGTGTTAACATACCCCCACGTTCCTTCCATGAGGAAGTGATTGGGATACGCCCAATCAGCGCGCAAGTTGCACAACCGGCAATCGTGCAATTGCTCCCAGATTAACTCACTGGTAGGAGCGAGGTTGCCTATCCACCCTCTACTAGCTAAGCGTTCACTAGTGACCGAGCAGTTGACTTAACACGCTGCTCACCCGCCGGCACCGGAGTACCTCGTCCAGCATAGGACTATTCCCCAGCTATGCGCTCTTGCAAAGTGGGACCACTGCCCGATCGAATCCAACCTCAATTGTGGCAGGACTTGGTTTTTAAGCGGTTTTGCCACCCCGATCTACCAATTTTAGGCTTGGTGGGCCCTCGACAGAGCTTCTTTAAAGTCTACACGTTATAGACTCCCGGTGCGTACCCGATATTGGTGAAGTTGTCTTAATAGTGAGAGGCTATATATTCGCTTCAACTATCCTTAAGTGTAATGGCTTTCGGAGCTTCTCCCAATCACCGTACCCAGCTGCAGTCCGGATCAAAGGGTGGCCAGGACAGCTCCTAAGCACATTTACCTGGCGGCTTGCAGTTTCCCAGCACATGGGATGAACCTCACTTCTAGTCACCGCACTAGAGATTCCGTCAAACAGCGGGTTCCTTTGGTGACCATAAATGGCCTCGGGCAACAGCGGGTTCCTTTGGTGACCTTACATGACCTAGGTCATGCAGCGGGTTCCTTGGTGACCATGATTGCCCTCGGCCAAGCAGCGGGTTCCTTGGTGACCATAAATGACCTCCTCTCTTAGGCGAGATTCGAATCCGCCCACACCGGTCTCATCTACCAGGGCTCCCCCTGATCGGTATGAGTCTGGGTGGACGGGAGACCACACGACGTTCACCCCTAGAACTGGCTGTCTTCTACCCCAACCCACTGACGGGCAACGGATGAAGCTGTCAGAATAAAATGTGTGGTAGAGAAATTCGTGAGAATTCTCGACGGTAACTCTGACCGATCAGGGGGAGCCCTGATAGATGAGACCGGTGTGGGCGGATTCGAATCTCGCCTAGGGTGGAGGTCATTTATGGTCACCAATGGAACCCGCTGTTTGGCCGAGGTCATTTATGGTCACCAAGGAACCCGCTGCATGACCTAGGTCATGTAAGGTCACCAAAGGAACCCGCTATTTGACCGAGGTCATTTAAGGTCACCAAAGGAACCCGCTGTTTGACTGAATCTCTAGTGCGGTGACTAGAAGTGAGGTTTATCCCAGCCTTTGGGCAGATGGGAAACTGCAAGCCGCCAGGTAAATGCGCTTAGGAGCTATCCCGGCCACCCTTTTATCCGGACTGCAGCCGGGTACAGTGATTGGGAGAAGCTCTGAAAGCCATTACACTTAAGGATAGTTGAAGCGAATACATAGCCTCTCACTATTAAGACAACTTCTCCAATTTCGGGTACGCACCGGGAGTCTATAACGTGTAGACTTAAAAGAAGCTCTGTCGAGGGCCCACCAAGCCTAAAATTGGTAGATCGGGGTGGCAAAACCGCTTAAAAACCAAGTCCTGCCACAATTGAGGTTGGATTCGATCGGGCAGTGGTCCCACATGATAACAGCGTCATGTTGGGGAATAGTCCTATTGCTGGACGAGGTACTTCGCCCCGCCCTTCCGCAACCGGGGGAGGTACCGGCGGGTGAGCAGCGTGTCTTTTCAACTGCTCGGTCACTATGCGCGTCTTAGCTAGTAGAGGGTGGATAGGCAACCTCGCTCCTACCAGTGAGCAATCTGGTAGCAATTGCACGACTGCCGGTTGTGCAACTTGCGCGCTGATTGGGCGTATCCCAATCACTTCCTTATGGAAGGAACGTGGGGGTATGCATGTGCGGGTACCCCACGTAAAATAAAAATAGTATTCTATGATCGGTATGAGTAACCGTCGAGAATTCTCACGAATTTCTCTACCACACACTTTATCTGACAGCTTCGTCCATTGCCCTTGATAGGGATAGGGTGGAAGGCAGCCAGTTCTAGGGGTGAACGTCGTGTGGTCTCCCGTTCACCAAATACTATTATAACAGTGAAAAGATCTTCATTTGAAAGTGGGTGCATATATTGTATTTTTGAATGCTGTCTTCAGAAGAGCAATTAGTTTTGTTGTAGCACCCTCCGTTTTTGAAATATTTCTGATTATTGCGTATACAACCACTGTTGTCGGTGCTCTTAAAATTATTTATTTGGTTCTCTTTTATTAAACGCATTTTCATTTATTTTGAAGATATACACTATTATACAGTCTGTTTGATTTAAAGCGCCCGGTTTTTTAGCAATTTTATTTTCGGTCAGAAATGGTATAAACTCTATATATTATTAAATGACATAAAATTCTCTGTTTTGGTTCAGAAAATTTTGTGTTTACTAAATCGGAGTGAGAGTGATGACGTCATCAAACTTTTTAAATTACTTTATAGGTATTTTTTACCAAAATGTAGAGAATATTGTGTTTTCTTTCAAACCTTAATATTCACACTTTTACATAAGAAGAATTTCAAGAAAAACATGAAAAATGATTTACGACTGGTAGGTTTTAATTTATGGTTCTCCAAATAATAAAACAGAATTATCTAGCAAGCTTAGATAAAATAACGAAACTTTAGTTATTCTGAAGTAAACCAAAACATAGAAAATTTTATGCCATTTAATAATATATATGATTTATATCATTTCTGACCGAAAATAAAGTTGCTACAAGATACTTAGATTTTGATATAAATGACCTGGACTATTAAAAGAAATTCTGTGGCCCCAGCCTGTTAGCCCCCCCCCCTACTACGCCACTGATATGACGATTTTCAAGTCTTTTATGTCCCATTACCCCAAATTTGTCGTTCGCAAAAATATAAACTATGAAAGCAGTTTTAAAAATCTACAACATCTATGTTAGCTACTATGGCAAATGTTGAACATTGATTACGATTTACGGAGACCTCCAGCGACTATAAAAGACAAAGTAAAAGAACAGCAATCAAATCTCTGCAAGTTTTGTGAATATTGTTAATTTATTTTGTATAAATTCGTTTACAATGCTCTCCATCATTATAATTTTTTTAACCAAGGGTGCTAGACAAAATCTAATTCCAGATTTAAGTGTTCCATATTAGAGTATATAACGTGCACTATATTTCTTTTCAAAAAAATTTAATGACATCAAATTTGTTCTTCAGTGTTATCCTACAATTGATCTTCTTTTTTACTACCGTTTTAACATAAGGAATGCAAACTAGCACATTATTTTTAAAATTGTATCTGCTTTTAGTTTAGATCAATTGATTCATCGGTATTTACATTTAATCAAAAGTGATATTATCTTTTAGCATTTTCTTATTCGTTTGCAAAAGTTGACACTTTTATCATACGATTAAACTATTATCATATGTAATGAAACACTAACATAGACATAAAAATGTTTACAAATCTATTAAAACTAGACCATTTTAGAGTTTAATGTGTTGTAAAATGGACCATATACTTTGGAACTGCTTGTGTAAGTACAGTTTGCAAGTTATTGTGCAAATCATAAAACATTCCTAATTGGACTTCTAAGTTTTTCCGTATTACGCCTTTATCAGTTTATAGGTACTTTTATATACAGTGGCCGGCAAAAAGTATGCACCATACTTTTTATTTTCGATTTCTGGCAAAAACTCATTCTTGATAAAAACAAAGTATGTAAATGCTATTTTATCCCCAGATTCCAATTATGAATGTTTTGATAAAGATTTTTTCAATTTTCAGTTTTGTTTAAATTTAACTACTGTATAAAATCAGTCACTTAATCAAAAAAATTGAATTAAATATTGTAGTACTATGTTAGCTGGGAAAATAAGCGAAAATGATCTGCAAAAAGTTATAATTTACAAAGCATTTCAAGAATTACAAACCAAAATTTATTCATAAAACAATGCTAATTTTTAGTGGTTGCTTCTACATTTCGTACAATTCGCATAATGTATATACTACAAACAGCAATCAAAAACTTAAAGAATCGAACAATTTTTTTCAAGATCGGTCCCTTGATAATCGGAATTTGTAGATAAAATATTATTAGAAATAAGTTTTCTCAATAACATTTCCCGCTATTTATAAATTTAAGAGTAGTCTATTCTTGGAGAGATTCCAGTTTCTTAACTTACCTCGTATACCTCGAGGTAAGGGTAATAAAGGCAAACCTCGTCGTATACCTCGAGGTAATAAATCGAGTGCTCAATTTTTTTAACACGTTCTAATGTTCTAGAAGAAGTAAACACTTTTATCAAGAATAAAATTTGTCCAGAAATCGAAAACAGAATAGTTTTCCATATGGTGTATACCAGCAAACCGCAACCATAAGTAATATCCATAACCCCAAGCTGACTAATATCTTGAAAAATACACTTCCAATTGAAAAATCGCAAAACACGTGTTTAATATTTTGAATAGAGCTGTTCAATTATGCTAGAATAAAGCCTCCCATTCCCCGTGTGAGTGGGGTGGGAGGCCAATCGTGAACCCCTACTTTTTATTGTAGATTCGGACTCTGCGGAAAAAAATACATAACTTTTACTTAAAACATTTTCTTACAAACATCGTAGGTGGCGCTGTAACAGCAGGAAAAACAAATCTTGCGCTAATCTCGAGAAACACAATTCCAATTGAAAAATTCCAAATCAGGCGTTTAATATTTATATAAGTTATCTATAAGATAACTTTATTCCGTTGGATTTAGCATGACCCGATGTGCAGCACGGAGAGGTTGGCACATCATGTAGCCGATTAGCACGTTATTAGTTAAAAATTTAAATGCGTGGTAGTGACTTCTCTTTAGTATATCTTAAATAAAAACGATTAAGCGGTTTTGTTTAATTATGTTTAGTAGGGATCGGCAATTTGTATGTTGAGGGTTATATTTACTCAATTTTTTTGGCGGGTCGCAGAGCCGGACTAACGAGCACCGCAAGATATGATCAAGACATGACTTGGTTTCAACATGTCCAGCCCGACGAGCTAAATAAGATGCATTCAAAAATATAAGCCACAGACCTTTGAGCGCGGCGGCGCTCACTTATAAAAATGAAATCATCTCTAATTGGCTGAATATGTCTCTCGCTCTGCATGCCGCTTGGCCGGCGTATGAATGTCGAATGATTGCCAGTAAAACTCTAACTACTGCAGTAAATTTGCGATTTTTTTGCCTAGTTAAACAAACAATGATTGACCGTCATACTCTGTTGCTGCGTATTCGTTCGAAATTTATTGGATTGGCCTAATCTAGTAGCACAACGGTAATTCTTGAAGTCACTTTGCAGTAGGCATGAAACAAATTAACGAGCCGCTTATAAATAATTATTAGTTTTCTGAGAGGGAAATTTTGCTCAAAAATAGAAATTTCTTCGGTTACAAAAGGGCAAAGAAGTATGAGAATAATGACAGCACTGCCCATTAGTGTTCCCATTTGTTGAGCGTTACGGTGTGTGGAGTGTCTTAGTTTTTGCATTTGTTGCGTTTCAGAATATACGGATTGTTGTTGTAGATTAAAAGTAGATGGGACATTCTCTGTTGTTGATTTGTCTATGTAATAATGAGTAACGTAACGTATACATTAGATTTATTAAAAGATTGTATATTATTAAATATTGTAGATTTGTATATTATTACTATTACACAATCAAAATAAATAGTAATAAAATTTAAGTTAACTTATAGAACAGAGAAACGGGGCTCCTGGCCGATTTGGGCCCTAATTCTTCCAGTCCGGTACTGATTTTGTTATAAGAACTTTGTATACAGCATAACGAAGTTTCTCACATGCTAAATTCTGTGTATCTACATCCGGGAACGATATAATAAGGTATTTTATTTTCATCTAGTACAGCTATAAAAGAATAAATTGATGCCTTTAAAATTGACTCACATATTTTATAATAATTAAAAACTCAAACAGAAAAACTTATACTTAAGCAATAAAGCTCAATAATGAAACTACTTAATCAAACTATGTTCAGGTGTTGTGGGTGATGATCACAAAGGCTCACTAATTTCAAATTAAACACAGGAATACACGAACAACATTATAGAGGGCGCCACCAAAATTATTGTTTAAAAAGATTTATGGCGGGAATCTACAATTTAAGAAAATAAATCAGTCTTTTTTATGGTTCTAAAAGATTAACCATAAACAATTTGTTGAGCCAAAGTTTATTGGTCTCAAATATTTGTAAATAAAATACAAGATATGTAAGTTATGGCAAATATGCCCGTTTTCATTTTTGTTTAAACGCAAAAATCCAAAAGGGTTACAAAGTAAGCTTAATTTTAGATACAAAACTATTATTATATACAAAATTTTTTTACTATATTAACAAGGAACATGGACCGAAATTCAATACTTATTTAATAAAACGGCAACACTGTGCCTTTTTTTTAAACGTCACAAAAACTTTCTTACTTTAACATTGCCGCTAGAAGAACAAAAACAGTTATTGTTAAACTTTCTTCGTTAAATAAATCTTTAAGCTTCACAATAACTTCAATTTTTCTGAATTTGTTAAAAGAGTTTTTTATAACTTCATAGGTTGACCACCTATCAGTTATTCGGGTTTCGAAAAGAATTTGTGAAAAGTATAAGGTTATCAAAATTTACCGTTTATTATAAGCAGCATTTTCACAAAAAACACTCTTAATGAACATTAACAAGAGAGATAAGTGCGTACGTAACGAATTCAAAGATTCTTCAGAATCTAAAGTGGCAGATATCACCACTGATTTGTTGATTGTTTATCACATCTGCATTAAATTAACCAAAAGAACAAACGGGAAAACTTCCAGATTGAATATAAGAACGCTTAATTCCCACTTGAAGGTTAAAACCGTATAAACACAAAACGCAACAGTAAAGTTACTAAACTAAATCACCGGAACACAAAACTGAAATCTCGATAAAGAATTTCTGATTTTATACTGATCGGGCAACTGAATACTCCGTTCTCGCGAAGAGGTTCGCGGCTTAGCCGCGCTGTTAGGGTGAACGCCTGCAACGGAACGTAGCTTCATTCACACTGAAAAATCATCAATCCAGAGCCAAAGATCTTCATATATTTTAAAACTTAAAGATGGTGGTTATATTCCAGAAGGAATATATTCAACTAAGGAAGTTTAAGTAGGGGGAAGTGCTACAAGAGGTGTGCACATGAAGCCTCAAGTGTGCACAACTTGTCAAGTTTTAAAATTGACTGTTTAAATTAAAAAGGTGTGGAAGTGACACTAGATATCACAAAAAACAACATTCTGGGGTACTAATGCATCGTTAAGTAGTTTCTTCTTTAATTTGCATAATTAATAACTTTTTACCCTAGTACTAGTACTGTAGTACTAGTACCGCAGTACGGACCGTAGTACTTAATTTGTATAATTATTGTAATGCGATTATTATTATACTGGGAGAGTTATCACGTATACTGTATAGAAATGCTCTTTTTTAATTAAATAATTTACATAGAACCATCGCAAACAGTTTATGACGTACACATCGTCATCGGTACGCAGTAAACTAAAATTCGTACTGGCGTGGCGGGATTATTGTCGTTTAGGGGAATCACTCGGCGGTGTCGAATCACTTAAATACGAAGACGATTATATACACTTACTACTTTAATAAAAATACAGATAATCAACAATCCTGAAATTTAAAATTAAAAATTTAGAAATGATTATTTTTTTAAGGAACTTGCAAATTTCTTAAAAATTATTAAACATTGGAAAGTCGCGCGTGGGTACCAGACCGCCCGAAAGGTTTTAAACGGGCACCCTCTGTAGGAAATTGATTTGAAAATTTCTTATGGCCATATTCTTATTCCTCGTGTTCAAAATGATAAGATTAATACTTTCTGGCATGGTAAAAGATACATCAATAATATCCTATTACGGCTCTCTATCTATTAGTGCAATTCTAAAATAGGTTTTTCAATTTATTCTATTGATTATTTATTTTTGTACTGTTTTGTTCTATATTTTCCTTAAGTGTTTAGTGGGGGCTAACGGAATGGAGCCAACCCCCTTCGAAATTTTTTGAATAGTCCAGGTCATTTATGTCAAAATCTATGTTATGTAAAAATCTAAGTATTTTGATTACGAATTTTTATAGAGTAGTAAATAGTCCCCAAATTTGTAAATACACAACTAGAAGAACTAAAGTTTCGTTATTTACTTAATCTTGCTAGATAATTCTGTTTTATTATTTGGAGAACCAGAAATCAAAGCTTACTAGTGGTAAATCATTTTTCACGTTTTTCTTGAAAACTTTCTGATGTAAGAGTATGTATATTTATTATGGCTGAAAAGAGAACACAATACTCTATCGATTTCAGTATAAAAATACCTATCATACAATTTAAAAAAGTTTGATGACGTCATCACGCTCACGCCGCTTTAGTAAATACAAAATTTTCTTAACCAGAACACCGAAAATAAAGTTACTACAAAGCTGGGCGCTTTAAATCAAACAGACCATATGTAATATGATAATATACAGATTATCCAAAAACCAATCTAAACATTCAAAAAATAATAAATACAACAAGGAAGACATAAACAATATGGGAACACCACAAAGATAGAATGAAATCATGGCTAGGTAAATTTCTACTAATAACAAGCAAACATATCTGTGACAAATCTGTCATTAAACTCATAAAGTGAGGTTTAAAATAATTATGTCGATATGATAGTATGTTACTAAATAAATTGCGTTTGTCATAAAAATCAATTTTATCACAATTTATCATTAGAATCTTAGAAAGTTCAAAATGTCGTATATGCAGAAAGAAAAAATCAAATTATTAAATGGATTTATGGTGGAAATTCAGAACTGAATAGCATATTGTGGTTTTAAACTGCACACTTTGAATGCATGAATTAAAACGATCAGCAATTTAACCTCACTTTATGCTTTTAATGACAGATAAAATATTTATGACAGATGTTTTTACTTGATTGTTATTGGAGAGAGATTTCTAGTTTAAAAATGTGCCTAGCCATGATTGCGTTCTATCTTTGTTGTGCTTACTCAAATTTTGTATGTCTTCCTTGTTGCACTCATTAATTTTGTATGTTTAGACTGGTTTTCGGATCATCTGTATATATGTAAGCCAATGTTACTGCCTAGCCGAGCTGCCTAGATGTTGTTATAGTTGCCTATCTTACTTTGTATTGAATTATAATATATGTTAATTTTGTTTTTCCAATAGATATACTTATTAGACTTCTTGTATTGGAAATAACTATACATAAAACTTGTGGTTTGTATTACTTTTTTGCTTACTATAATTATTGTAATTGCTTACAGAGCATTACCTACTTTTGCATTTTCTAGTTGTTGTGTATATAATTTTTTTTTCAGGAGGAATGTGCCGAACTATTAGAAACTATAAGTGAACGAATAAATTCGCACAATCCAGATTTTAGCTCTCATCTACTTCTTTCAATCTTCAAGATGGCAGAAGTGGAAATTGTACAGATAGAGCCAAGCTCTGCATCAGAAGTGTTCTCAGTTAAATTATATTTAATAGTAATTACATTAATATTACCAAGTATTTTACAAAGACTATACCTAATGTCTTCGTGACATTAAAGACTGCATATTCAAAAAGCACAATTACTAAAACATATCTTTTTACAATGAAACTAGTCAATATGGAAATTTTAAAACTAACGTAAAGTACAGTGCGTACACTGGAAATGATTCATTTGACCATTATGTAAATGTAAATATATATATCAGTGTTGACTGTTAATCTTAGAATATAAGAGTTAGTTTTTGTTAGCAATAACGTGATTTATGTGACTAGTCATCCCATGACCTTTTAAATGATGCTCAGCTCTGTCACATGTCCAATTACCTATCTAGTAAGTAACTATGTGGAAGCGTACTAATCAGCTTAATGTTATACAGCGAAATGTAGAAACATGTCATCTTTTTTGTTACATATCAAAAAATATCTTGTACAATCTTAAAATGTCTTCCCATGTGAGTTAAAGACATCGTAACTCCAGCCAGGCATCTAAATTTAAGTTATACTTTTTAATTGCATTCATAATTACAATGTCTTGGCTTACATGCTAAAAAATGCATATCATGATAGCTTTAATATATTTCATTCAAATACAAGGCCAGTTGTAAGTACTACATTAATCTTTAATTTTAATTCAACGACTGAATTTAAAACATATCGTTTATAGTGAGTAAGACTTTATTAGTACCACCACTATAGTAGTTAATCATAATAAGCAAGTGGTCAACGTTGAAGATTATCACTTGTATGATGCACTTGTAGACACAGTTTTAGATATCACGTTGTTACATATACACATTTTATGCTTAAATAACTTGATTGTTATCCTGAGATTCTCAGTATTTGTTATAAATCTTTTAGGTACTGTACATTTTTAAGTGCACAAGCACGTCTGAACCCATAGAAAATTTTAAATGTGATAAAGTATATTTTTTACAACCTTTTATAGTCGCAACGTGTAATTTTTTAAATTTTGTAACAAGATTTCAGTAGCTTTGTGTAATATATGTAGACATACTAAAAATAATTGATGTAAAGAGAGCATAAGTAGAAACCCGTCCAGCTGTTCGTTGGTTTAATTTTCTTTTCATAAATGATAACTATGAAGCTTTGACACTTTAGGTTCTTTCGTGCCTGTGTATTTAATGACCTAGATGAGGATAGAACCAATGTCTAAAATAATGCAATGTGTATTATATATTTTAGAAACATTTCGTTTCATACTGTTATAGAATAAAAATCGAATAACACCTTGTTCTAAATTACCCTCCTATACTGTTATACGGAAATTGATCTAATTCTTTTGCATCCAATTTCAAAATGTAAACGAATTAACTGTAACGAATATTTTGGATGCATTTGAATATTCGAAACCAAACATTGGTGGTGCATAAAATTCAAAACAATAATAATTATGTAAGTGCACCTAATTAATACTATCAAAGTGAATGTTCTATACGTCTGTTGTGTGGTCTGTTGTTAGGCCCACATAATGTTGCATACATGACTCAAAATAATATTCTGACACATTTCCACATGCAAGTAGTTGCCTTATATGTTGTCTTGCTAATAAAATATTTGAGAAATTTTCATTCAATGCTTTGCTGTTTGTTGAATAAGTATTGAATTTTATATTTAAATTGCATCACCAACCATTATTGTATAACGCCTTTGAATGCCAACATTTTTTCAATGCAAATTTAATTTAATAAAGTCATTTCTGTTGTAACGTGTAACTTCTAAAAATAGAAATTGCGAAGAATAAACTGTCTGTAACGAATTGTCAAGTTTTATTTATCTTTCTTATCCTTCTTTACATTTATTCGAGTCGCTTAGCTAGGACAAAGATCAGCTTAACATGGTAAGTAGTCGATACACTGCACACTGGAATAGAACTTCACATATACAGTGTTATTAAATTAAAATGCAATATACTAATTCTCGATATTGCATTTGAAAATAACCAAGTAAAAGCATTAGGTTAAATTGGTTGATTTTTGCAAGTACTGTACAGTTTACCACGAACAGACGTGGTTTGTTATAAAAAATACACTTTTGCATCTTTTATTTTACAATAAATGTTATTTTCATTTGCGTTTATATTTTTAATAAACTTAATTAGAGTTAAATCATCCCCAAGTGAAATGAAGGAGATTAAACGGCTAACGCATTATGAGCTTCTATGTATCATTGGTTGCATAAACATACAGTAACTACAATAGTTTTAGATGATTATGTATTTTTAAATGCAATATTTTAGAGTATGTCTCATTTTAATTTAATAGCACCGTATTGGACACTCAATAAACACTTATGCTAATATCTGGTTATATAAAGGGTATATATAGGTTAGAGTTTTATAAGATTACTGTACGCTCTAGGTATATACATTGGAAACGTATAGATAAATAAATGCGTTCAATAAAACCAGTAGTGGGAAAATGGAACATGCTGTAAAGTAACGTCCGTTGTATGTTAGTTAGAACGTCGATATGCAAGCACAGTCCACAGGCAGAAGCTGTTAGTTTACTCTCGCCCGTTGATGGTACGGAGAATATAGTCGAGACTCCTCCTTTACAGCAAACATTCCACTATATCACTCTCGTTTTTTATGAACGTTTCTTTATCCCTATACCAAGCTCAAGCATTTTCAACCTGAATAATAGTGGTGTAAATATTCCAATCGCCATTTTATAAAACTTATACAATAGTTACCCTTACTATAATATGTATTAACAAGAGCATCTATTGGCTTTATATGACATTTTGGCTCCTTCATAACTCTTTGTTGCAGCAGATTTTGAAAAAATTATTTTAAGTCCTTGTAGGAAAAGTCGAGAGCCTTCTAGTGCAACATACCAATTTTGAGCAAGATTTTTCATTTTTAATAAAAAGAAGATACATACTGAAAATAATAATAAATTTAATCTTTTAAAATGTCCATTGTGTTCTTTTAGTAGAGTTGAATGTTAATAAATAGGGTTAAATAAAAGCTTTTAGTATTCTCCACAAAATATATTTAAAACATAATACATTTTTAAGTTGACTGCAGTTTCAGCTTCTTTAAGATGAAACCGCATTCTCAAAACATTATTAAACCAAGATATGTAATAGGAAGCAGAATTTTTTTTTAAATTCATGTTTAAATATAAAAAAAAATTAGAACTACTACATGATCTGGGAAAAATAATAATTTGATATCTTGTATTTCTTTCTCTTTTCAAGTCTTTTCTCATGATTTTATAATTAAAGAAAATTAAGAAAAATCATGAGAATTCAGTTATTTAATAAAATAACTGAAAATATTCGTCATTGAAAGGGAGAAACAGTTCGTCTAGAACTGTTTCTCGTTAACCAAACGATGAGTAAATAATATCTGATCTGTTTTATTACTATATTAGTACGAGTATGATCAATCAAAGGAGGTGGTCAACATATATAAAAATTGGGGGCAGCAGTAATAAATCTTTGCACAAGGGCAGCCAAGTGTTAGGAACGCCCCTGATTCTAGAAAGAAAACTATTGCATAATTTCAAAGTCCAACCCGGAAATACTAGTGGCCGAATGATCCCCCCCCCCTTTCCTAAGTAGATTGTAAATATGCAAATAAAGTAAAAAAATAATACATCTTTGATTAAAATATGCGAAAATATCTTACATCAACAATTTAAAGGTGCTAGTAAGCATACTATTATTTAATTATAATTAACTATATATTACTTGAAATAAAAATATTTTTCGTTGATTACTGAATTCTCAACTTTCAAAGTGACAGATCTTTTTGAAATTGGCGGGTAATGTGGGTTACGCCGTTATGGTTTATTTATTTTACCACTTATTTAATTACTTATTACTTATTACTTATTAATTAAATAATATTAACAAATTAATTATTAATGCTTTAAAGGGGGAAGTGACTGTATAAAAATACGCTATGCAGAGCCTCTGAATTTACATTATTTTAAGAAAGAATATATTATAGATTGTGTATACAACATTAGAATCTTGTAGATCAAAGTATGAACTAAATTTTAATAAAGAAATTATTAGCATTTGTACGAAAATAACTAAATAAAGTTCACAGATGAACAAATTTAATTGATAAAAGTTTATTTATAACAACAATAATCATATTACAGTTTCGGTTACCATTATTATCATTTTTAAGCAGTTTTGGTGCACAATAATAGTTCATTTAATCTGAAAGAGATGGCGCTGTAGCATGTTTTTACGGTATTTTAGTATTATTTTTAAATTTAATTCACAGCAGTGGTTAGTAATCTTCGAATACACATTAAAATTTTTAAATTGGTTTACATTTAAACGTATGCATTACCATAGCTAGCTTACAAAGATAACTTTAAGTATCTGTAAATCAATTATGTAATGCAAAACATAATAATATCTCTAGTATTTTTCTTCATAAATTCTAACTAAATATGTAAAAATTATAGCGATCGGCCTTGTAATTTATTCAAAAATTGAGGCGATAACGACGTTTTAATATGAATTTTGTAATATTTTTACAAAATTATTATTATTATTACAAATCATTGTTCTTTTCCGACGCGAGGGCCACCTATGATTTTGTAGTAAGTACATATAATCTTAAAAGTCTGAAACTGAACTAAATGAATTAATGTTTTCATAGATAATATAATAATATACTATGTATATAGAATGCAAACTCCAAGCATTGTTCGATGAATAATTCGTGCGCCATCTGTATTTTTGGGGCTAAGTATCTTAAATGCATTTTACTTGTACGGTTTCATCTTTAAGAATTTAAATTATTTTTTCCTTTTGGCTTAGAAAGAAATCCAAGTAATTATTTAAATTAATTTATTCTTACATTGTAACAAATACCTAATTTCTTTATTATTATTTTTCTTTATTAATTTACATTTTTCTTGATTGGTTAAATAGTTCAGATTGTATTTACAATTTCTACTACATTTGCCTTATTATTGTTGTTTAAACCAACTATCTTGCAAACAATGCTATCTTTTAAACTAGCTTTATGACTACAAGAAGATGTACCTGATTTTTTACAAAACTTATAATAAATTGTCTATTGATTGTTTGTTTTAACTTGTTAACTTTCTGATATAACTTTTTTTGCTTTTGGACACTGTTTTGTTTTTGGTTGGTCTGACTTAAAATTTGAAATTGTATCCTCGGAACATGCGGTGTCTTCGAAATTGATGTATGGCTTTCCAGCAATACTTTATAACATCTCTAAATTCTTCCTGCGCTACAATAATAAAATTGTAATTAATTTATTTAAAGAAATTCGACGAAACATTTACTCGGTCTGCTTTACAAGTTATCAGCATTAAATACCTTACCTTTAGAACAGGCACTATTAACTAATTTTCCGGTGCTAGTTATACCTATCACAAATACGGTAATTGTTAATTTTCTTCTCAATTAGTTTTTCAATGTAAGAGTGTTGACAAAAGTTCTTCCATTTAAAGAATGTCGTCAGGTCCTTTGTAGAATTTAAAAATCGATGGCAAATAAATTTTGTAGCAAAAACTTAAAACGGCACAATTATATTTTGGAGTATTGCATTTTTTGAGAAATGTCAGTTTCAATTTTAAAACAAAAAACTGAATTTATAAGATACAGCCCACGTGATTATATTATACAGTGCTATTAAATTAAAATGTAATATACATACTATATTGCAAAAGCAAATTAAAATAATCATTTCAAATGCAATCAACAATACGCAAGCGCTGAAAATGCGCTAGTCGTTTAACCTTTCATTTCAATTACACTGTACAGATATTATGTAAACAGCATTGATACGGTTTGTCACTAAGTTATAGAGCAAGCTGTAGGTCTAGTAGGTCCATGGCCAGTTGCGTCGGGTCTTGGCTTTATTAATGGAGATGGTCATGGTAGACCGCATTACAGGTGCCATCTGTATTTTTGGTGCTAAGCTCATAAAATTTTGATTGTATTCAGTTTGCATTCTATATACGTAGTATATTATTATATTATCTATGAATGTTTTGTACCAGTAACGACGCCAACGGCAATTTTTCAGGAGTTTCTCAATTTCCAACCTTTTATTTATTTAAAGTCGATAAAGTAGATCTCTAACTTCCCTGGTTTTAACGCCATTTAAACAGATTTTTATGGAATATTTGGTCCAAGGATTTCACGTTTCAGTTTTTGGAGAGACTATATAGAACTGTCAAGTTCGAATAATCAACACAGAAGACGTATGGAAGTATTTGTTAATAATTAATTGTATATTTAAAGAATAAAAACTTACTGCCTTATTTAGCAATATTACCCATTATAGATCTCATACATTATAAGATTTGTTCAGTATAGATTTTGCACATTTTGTCGATTAGTCAATGAATAGTATGACGTTTGACGGCTAGCAACTTAGTTGTGAAGTTAGTTTTTGTGATTATGCTGCCCTAATTTTTAAGATAATTAAAAATAAATTCGTAATTCTGGAGTTGTGTATAATTGCAACGTTTTAATATTACATATTTTCAAAGTAAGTAGACTTTCTAATATATTAATTTAACATATTTGTTACTGAAAACGTCCTGCTGTGGGTTTGTTTTTTTTAGAAGCCCTAGGTTTTTAATCTGATGCAGTTTATGATGTTTTGAAACTGTCTTTTTAAATTATACTAAATATTTGAAAACAATGCTTTGTTTATTGCTGTTAGATCTTAAAACCGAACCGTTTATTTCGTCTGCACTATTTAATTTAGCATTCTTATTATTGAATTGAAAATAATTGCTCCTCTTTTAACAAATCAAAGTTCTTCAATACTTATTATCAATTAAATGAATATGAGTCATATTATTTAATGAATAAAACACTGATTCATTTGAAAAAATTAAAGATTTTCTGACTGGAATTCCATTTTGGGCGATTAATAAACACAAACACACTCTTAATTGCTTATCATGTTAAACCATTTAAATAATTTGTAACTATTTTTGTAAATGACGATAACAAATTAGTGTGTTACCACCTCCGGTTTTAATAAAGATAGTTCAAGTATTATCGTGTTCATTTTTAAACGTTTTGTTTTGGGATCTGTTTTACGTATAATACTGGAGTGTTGTGCATTTTGCATGAAAGTGAATACCGAAAGTGTTTAATAATCCTTATAAATATGAAGTGAGTACCAAAGTTGAGTTTTTGTTTACTATATCCATCTATTTGAATCTATTGGTCAATGTTTTCAGTAGTTTTCATAATAGCTTGTGGTTTTCCTTAAGTGTGCTTTGAAAAATGAACGTTTCTAATGAGTGCCTCAAAAGTCTTATAATATAGAGCTGCTACGACCAGTAAAATGTATGACACGCCTCCCTGTACTGCTATTGTCCTTACTATTAATACGTCTATGGAGCTCCAATAATTAAGATTAAGACCATTCGAGAAAAGCAATCTTTGACTTACCGCCTTTACTTACAGTTAGATGTGTACAAAGTGTTATGAGTTGTGTTCTCGGTGTTGTTGGGTGGCAATCCAGTCAATGTGATTAGGGTTACAATTAATCCATTAGAAGGGATCAAAATGATGTAAGTAAATAAGAGCAGACTAATTTTGTAAACACATGGGGCAGTTTAAAAACCTACCCGCCTTAACGACTAATCATTTCTGGATAACACTAACCCTTAACAAAGTGCTCACAATTTTACTGAAAGTGAAAAAATTAAAATATTTTGTGTAAATATGAGAAGCTACTGGCATAGATGTGGACAAAGATTAGATTCTTTTAAAAGTAAGCATAAGGATTGGTTAAATAAAGAACTAACATTTGAAAAATACAAATCAATGGAAGTTCATCGTCTTCTGATATTGAAAATTGTTTGTTTGCGACTACTATCATTCCACTTCGATTGTTTACTGAAAATAGTACTATTGTATGGAATAATCACAGTCCTCAATCTATACCATTTTGTCGACCCCTCAAGTTAGAGTACGTGAAGGAGACTAAAGATCATATTTTGAAAGAAAAAAAAGCTCTTGATGAAGAAGTTGATAGTTTGCTACCCTTTGAGATAGTTTTATCAAATAATAAAAGAATTCTTGTAATATTTAATTTATACGGGTGATTCAGAAATAAAGGTAATCCTTTAAATAGTAGGTAGAGGGGAAGCAGTAGAGCTAATTTACATTGACAAGTATAGGTCAAAAACGAATAGTTTTTCAGAAAATGAATTTTAAAGTTTTATTGAATTTTGGATCCGTCCTGACCCTGGATTGTTTTGGATCCAAAATTCAATAAAACTTTAAAATTCATTTTCTGAAAAACTATTCGTTTTTGACCTATACTTGTCAATGTAAATTAGCTCTACTGCTTCCCCTCTACCTACCATTTAAAGGTTTACCTTTATTTCTGAATCACCCTGTATATGACATTAATAGATGGCAAAGTGCTAAACGTATTGACGGGAACAGCCATGCAAACCTGTCCAATTTGTGGTGCCACATCAAAAAACTTTCAAAATATTACAGATTTTTCGTCAAAGGTTTTTGAACCTAAAAATAATTCATTGCAGTATGGCATCAGTCCTTTGCACGCTTGGATAAGGTTTTTTGAGTGTATTTTACATATTTCTTATAGAATTGACGTTAAGACATGGCAGATTAGAGCTGAAGTAAATAAAGATCAATTTAGACAGAGAAAAATTAATGTGCAAAGCAAACTATGGGAACTGATGAATCTTCATGTAGATTTGAACCACAAATAATGGAAATACTGCCCGTCAAGCATTTCAAGCTCCTAAAGTCTTTGCTATTGCAACTGGTGTAGATGCAACGCTTATACATAATTTTAGAATAATACTTATTTCTTTGTCATCCCAATTTCCTCTTAGTATGACAAATTCCAAATGTTTTGTTTTAATACTGCTAAAATATATATGGAGAAATATCCGTGGTATCCGATGCCAGCTACAGTTCATCGAATTCTGATTCATGGAGGTCAAATTCTGAAGAAATTAGTACTTCCTGCAGGATATTTTGGAGAAGACGCTGCTGAGTCCAAAAATAAGCTTGACAAACACGATAAGACAATTTCACGTTTAAAAAATAAGCAGAATTACAAATCTAACTGATATATTTAATAGAGCTATGGATACATCTGAGCCCATGCTATCGACTATTTCGTTAAAATTACGGCAAAAGAAAAAAATTTTTCAATGTATTCGAGAGAAGGTTCTTGGCCTATTAGAGACTCCAAATGTAGATCCTAAACCTTCGACGTCTACTTACGAAGAACCTTTATCGGAATCTGACTCTGACAAAGAATCCGAACCTTCAGAACAAGATACTTTTGAAACAATTATTGCATCTGAAATAGAACCTCTTGATGATATAATTTTAGAGTCAGAAGATGTGTAGTAAAATATTTTTCTTATATTGCACCTTTGTTGCTACACCTTGTACCTACATTATAATTTGTATAAGGTAAACATGTATATTTAATATAAATTATAGTAATTTTGTTATAGGTATCATATTGTTTTGTTTTTATAAATATTTTGTAAATACAACCATTAAATAATGCAAAACTGTATAATTTGCTTTATCCTAAATAGCTAATGTTTGATCTTACGTATATAAATCTATTCATAACTCTAAAAGTATTTTTGGCCAAGAAATATTAGCATTCCTCCCATAGTGCTGTGTTAGGATTGTCATTCGACACACAGATGCCAACCGAACAACACGCAGAGTACCGAACAAACTTTTAGTCTATCAGGGGTGACCTAGTAAGTATAATTTTATCTCTCTCGCTCTCTTATCAGTTAGGTCTCAAGATCTTGATATCCTATCATCGTTGGTGCTGCAGGAACGTGGAGTGTTAAATCTGATTCACAGAATTACTCCTCCTACCCTGATGTGTGCAACGTGAGAGGGTATGCTATTTATATATGTCACAGCTCTTCAGGCCTGCAGAACTATTAGCTTGTATTATCTTTTTCCATTGCACTCTGTCTTGGGCCAACACCTCCCAGTTGTTCATTTTTGCTTCCATTAAAACTTCCTCAATGTTATCCCACCATGTTTTGTTCGGCCGCCCCTTCTGGTTCTATCCTCCCATATTGGGTCACAAAAATCTGCTTTGCTAAGTGTGTTTCTTGGCTTCTCATTATGTGTCCTACCCATCGTAGTTGATTTTGTTGTATGATTGTGTCTATTTTTGGTTCTTTGTACAGCTCATCTAGTTACATGTTCGTTCTGCGTCTCCAACCTTCTTCATCCTGTACCCCTCCGTAAATCTTCCTTAGAATCCTTCTTTCCCATATTTTTAGTTTTTCGACGTTTTCTTTGGTTGACACCCACGTTTCACTTGCGTACGTAACAGTCATCATCTTTGAGCCGTGTAAATCAGAATTATGGCTAACGCAAAGCGTTTTCAATCCATTTTTTCAGGTGTGTCTTTAAAGTGTGTTGTTGGTCCTGGCAGTTTCTGTTATTTTCTTCTATTCTTTCCTATCTTTGCATTTCATTTTCCAGTCTTCTGTTCGCAGTGCCTTTATGTCTTCTTCTAGGGAATCTTTCCATCTTTTCCTTGATCTTCCTTGTTTCCTGGGTTCGATGGGTATCCACTGTGTAATCTTGCTGATCATCTCATTTGGTTTTCTTCTCATAATGTGACCAGCCCATTGTAATCGTTGTGTTTTTATATATCTAAACAATATTTTCTCCTCCAAGTTCTTTTTCTATTTCCATGTTTTTTCTCAGTCTTATTTCTCCATCTCTTGTTACGTTAGGTTCCAGTTGGTTTATTTCCATACCAAATTTTCTTGCTTCTTTGTCTAGTTGGTCTACAGCTCTTACTAAATCTTCTCTTCTGTTCCATATGACTGCTATATGGGTGAATATCTACAAAGTGACTCTTTCAGTGGTAATTTTTGGACAAACGTTTTTGTTTTATTTCGAAAATTAAAATTATGGTATTTGATACCCTTTGAGGTCTTTTTCGACATAACACCAAAAAAACGTTAAAAAAACGAACTGGAATACTGAATTGTTTACCATTTTTCAAAACAAAGGCACGCAGGAATGAACTATGAAGTATGGTAATGAAAAAGAGACAGCTTATCAAATTTATTTATTGAAAAATATAAAAATAAAAATCACCTAATAAACTGTTAAAATATAACTAAAAAAATATTCTTTGGCAAGAGATACATATTATCACTATTTTTCAAATCTTTTTTCCTTTCTCTTTTTTTCTGAAGTTGTTCCTCTCCCGATGCTTTAAACTTTTTCTGAAAAAATAATACTATTTAATTGGCTGTAGGTTACATACGATCATTCCCGTGTATCATCGTTCATACCCGTAGAACATAAATGACACGGGAATGAAAAAATATATACAATTTCACAAAAACATGCAGCTTATAATCAAATGCAGTATTTTTTAAACATCGAATAAGAGAACAATTTATTTGAAGTAGTAATTAATTCAAATTTTTAATGAAAAATATATTTTTCTTGGGAAAAAACCTACCACGGGAATGAAAGTCGGTTCCATTACACACGTGTTTGATGCAAGTTGATAGCTGTTCCAAGTTCTCCTTTCAAATTCACAAGCACAATTGATGGTCTAGCTGATTTAAAAACATTAACAACATTTTCGACACGTACACAGCAAAAATGATAAAACACCTGCCACGTTAATAGGCTTTCATACAATGCGCACGGGAATGAAGCAACCTACCCAAGACAATTTTTGAACTTAAATCTTAATCACTGGAAAATATATAAACTGAATTTACTTTACACTTTGGAAAAACCCGACATTTGTGAATATAACTGATACACAAAATGAATTTAAAATGCACAACTTTAAAAATATAAACTGTACTTTATGATTAACTAGGCAAAAGACATGCCACGGGAATGAAAAAATATACATTCAAATGGCATAAAATCCTAATACAAAAATATTGAGATTAATGAATTGTAACAACCTATTAGTACAGTAGATTATCTTCCTCGAAATCATGTTTATAAACACAAAAACGTATTTGGTCTTTGAATAGTGAGCTGAGAAAAACCGGGTGTCACTTTCCAGATATTCACCCATACCATCTGTGTACGCTATTATTTGTATTTGGGTGACCATGATATTTTTCTTATCTAGTTTAGCTTTTTGCATTACGCCTTCTAGGATTAAATTGAATATGGTTGGAGATGAGGAGTGCCCTTGTTTTACACCTTTGTTTATCTCAAAAGGTTCCGTTGTTGTTCCTTGGAATCTTACTTGCGTACTTTTGTTTTTTAGAGTCATTTCTAGTATGTAATGCTATTAATTTTTCGCGTATTCCTAATTGTTCTAGTTCTCTTATTAATTCTTTTCTGTTCACTGAATCAAAGGCCATTTTGAAGTCTATGAATACCACATGGGTTTCTTTATTATGTTCCCACATTTTTTGGCGTATTTGATCTAGAGTATGTATGGCATTTATGGTTGATCGGCCTGGTCTGAAGCCGTTCTGATAGTCTCCGAGTATATTATCAGCGTAAGTTTTTAGTCTTTTATTTATTAAATTTCCTAAGATTTTATAGGTAGTGCTTAACAAAGCTATACTGCCGTGCTTAGCAAGAAAGCAGTATCTGCACAAACTGCTATCTAAAAATATACTATGTGCAATTGTAATGAATGCTAATAAAAAATATGGTATATTTCTTAAGTTGCTGTCGTGGAGATACTGCTTTCTTGCTAAGCACGGCAGTATAGGTCTATAGTTTTCACAATTCTGCTTTCCCCCTTTTTTATATATTGGGATTATTATACTAGTATTCCAGTCGTTTGGCATCTTGTTTTGTCTCCATATTTGCTTAATTAAATAGCATATTCGTGCATGTATTTGATGCCCTCCATATTTTAACAATTCTGCCTCGATCCCGTCTTCCCCCGGTGCTTTACCATTTTTTAGTTTTCTTATTCTTTCCCTGTATTTCTTCTTCAGGGCAATCATCTTCTTCATGTTCGGGTTCTGGCTGCCTTTCTTCATTTCGTATTTGTCGTTCTTCTGCGTATAACTTTTCTCGGTAGTATTGTTTCCATATGTCGCTCATCTTTTGTGGGTAATTCTCTATTTTGCCTGTTTTGTCTTTTATTCCTCTAGTTTTAATTGTTTTAAAGTTGTGTTAGAGTGTTATTTTTTTATAGAAATGTTTTAGGTTGGAGTTTCTATTTTCTTGTTCTTTTTCTTCTAATTTCTTATTTATTCAGTCGTTCTTTTTCTTCTTGTATATTGTATTTGCTGTGCTTCTTTTTATTTCGTATTCAGTTCTATTTTGTTCATCCTTTCTTTCCATCCATTTATTTTTTGCTAGGTTTTTTGTTTTCTGGCCTCTTCACGTTCCTGATCATACCATTCTTTACTTGGGCGAATTGTTGTTGGTTTTCTCAGTATTTCCTCTGCTGTTTTTGTTATATTGTCTCTCATTATTTTCCATATTTCATCTATATTTGTTGTATATTTTTGTGTGTCTTTTGTGTTACTTTCTTACAGTTTTCTCCTCACTTCTTTTTGTAGCTGCTCGACATCCCATTTTTTGTGGTTTTTGTTCATATAGTGGTGTCTCTGTAACTCTACCTTTCTTATGTTTGCTATTACTAGGTAGTGGTCTGTTTCAGTCTGTGCTCCTCTGTATGTTCTTGTGTCTGTTATCTTTCTGCTAATTTCTTTTGTGGCCATTATGTCGATTTGGTTTTCAATGACTTCTGCAGGGTGTCTCCATGTAACTTTATGTTTCCTGGGATGTTCAAATTTAGTTGACTGGAGGGTCATGTTCAGTGGTCCTGCTAATTGGACTAACCTGTGTCCATTATCGTTTGTTTCATGTATGTACTTAACAGTAGGTCTGATTATTGTTTTGTACACCTTTATTTTAAGGGAGCGCGATATGTTTTTATTGCTTATGATGTTTTTTAAAGCATCCGCACTTCTGGAATCTATCGCGATACGTCTGTCTATTTCTGATGTTATGTCACCTTTATTATTAATCTCTACCCCCAGGTACACTGCTCTTCCTGTTAGTTTAAATTTAATTTTATTATTGTCTTGCTTACTTTTAACTATTAGGTCCTTATTTGTCTTTGTTGTTCCTTTGCCTAAAACCATATATTGAGATTTCTTCTCATTTATTTCTAACCCAACTTCTTTCGCCTCATTCTCTAAAACCTTCACTAATCTCTTAAGTTCTTGCATTTTTGTCATTATTCGTTCTGCATAGTTCAGAATTTGGTATGGTTTTGTCAAAATGTTATATTTCAGATTTATCTGTCTTTTCCTAATAACTCCTTCTAACACCAGATTGAATAGAATTGGAGACAGGGGGTCCTCTTGTTTTAGGCCACGGTTCACTTCAAAACTTTTGGATAAGTCTCCCTGTACTTTTATTTGGCTTGTGGTGTTCTTCAACGTCATACCAATTAGGTCCCTGGTATCTTTTTTAACATTTAATTCCTGCATTACCTCCTGAACTTTCTTTTGATCTAGTCGTAAGCCATTTTAAAATCGATTAACAGTGCATATATGCCTTACTATAAAAATATTATCCACTGTTGACTTCCTCTTCTTGAACCCTTCTGGTACTCTTGTATTACTTCTTCACACTCCTCTTGAACCCTTTTTTTATTAAGTGTGCTATAATTTGTTGGGTATCGGACAGATGATTGACGTACCAGTCGCAGGGTTCCCACTTGTCCTAAAAATCCTAAAATACCTAAAATAATGACTAACTAAAAAAAATCCTAAAATAAACCTAAAAATTTAAAAAAATTTCGAAAATACCTAAAAATTAATGTTGTTATTGTGATCTTATAAATATCCCTGCCACACACTAATAACTTTTATTTCATACTGTATCGTATTATCCATGTTTATGTTAGCGATTACAGTCCAGAAAATGCAGTTTTACAGTCTAGTATGACTGTAAAGAATTTTTCCGGATTTAAATAACATAAATTGATAAACTTAAATCAACTGAACAAATATTTAGTATTTAGTTACCATGGACACTCGTTCTTCATAGATGTCTATGTTTTGAATTTGTCTAATAGTTGACATAGATGCTCGGTTTTCATAGATGTCCATATTTTAAATTCGTAAATTTATTTTATATAATTTTTTAATTAAACCAATAATCCAATAATTACAGAATAAAATAAAACACATTACGCTAAACATCCTGGAAATGTTTTTACAGTCTCGTTTCGATGTTCCGGCTTGGCTCTTTCGTTGCCTTTTCCGTAACACATTACTCGACTGTAAAATGCCATTTCCAGGACTTATAATGTTAATAACTATTTCTGATGAGAGTATGTGTTGGTAAAAAGTTTCTTTGGGTGAATTTTGATGTGTGAGCAAAGGAAAGATGGTGGATAGCAATTAGTTTGATAAAGATAGATATTTATCGCCTATTCAAAAAAGTCTTACAATAAATAATTTTTTGTAATGTTGGTGCTAGGTAATTTTGTTTAAATAATTAACATTTGTAAAAAACATTTCAGGTTAGAGGGAAAAGTTGTACATATAGTTTTATACATAATATTAAATTTTCAGTGATGTCAAAATGACAAATGTCTAGTATTTTTAAGATTTTTTTACCTAGCACCAACCTTACAAAAAAATGTTACTATATTGTAAAGATTTGCAAGTATGAAAATACATAGCTCACTTTCTCATATCGGTTGCTATTCATACTTGCTATATTTCCTTTGCTCACACTTCAAAATTTAAACTCAAAACCACATTTTGCTAACACTGTATAAAAAATTATGAGAGAGTTGCAACTTTGTTTATTTATTCGTTATTTTTATATAAAATGGAATTTAATTTTTGTTTATTGTATATGCAATCGCAGCCAAAAAAAAATGGAAACTCCAATCTGGTCCGTCACTTTTCTATAATTTTACCTACTGTAAGTGTCGGTTGCGTCTTACGAATTATTTAAATGTCATAGAAATTTCTATAATAAAGTTTACTAAGCACTTCTTAATCGCCTTTTAAATTACTTCTACACCGCTGTCTTGTAATGCAGACTTTTGTTTATCACCATGTATAATATGACTTAAATGAAACGTATATGTCTTACCTTCATCGTATCATATGGTCCTAAAAAATACCTAAATTTTTGTCTTAAAAAATCCTAAATTCCTAAAAAAATTACAATATATGAGAGTGGGAGCCCTGCAGTCGTCTCCATACTCTTAATATTAACTCGTATAGTCTTTCTATTCACTTATCTCCAGCATTCTTAATTAGCTCTATTATTATTTTATCAGCTTCTGCACTCTTGCCATTCTTCATCCATCCAATAACTTCTTTTACTTCTTCTACTGTGGGTTCACTTGCTCGGTCTGTGTCTTCATATATTTGCATGTTCTCCTGCTCTATGCGTCCTTTCATTTCCTGGTGCTCTTCTTTTAACATTTCTTCAAAATCTTCTGCCCATGCTTCTTCCATTTTTTTCTTTGTTTATACATATATTCCCTTGATTATTCCTTATTGCAAATGACGGCACTTGATATTTCTGTTTTTCTAGTCTTATGTCCTTATAAAACTTCTTGACATCTTTCTTGTTGTGTGATTCTTTTATATCTGTTACTCTCTTCCTCAGCTGTTCTCGTTTCTTCCTTCTGCATACCTCACTTGCATGGTTCCGTGCCCTTTTATACTTTTCCTCATTCTCTTTGGAATGTCTTTGTAGTAGACCCAGTCTTGCTCGTTTTCTTGCTTCCACTGCCTCCTTACACTCTTTGTCATACCATTCTTTACTACCTCCTATTTTCCTTGATATGTAATTAACCACATGATGATTGTGATGATTACATATCAAATAAATTTCCTTATTTTTACATATAAAATAAAGTAATAAATTTCCAAATAAACCCTTTGTGACAAATAATATGTTTTCTGTGAATAAAAAAAAATGAAAAATTTCAACAAAATTAATTAAATATAAGGGAAAAAACTTCCATATTAAATCAAATAGATAATCAAAAATGGTAAGACTAGAAAAAGAAACAATACATGTTCACAAATCTAACTGTTCCTTTTATTCAGATTAAATTTATTATTTATTATTTCAGATTAAAAAATACTAATGTTCAACTTTTTATATTATATAATAAAATTATTTTGAAAAAGCCTCCATTGAGGGGCAAAACGTTAAAAATTTATGTATAAAAAACGCTTATTAAAAAAACTACAACGTAAATAATAGCATTGAAAAAACATTTCAGTACTTTAATTTAAGCTTGTGGTGGATTTTTGGTTTTTGGCATTTTCTGGGAGCAATCTATCTAAGACGAGCACGTGATCGCCGCGTAATTTGCGATGCATTTTGCATTTTCACCTTCGTGATTTCTTTGACCCAGATTTTCAATTTATTGTTGAGGAACTTCTAGTCGGAACAATATATGTACGCTCCCTTTGTGTCATCGTCTAGACAGAACTTGAAAATAAATACTTGAAATGCTAAAAATTATATAAATGCCGATACATATTAAATATTAAAAATTTAGATTTTTTTTGGTTAAACGCTAAATAATGAGTTTTTCAGCTAAAATGCACTCAAATAAGTCTGATTGCGACAAAAAGAATTTAAAAAAATCGCGGCGGGCCGAATCTTTCACGCTGCTTCGGTGATTATATTCTATAATTATCTTAGTTTCCCACCAACTTTCAAAGAGAAGTATCGAGGATAGTGATATCTCTGTCACCGTTCCAAAATTGCGAAATAGATTTTTTAACATTTTCTACTGTTTTAGAAGAAGCAGAAATTTTGATCAAGAACAGATCTTTTCCAGAAATCGAGTATAAAAAAATTTCCTAAAGATGCATTACTTTTTGCCAGACGCTATTGCTCTCTCCATTATTATTGGAGCTACGAAGCCTGTTAAATTAGCAAATCAGCAGTATTTTTTCTTCTGATTAACATGGCGAAGACAAAAAAAATTGAATGTCGCGTTTTTGAATTATTCAATCAATGAAAATATGAAAAGTGTCCTATAATTTCTTTATTTTTCGTTTTAATGTAGTAATGAATCGAAACATTTATATTTATGATGTTGCTGTTAATCCATTTCTACAAAAACGTACAGAGTATCCCATTTAAAAAATATTACTTTTGAAAATTACACGAAAATGCGACGTTCAATTGTTTTCGGCATGCAAATCAGCAGAAAAAATACTCTAATTTGCTAATTTAACAGACTTCGTAGCTCCAATAATAACGGTTATAACAATAGTGTGCCAATAACTGTGAACAGCCATATACTAAATATATTGAAATTCCTAGATCGAATCAATTTTGAATTTTATAATTTCTCTCAATTATTTCATTCACAATCAACCACCATAAAATAAGCATATTTACCATCCAGAAAGGCACCTGGCTAAAAGAGGCCTTATACTACTCAAAAACTATGACAAGGTCTCCGTATCTACAATTGTAAGAGGGCTGTGGATGAGGAATAAACTACTAGGGTAGTGTGTAATATATAATGGGGAAGTGTAAATGAAGTTCGAGAAAGTAAGAGGAATTATCCAAGGAAGTACAAGGATGTATCCGAGCCTAATAAGGTATGAACGAATATGAAGCATACCTACCAATAATTGACAATCTTTGCACTACATATATCTTGGAATTTTTTTTTGTTAACATAATTTTAGCGCATTTCTGACTATAATAAAATAAAATTGTACATTGCATTAGTAGACATGGCTATGTCAAAATAAATGCATTCTACAAAATTTTATAAAAGGGCTTAATATAAGTTCAGAGTCTATAATAAAAATAAAAATGTTTATAAGAAAAATATATTTTAATTTTGTACTGTTTTTCATTTGGATATTCAAGTAAAGTAATTCTTCTGAACTGCAACTTATCTTCAATTTTTATAGAAGTCTTAGTAATTAAATTTTCAAGGAATCATCTTAGGGTTGCACGGGGAAGTAGGAGGAACTGTGGAGAATTATGTGGTCAAAGACGAAGTGGTTTATCTCTCGGCCATCAGTTACTTGTTATACACCACTGCTAATCAGATAAAAGCTTTTTCAAGTTCTAGCAAATCCAAATTGATTATTGTGAAGATATGACATAAGAAATTTGATTAGAAAAAATTTAGATTTAATTCATTTGGAAAGCTAGTTAGAAATTGCTTTCTTTAGGAATGTATGAGATGATTAGCAAGCCAGCAAAATTATTAAAAGTTTATGAAATATGGAAATTCCCTAGCAATTTGTGAAATTATCAGAAGTTTAGCAATTTTGCAAAGAATATGACATATAAAAAATATTCTAATATATAATGAATATTTATAAAAAATATTCATTAACAGAAATCAGCAAAATCTGTAGAATCACATAAAATAAAACAAAATTACATAAAATCACTTGAAATTAGTGAAATCTTGAAAAGCTCCCAAAATCATATGAAAACAGACAAGATTATTCAAGATTAATATTAACCTGCATTTCATAAAGCATTATTTGAAATTCACGCCTTAATGTATCTGTTAATTAAAACTTGGATTTTCTGTGAATTATTTAATAACACGAGAATATTTACAATAACTAACGCCTGAAACTAATTAAGACACAAAAGACTAATCACTAAACTAATTTAAATAAATTTATTTAACACATGATTTTATAGGCACAATTATTATGCAAAGGCTTAGATTTGAGATACAGGATTTCTTTAAAGGATATGTGCACAAAAAGTTTTTTTCTAATATCTCAAAAACTAGATGAACTGTAAAATATTCAAAGTCTAGTTATGATTACTATTTACTGTAGTTCAAAATTCACTGTTGGAATGTTTTGTGAATCTCACAACATGGCATCGATACTAGGGAGTATTTTGATAAGATCTATCTTCATATCTTGGAAACTATAAATGATAGGAAAGAAAGTTAAATACAAAAATTAGTTGGAATGGAAGACATTTTTGTCTTTAATATTTTTATGTACAGGGTGTCCTGTTTAACTGCCCTACACTCAATCAATCGGACAAGCTTCTGGCTGTAGCAATGGAATTAATTTATAAAAGAACTATAATATTTTGACCTTTAGTATACAAAATAAGTATTAGAACCCATTTTAGAATATCCTTGACATTTTTTAAATGGAACCATTAGGTTTTAACAATGAAAGTCGATAGCAAGTGTGGTCCTGAATAAAAAGGTATTAAGTAGCACAGGTCTAAAATGCATAATAACGAAGCTAGGACCAATTATCGGTTTCTGTCTTGTTTAACAGACTACACTCTATCATTCGGACAAGCTTCTGACTAGCAATGGAATTTAAAGAACTTTGTATATTTTGACCTCTAGTTTACGAAATCAGTATTAGAACCTATTTTAGAACATTTGCTGGTACCAGTACCAAACCATTAAGTTGTAAGAATGAAAATCGATAGCAAGTGTGATTTTGAATCAAAAAGTATTGAGGTACGTACCACAGGTTTAAAATACATAATAACCAACTAATGGGTTCTGCCCTGTTTTACAGTCTACACTCAATTACTCGGACAACCTTCTGGTTCATTTAGAACAGAGCTATCTACTGAAACAGTATTGAAGTCAGCAAGATCGAGTGCAATCTAGTGAAATCAAGTAGAATCAGTGAAATGAAGTGAATTCACATAAAAATTGTTGGAATTGTGTATTATAATAGATTAGCCTGAAATATTATATAAAAAATATTTAATTAATTAATAGCTTAATAATAGTATATATCTTTAACTAATGTCTTGCTTTTTATATTTTATTTTATAAAGTTGTATTTTTGCAATGTGCTCTTAAAAAATATAAATATACGTATATGCATCGTTCATTTGTTCTTGCTATCTTAATGAACTAAACATTAATCCGTGGATTCCTTGCCCTTTGAAGTGACTTTAAACTGAATCTAATAATGAGATAAATTATAAAAATAATAATTATTGACAGTCTTACAAGATTTATTGTACTTGACAATTTTATATACTTGACAATTGTTTCGACATAAAACGGCATTATCAACATAAATGTCGAAACAATTGTCAGGTATAAAAATTACAATAAATCTTGTGAAACTGTTAATAATTATTTTATTTATTCCCACTTCAAAAATTCGTTTGCTGATTGACTATTTGCGAGACAAGTTTACGCTAGGTAAATTGCCATATCGTCGCTGTTAATGCATACTGGCATAACTACTTTTTAGCAATTTTACAGGAGCGTGGTTTAAATGCTTATAAAAACTTTATTACAGATGGCATGATGAATTCTCTGAAATATTGTAACTAGTTACAACATTTCAGAGAATTAAGTTCATATCATCTGTAATAAAGTTTTTATAAGCATTTAAGCACAGTCTTTATGTTTTAGTAAATTTAAAATTGCCCCTAGTTAGCAGTAAGCTCAAGAACAGAGGGTAGCTGGAGTTGAACTTCATAAGTTACTCTTATTTGTCCTTTCATTCCACATGGTAAAGTGCAGCACCCCCCCCCCCCATCTAAAATTCTCACCGGCCGCCACTGAGTTTGACATATGCAATTCAGAACGCATTGAAAATTTGTTCATTAGAAAAGCTTATTTAATTAATGTTAAAAAACTGGGGACTCAAATTTTAAATGTAAAAACTCCCAAGTCTCACAACCCCAAGGGTGCGAGGGTGGCTTAATCTCAGCTCAATTTAATATTGCTTTTGATAGTATTAAATGATACTATTTTAATCTTTTGATCAGAATTGTATTTCGAGGGATAATCGCAAAAATCAGCGCCATCTGTCACGAATCGAAAAAATGTTCCAAATAAAATCTTTTCATATTTCAGGGTTTAGAATCCGAATTTCGCTGTGTATATTAGTCAGCACTACTTAATATCTGTATTTCTTTAAGTTTTATATTTTTAATTAAATAAATTTATTTGGATACGCAAGAGAACGAATGACTGGGGTGATTATTATAAAAATTTCATTATTGGCCAACAAACTTATCATGTTCCCATTAACATTCGTTAACATGAACAGCTTTCGATTACGAAAAGCTTATGTCCTTCGATATTGAATACACCGGCCATATTGAACTTTATTGTATAGGTTAGTTATTATTTACTAATCTATATATTTAAAACACGACTCATTTTTGTTCCACTTGGTCTACGAGTTCTACAAGACCGATTATTCCTTTTTATATTCAATTTTGACGCTGTAGATTAGTCAACAGTACTTACTTTTTTGTTTTATTTAATTTTAAATTTTTAAACCGTTATTTTTTTTATCTGTGGTGTAAGCATTATTTGTAATCGATGCATTTCAATATGCCCAAGACCGTCTGTCCACTTACAGCGCTTGTTTCTGGAACTAAACATCCTCCCTATACCTGGTTACTATGCCACCAACAATTCTCAGTCGAGTTTCATAGTATGTGGAGCATATTTACGAAATTCGATATCTCTGCCTGTCTCTGAGTGTGTCTGTTTTTTCGAAATTTTTAAATATTGGCTGCAGATAGAGATATTTGATGAAAAATTAAAATAAGAATGTCTAACAACTGTAAGTGATATGGAGAAAATGATCAACAAAGTCTAAAAAATCAGCTATATTAAGCATATGATATATGAATTCAACGCAGAATTTTATAGTAAGAACGGGTGGGTAAGTCGGGAGAGGAGTCCGAGATAGTTGAAGGGGGGGTAAGTCAGATAGGAAGATTCATCGCGGGGGAGGGTAAGCCAGAAAAAGGAGTACGACGTGATAACTGAGGGAGGAAGGGATAGTAAGTCGAGGTTGGAGGGGGGGGTTAAGTCGGGGTGTTCAATAAGTTCGTCTAAAGTTTGTTTGAGAGTGGTAAGCTTCGATTGCGTTTATTTAATAAATATTATAATTAAATAATTACTCAAGGTTTAGAAATCTGGTATTAATATACTAGATTTCTCATCATCTCATCAGATCATATGCTTAATAGCATATGATATATTAAATCAACATAGAATTTTATGGTAAGAATAGGTGGGTAAGTTGGGAGAGGAGTCCTAGCCGGAAAGGGTAGGAAAGAGCGGGAGATAAGGGCGGGGAGCGTAAGCCGGCAGAGGGGAGGTAATTCTGTGGAAAAGATAAGTTGGTGGAGTAAGTCCGAAAAAGGAGTACGATAGAGATGACTAAGGGAGAAAGGTAGTGTTGGTTGTGGGTGGTGGTGAGGGGTAAGTTGAGGGTTGTTTGTTAAATAACACGTTTAAAACTTCGTCTGAGAATGGTAAGCTTGGTATTTTCAACTGTTTTTGTTGGATTGCGTTTATTTAATAAACTAGCATTGTACCTGTTGAAAAATCAACGGTCCCCTTCGGGTCATGCCACTCGTCCGGTCTATCCACGAAGTAAGAAAACAGTTCTACTTATAAAAGTTAATTTTTGGGATCCACCACCAACACTCTTCCACCTATTTCAGTAGTCCTTAATCCCTACCGTAAACAATTACCAGTTTATATGCATGCGTTCTTGAGCATACTGATGAGTAACCTTGGCGGACGAACGAGCATACGGACCAACGAACGGACATGATTCCTTAATTGAATATTTCGTCGTACACAAGGTTTGTCGAACCTTTTCCTTTTTGATTCCTTTTCTTCTTTCTCCGTCATTTTTCTTCCTCACCCTATCAGCCAATTTATTTCTAATCTTTCCGCGTCTATTTCTCTTATTTTCCAACCTTTTCTTTTCGATTTCTCATCTTTCTTCCTCTCCCTGTCAGCCTCTTTATTTCCGACCTTTGCACGTCTATTTCTGTTATCTTCCAACCTTTTCTTTTTCGATTCCTTATCTTCTTTCTCTGTAGCATTCTTGTTCATTCTCTTGTCAGCTTCTCTATTCTCGACCTTTGTATATCTATCTCTGTTATCCTCCAACCTTTTCTTTTTTGATTCCTCACTCTTTTTAACCCTGACTTTTCTTTTTCTTTATTGCAATCGACCTTCTCTTGGGCCAGACTCTTCGTTGACTCTGCATCTCGCTTTCTGACTTTTTTGCCCCTAATTGTTGTTGACTTTTTTTTTTGTGCTTCTTTCGAACATACCTTCCGTCTTATAAACCTTCTTGACGCGGTGTTTCAATTTCCTCCAAGACATCAAAGAGACCCTCTGAGAGTTTCCCTGAGAAAAGTAGCCTTTCTGTATGGAGGTCAATTTGAACCTGAGGTGTAGTTTGATAGAAGAGGCTGCCGTCCCTCCACACTTCAAATACAAATGGGAAGGTTTGGGTAGCTGCAATAACTTCACACAGCGAGCCATAAGTCCCATCGATGCCCATCTCGGTATTCGCTAGGAGTTAGGTAATTATCATTGCCGGAAGTCGAACTAAGGACCTCAAACTCTTCCCAGTTGTTGCACATGTGGCCGAAAATGAGGTCCCTTACCACCTCGTGCACTGTCTAACTGTTAAACACACAGTTTGCGGTAGCTCTAAGTAGATAGTTCTTATCGCCACTTATTGACACAATGCGATGGGAGACGTTACCGTCTTCTATTGTCAGTTTCTCCATTGTAAAAAATCAAATAATAACAACTCCGTAACAAAGTTTGTTAAATCCAAATCCGAAGTAAAAAATAAAGTTCAGGTGAAATATTGTAACTATAATTTAAAATAATCACGTTTGATTCATAATTAGCACTGCCTTTCTTCGCAATTACTAATAAGCCCCAAACTTTTTTTGCTCAAATAAATGCTATAAAAACACATAAGTTGGCCATTTTTCAAAATAACTTTAAACAAATGAAGGCGTGTTCAAAGAGAATACATAATATAGTTATTTTTATTATATATGTAGTTTTTTATTATATTATCTACTTTATATTAGCATAATATTCGTTGGAAAATCAACGGCGGGCGTGTGAAGAAACCGCAGTTGAAAACGCGCCATCGATCGCTGGCAATCTGCGTGCCCCCATTAACTTCTTTAAGCTCAGCTTTTGTAAAAACTGTTGAATTTCGAGAACCACTGAATAGATTTTGATGCCGTTTTCACCATTTGATAGCTTGTTTCTTAGAGAAGGTTTCTATGTATACAGATTACTCAGAGGATCTTTCGAGAGTCGTATAATAAGGTATTTTTCGGTGGACATCGGAACTGGTTATTATTATATTAGGAGATAATATTAAATAATCACTCTTGAAAACCCGAAAAATTGTAAGCACAACGAACGTTGTATTTAACGAAATCATTCAATAAATTAGCCTTTTGACGGGGTTTCCCTAGTATCAATTTAATTTCCGCCAAATTTCATTAAGTTCCATGTGAATACAACAACTTGATATTCTCTTTTTTTTTAGAATAATTTAAGAAATCGCTTCTAAATATTATGGATTTTAATTTTTTAGTTTTCTCTTATTTTTATTCAATATGGAATAAAACCATAAAGATTTAAATTTGGTTTTTTGTTTTCTCCATTATGAACAGTAACTAATATTTTAACAAAAACGTCATTTACTTTCCAACTCTTAAGGAATTAATTTAATATTTTAATATTATAAAAGAAAAGATAAATGATTATTATTATTTAATTGGAAATTTTTATTTATTTTGCTTATTGGTATTAAAAAAATATTTAAGAGGGTGTACTTACTGTGAAAAATAAGGTGTCGCGAAACGTCGAATTATATTTTGTACTAGTACACAAAATGAATCTGTTGCTACAATGGCTAGTAACAGTTCCTAAATACGTTTTTATATAAAACTAGCGAACCTTTAAAAATTAAATTCACTTAACTAATATAATAATAATGTGGGTACGAACCTGGAAATTGAGTATGATGTTTTAATAGCAAAAATAGTCGCTTTTATGTCCGGTTTTCTTCACTTAAACTTACAATTTGCACCGCGCTGTGGCGCGAGCTATAAGGTCCACTCTGTAGGATACATACTCCGAACAAGCTCGTGATAGTATATATGGATAATTTCATATATTCGTGGTGTTGGAGAAAAAAAATTTCAAATCAATTATTGTATTTTATTCTGTGCCCGCTCCAGTTCTCGACGGTCCTTTCCCCATGATGACAAACTTTATTCAGATATGAGGAAATTTTTAAGATTCCTATGTCATTTTGAATTTTTAAGATTGGATTTTACCGACCAAAATCTCTAGATATTAAATTTTATTAAATTCTGGCGAAAACCTGAATTTTGGCTATAAAAACAGGTCCTCTGGTCCACTTGTGCATTTTTTTGATACTGCGAAACTTATCAACAAATTTACGTTTTTTTAATACCTGGTCTTGATCATATTAGCTATTATTAAGATATTAGGAAGTTTATTTTAAAAAATGTCAATATACAACAACCATTTATTTAAAAAACGAATTTCCAACTAACAAATACTTCTAAACAAGGTTAACTTTTAACTGTAAACAAAAGTTTATCTAATAAAAGCTCGTTAACAAATTTGATAAAATCAAAGAGACTTGTTCCGATTCAAATCAATTCGTAATTTTACGAGAATTGTTTACTAATTACCAACAAATTCAAGCCTCGTAATTAATTTATGTATTGTTGTATTGTTATGGTATAAAGCATGCGCGTATTCTGAATTTGGGTTATTTCTCCGAACATTCCAAGCCTGCAGTCAGTTTTTCCACAGCCGAGTTTTATATACGAAAAAAGGATGCGATGAAAAGTTATTTTATTAAATTCAGTTCATTCAATTATCTTAAGGGTCAATAACTATAATGGAAAGTTTGAAAAGGTAATCGTTAACTTATTCCATTACATTTAGATTTATATCACCTGTTGGTTGGTTGATTTTAATTTAAAATTTTCCACAACATTAAAAATTTTCTTTAGAGGTAGGTAGGTAAATTTTAGCTTTTTTGTTTATAAAGTTAGTCGAGTTATGGTTAAACAAAAATAGTTCTAGTTATTAATTATTAATTAGAAATTACAGAATAAACGCGTAATTTATTCATCACTATTTTACTTATTTATTGCCAACGTTGTGTATTCTGAAAAAAAAATTCTAAATGTAACTCAAGTCTAGTAGAACAACATAAAGAATGTACTATGTCTTTTGTATTGCGCATTTTGTTGGGTACCGCTGCCTTAAGCTCGTTAAACTTGTATGCAATATATTGTCTTGGCACACAAGGGCGCTATTTCCCGAGGGATAAGATTACCGAACGGAAAACCTCCCACATTTTGTTATCTATAATACAAACGAGAGCTTACGCACCTTTAGTCGACTCTTTTAAAAAAACAAAAGCGCGTCTTTTTTAAGTTCATAATTTATTGTTTATTATGATTACACCTGCCCAATTATTACGCTTTTAGGCTTTGTGTATCCTTCAAGATATAACACCTGCTACCTGCTTAATATTGGTATCAGTCACGTTCGTGATATCGCGAGCTTGGTTGATATTGGCCGAACTTTAGTTCTTATTATAACCGGTAAAAATTGCAAACCCAACCTGGGTAAATTGAACTTTTTCTTCTTTTTTTTCCTTAGTCCCAATGTGTTCTAGTTTATAAATCATGTCGCATAATCTTACGTAAAGCAAAAAGTTAGTAACGTAAATATTTATCATTTTTATGACGTCATTATAGAAGAATCTTTTTGAGTTTGTTTAAATCTAAAGTTTGTTTTTCATTCTTTTATATCGACCCCAAATATGAACTTCAAGTCTAATAATTCTTGCACCTGGAAGAACTGCAATGATCTCCGGTAGTTCGTGCCGCAGTGAACTGACCTTGTTCTCAAATTGGCGTTAGCTACTCTACTATTTTAAAAGTCAAATAACTTATAATTTTAATATTTTTATATAAGAATGTTTTTAAAGCTAGTGCTTTTTCCAAAAAAAACTTGAGTGCTTGTAGAATTTATTGCGTCCAGCCTTACTTCGTGAAAATCCATATTCATGAAATTAAATAAAACAATTATTAAACAATTTCACAGCTAATTTTTTATCATCCTACAATTACTACAAAATGAATTGTTGTCAAACTACTTTTGTTGTAATTTTGAGTGTACAGTGAATATGTTTTGTATCCCGCCTTATTTCGTAAAATTCCTTATTCATAAAATAAAATATCTTCAAACAGCTAAAATAATAGTATACAGTGAAGTCTCGCTAATTCGGACTAATTAAAACAGGGTCAATCCGAATCATCGCGGTTTTCGGATTACCGCGTCTGTAGAGTTACAATGTTTTATTTGTAAGTAAACGATTTATTTTTTCCATTTTTTGGAAATTTATCAGTGATTTTTATAGATTCCCAAAATAAATTCCCGGTGGGGAATATTCCTCAACGGGAATATTCCCGTCGCCCATCACTACTCATGATACATCTAGAATTTCGAAGACAACAAAAGTAAACATAAAATTTTTAAAGACAATAGTAATAATACGTTTACAATCTGTATAATCTCAGTCAATCTACTAGTTAGTACTTACAGTTAAATAATCATACGTATGTACTCGTTTTTAAAAAATAATTTTATACAAACAATCACAATTCAATTGTCAAGGTTATTAACCCTTTTGCGGCGAAATGTCAACATATTCTCGCATTATGTATCAAATTATAAATGTTTTCAATGTTTTTATTGTAATTTAGCAATAATAATACATAATATTACATTAACAATTATATAATCATGTAAAAAATTAATCAATTTTACGTTTTAATTGAATAACAATCTTTGTAACTTTATATAATGAGAAATAACCCAGTCATTTAAAGGCGTCTACGTAGCTCAATGGTTAAACTCCCGCTAATAGACAGGCGATCCAGAGTTCGATTCCCCGCTCTGCCGTTGATATTTTTTGCCGTTGATGGATTTCCATTCAAAATATAATGTAAAATATTAATTTAACAAAATAAATTAACCTTTATCTAAAATTTATAACATTTTATATTTCAAATAATCAATAATATTATAAATATTGCAAGTGATGACATCTATGGCGTTTTAATAGGACTACTGATTATTGAGAACTCCTGCTTCACGGTCTTTACCGTTCAGTTTGGAGATTGTTTGTAATTGGTCGTTTTCACGGTTACTAGATTGTGGGGAATATGTAACTTTCTATGGTCGTCGTAGATAAAATAGTTTCCTAGTTAAGTATTTATTACTTGGAAATTATTACAATATCAAATTAAACATTTATTAAAAGTAAAAAATATACTATACAAAATGTATTGTATAGTATTTAACAGCCTTGGTAGTGTAATTTCGCCCAAGCGGCCCGGGTCGATTCCCGGTGCCGGCAGATCTGGTTAAGGTTTTCTGCAGTTTTCCTTAGCTGTGACACAAATGTGGGATTTGCGCTGTTCCATCTGTAAGTCGGCTGCAGCCGCACTTAGGGCCTACGTAATAATAATAATCGCCCCCTCCCTCCCGCACAAGCTTATAGCTTCTGGGGCCTGCTTTGCAGGTTATGGGTTGTAGTAATTATTATTATTATATTATTATAAAATATAATCTATTAAAAACATGTGATTGAAAGGTGTGGCGAGCTGTTCAATGATTGACAAGCCGAAAGGGATTAATTGTCTTTAGACTTAACAGAGAAAAGTTCAGGGAAGTACCATTTTAGAATCTAATATAAATAATTAGAGTTAATGATTAACATACTCATACCCAATGAACATATAATAGGTATGTTGTTTACGTAACACACAAATACTTCTAAATAAATAACGGGTGAGCCAAGTTAAGACACAAAGAATATCGTGCACCATCATCAAACAGTAACAAATCATTAACGATACAATGGTTGTCAAAACATAACATTGCATTTACTCCCAATATGTATTGCAACGATCAAAATTTAATTTAACGATTAAACTTAAACAGTTTAAAGAGCCCGCGATAGACGTAATTTGAACGAACAAGTTTTTCTAAAAAAACCCACGCATGGACATCAAGATTTTCCATATAAACAAATTCAATTTTTATTCTACTTAGAGATGCACCGAAGCTTCGGTTCTGCTTCAATAATTGGCCGATTCGCATTTATTTCCAAGTCCTGTTTAGAAGATGATGCAAAGAGAGCGTACATATTACTGTATATTGTACCAAGTAAAATTTCAACAATAAATTGAATCTGGGTCAAAGAAATCACGAGGGTGAAAATGCAAAATGCATCGCGAATCACGAAAACCTACTTTTTATCTACCACAATCTTCTTAAATTAAATTTTAAATAGGTACTGAAATGTTTCTTAATAAGCGTTTTTTAATTAAATCTTTTACATCGTATTTATAATCCGCTATTGTTTATTTTTTATTAAGTTTGTTTAGTTATATTTTGTATTATTTTATTATAGTAAAATGCATAGTAGGAAACGTATTTTTCAAATAGCAATGTATTCTTTTTGTGACAATCTTCTATTCAATAAAACTAATCAAAACTCAAATTTTTATCGTGCTTTCGGTGATTCGGCCAAAAGCCGCTTCGGTGCATCACTAATTCAACTAATGCTCAGGTGTCGTGGGCGTTAATCGTAAAGGCTTACTACACAGGAAAAAAGGAACGAGATGGAGGGCCCCACCCAAATTGTCTGTTATCAATAATCTAAAAGCAACGATGGAATCTACAATTCGGGAAAAGATTTCTATCTAAGCTACGTTTTCTAGATTTTATTGTATTAAGTTTTATTTTGGTTAAAATGACCACAATTTGTCGTGCCAAGCTATAACGAAAGATTAGTAATTTTAAACCTTGTTTATTAATTTCAATTAATAAAAATCGTTTAACAACATTAATTTACAATCCATAATTTGTGATTTAAAACATACGCAGCATTTAATAATTATCTGAAATCTACGAGCATTACGAAAGTCTACAGTTTAACTTATTTTTAACCGCCAACCAAGAAATTTTCTTGCAATTGTGAATGAAATCTTGAAAAGTTTAATTAAAAATAACTTACTAAAAGTATGTTTGACAGTAATTCTATTATCGTTATATTCTTGCTTTAACTTTAATTGACCTGCCCATTATCAGATAAAGGCTTCAACTCGCAATAAACAAAAGACTAGTGATCACAAATAATCAAAAGAACCACCAACGCAGTGTCCAAACTAAAGTTGACGAAACACTCTTTACAAAAACTAAATCTTCGGATATTGCAATAATTTCAAATTTTTATAAATGATTTGATTATTAACTTAATGCATTTTTAAAGCTTTAACTGTTATTAGAACAATGTTAGAAAGTATCATCTAAACTGATTTGAAAACCCACCGTTCTTCTAACAGAGTTTTGGATGGTAACTCGCCATTACTACAACGCATAACTTTCAAAACAAGCCTTGTCGAATAATTTCTGTAATTTTGAAAAAGAACATTCCAACTTAAATCGATACTAATCCAGCAAAGGCAAATTTTCCAGTTCTTCGAAGCGAACTGGGTTGTGCTATTTATTCCCTTCGTTAATTTAACTCCTTATCAAAAGGGAACCCCGAGGCAGATTACTATAACACATGCTTCCACAAAAATAGTCAAACATCAGACCCACGGTACAGTACGGAAACGACAAAACGAGGGATCAACCACTCGCCGCAATACATGTACATTTTAGCGGCAATCGCACGCAATCCTTAGCAATCAATCATCAGAAATCTCGCAGTCTTTATTGGCAATCAGCGAAATCTTTCGCAATCCCGCAATCATCATCGCAGTCGTCGAATCGAATATAGTAGAAGTGGCATTTTGAGAATCGGTAAGTGAATACGTCAATAAAGCTAACACTCCCACTTCAAGCAAAACGAAAAACCCGCCTATAATTTAGTGCTAATTAAAGACAAAGTACCAAAAGAAAAACTAATTTTTTTGTGGCTAAAACCATTTAGACATAATTCGCATTTCAAAATCGAACAAATAATAAATAAAAATAATAAAGCCATAATTAACTACTAATTAAGGACAAATTTGTACCACAAAATTTTTTTCTACAACTCTACAGTTCACGCTATTCACATATCAAGACTGGCAGCGCAAACTGGCAATCAACTTTCATATAAGTGAAAATTTCCTAAGCTCTCGTTTAGTATTAATTATTAAAGACTAATTTGTAACCCCAAAATCTTTATTTTTGTACTTTGCGTTCACAATGGGCTCATTGTGACACCGAAAACAATTTTATAATAGAGGCTATTATAACATCGTTTCTGGGGTCTATTTGTTTTGTAAGATTGGTAACATTTGTTTTATATTATATATAAACCATTATATAAACACATTTAATTTTGACACATTCTAACCTCACAAAACGTGAAAAGTCATGTTATCGATTTACCACATGTTAAACGCAAAAATCACTAGATTGTAATGCAATGTTTTTAATAGTTTGAATTTACAATCTCTATCAAACTAATGACGCAAAGTATAAAAAATAGTATATTATACTTGTTTTATAGACATATTGTAGCACTCATTCCTTTGGAACACTCCTCGCTTCTCTCGTCGTGTCCCAAACAACTCGTGCTACAATAGACTATCTTATACAACTCGTATGATAATATACTATTGTACCATGATTAAAATGTTTAAATAAACGATCGTTTAAAAAGTGTGCCATCTGTTTCGAGATTATTAGAAATTGACATGGCTTATTGAAAGTATTTTTGGAAGCAGCGGTAATTGCCTCACAATGTCTTTTCCAATCAGAATATTAAAAACTTTCCCATATGGATCTAACTTTATGGCAGACAGTGTATGTGACACATGGTACATCGGGCGCATTGTACAAGTTTTAGATGATCAAACATTTAATATAAAATTTTTAAAATCTAAACTAGATGAGTATTAATATTTGGCCAAAAAAAGAGGATGTGCAGATTGTAAAAATATATTTTTCTTTTATGGGCCTATCGAATTACAGTTGGACTCGATTATCCGTCTTGAAGTATTGAAGGATAATCGAAAAGACGGTTAACAGAACAATAGGGAATCTTTCAATAAAAAAAATGTTTTTTTTCTCAAAACCGTTTTATTTTTGGAGAAATTATTGAAGCATGGAGTATTGAAAAAGAGTATACAAATCTTAGAAGAAGTCAAAACTAGTTAAAACTCTAAAAATATTTTTAACTTATGTAACGTTAAAATTAATAATCGTATATAGTTCCTAAATGAAGCATTTTATTTGTGAAGTGTGAAGTAATGTCCTTCATAATATCTTTATAAATGAATTTACCTAACAAACACATTTTGATTAATAGTACTGTTCTTGTAAAAACCAACAAGTACAAATACTATCGATTTTGTTCTAATCTTTAGCAATCACATTGAAAATCACTTTTCAAACATTAGCACGTCAATGAAGAAGCGATCGCATTCTAGAAATCATCCCGCAATCCTCGGAAATCATAGACATTGCAAAAGCAACCCTTGGAAATCATAGAGATTGTGAACACAATCCTTGGAAATCAGAGATTGCAAAGGCAATCCTCGAAAATCATAGAGATTGCGAGGAAATCTTGGATTTCGGCAATACATGTACAATTTTTGGGAGAGTGGTTGACCCCTCGCGACAAAAACTCTCTTAACCATAAAGTCAACTAATAAGATAATCCCTCGGAACTTTGCCAACCAAAAGGCCTGGATAGGCCGGACCTAGTAGATGCATGCGAATGCAGCTTTTCGAGAGTCCATCTGTGGCTTCTTGACTTGACAGCTCTCGGAACGAAAAATTGTACATATCTTACAATATTCTTAGGTCATTAACTACCAATGATAATTTAGACAAATTTCTTATATTTTATAAAAGGTGCAAAAAGCCAAGAAACTCAAGAATCAGAACAAGCTTATCAGAATAAAAATGTCTGGCAAAACATGAATTATGTTTTTAAAAGCAATTTGAAACTAGTATATACAGTAGAAATCTTTAATCCGAACCTATAAATGCAAGGCAAATTCGTATTAATGAGGCATTTGGATTACTGGATGTTGGAATACAAATATTGATTAATGCCATGGTACTTTATTATAAAGAACTTAATTTACGTAATTTACTAATTTTATTACAAAACTTTTATTCCTAATTAAGAAAATCAGGAATTTTCTTGCTTTAAGCTTTCTTTCTCTTTTCTCCTCAATAGGCTGTGCTTGCATTTCCTGATCTTAATTTCAGTGTTCTATCTATTTCCCGTACCTGTATCAGTAGACGAGACATATTCTAGGATTTTAATTTAGTTTTTTTTTATACCAGTGACCATCGATTTACCAACACCATATTAAATCAATTAAAACTCTAGTCCCATCATTTAATTGTTGAATAATTCCCACTTTCTCCGATAGCTTTAATAACGTATGTTAAGTTTTGACATTTTTTAGATAGAGATATGAACTTATATACAAATTATGTATAATAATAAAATTTAAAAAAGTTTATGGTAGATGATGCCATTAGATCCCCATTTGCGCAAAACTGCAACGTCAAAACGTTTAGGGCCTTAGGCCGCCTTTGTGATGACATCAGTTACTATATTCAGGATTTGTATTACTCTTTATATTAATAAATAATAATAATAGTGTTTTTTGATCTTCGTAGAATTTGTCTATACCTGACAGGTCGTAATAGTATCAGCCAACAAATGGCATCAGTGACCTGCTACAATCTCATTTAAATATTCACCTTCCAAAACCGCCACATTTTCAATTTTAGTATGTACTATTGGAAACGAAATGATTGGTACGGTTGAATTATAAAGTAGGCGGATTTTTGAAAATTTTGGCATATTACACCGACTTTGACCGTCACAGTTTTAAATTTTATATTTTTATTAGGAAGACAGTAAGTACTATAGAGAAAGTCCTATTTAAACAGGAAAAATCTACCATGCCAATTATCCCGCAATAGTACACAACTTTCTTGTTCAGATTAAACAGATTTGTTAGAATTAAAGAAGATTGCAGATTAAAGAGGTTTGTTCGGATTATAGCTTGTAAATGTTGTTGTTCGGATTACTGGATGTTCGGAATACAGTGTGTTCAGATTATGGAGTTGTACTGTATTTACAATTAAAAATCAGTATGATATAAACTTTGATGTTAACCCACAAAAGCTATTTATATCTATACAAAGTTTATATCTTTCAGATGCGTAATTCAGATGAATATCTTCAGATCATTCTTATGCGTAAAACTGCTATGTATATATTTTAGACAAAATTAAATTTATTAGAATGCTAAAAGAATTTGCGTTCATTTTGTGCCTTTTTTATAATATAAATACACTCCAAACTTTTTTGGATTCATCAAAAAAAACATTAAATTTTCTAATGGCACTCATCAAATAAAAGCCCATTAAAAACTGAAGAGAATGACACCAATTTCAGCTCTCTTGGACAAATAGTTTTCAATCTATGGCATTTTAAAACTTTAAAAACGTGTTCCATATTGGCCGTTTTCTTGACTATTTGGAAATATATAACTCATAAGCCAAGAGCAAAAAAATCTGGAATTTTTTATATTTTGCCTCCTTGGTAGGTACTATAAGTGTACAAAAAATTATAAAAATCTAAGATGTCAAAGTCCAAATTAATTAATACTTTTGTTTTAAATTAAAACTAAGATGCTGTATTAATTGTTCAATAAAAGAAGAATATTTACAATAATTAACGTCTAAGCCTAAACTAATTAAAAACAGAAATGTACTATCAATACACGAACTAATTTATTTAAACACTACATTATTATTTAGATTAGTTATTTGGAACGCACAATTATTTATTATTTATCTCCACTGCAGGTACGTCTATTTTATATTGCGCCACTTGTAATAATCCTCCTTCGTGCGGTCGCAGTATTTATATTCTGCGGTGTTGAATTCTCGAAAGAACCGGAAACGTCTCTCTCTGGATTATTCCAGATTTACTACACTATCTTTTAATTAAATCTCAAACCCCGCGCCTCTGACACTACATAGAATTATCACCTCGCATTGGTACAATAAGTTCTACTTGATATCAGATACTTGGACTGAAATGGAATTTTGGTACAATTCCAGTTCTGATACAAGTAAAAATTAAATAAAAATTCCGGTTCAGATACTTACATTTCTGTTCCGGTGCAAATACCGATATCATTTTTGGCTTTTTCGGTACAGTTTTATTTTTAGTATAATCTACTTTATGAGAAAAAATATTTTTATTTTTCGTACTGTCGAAATTAAATCACAAAGTTACTTATATTTTTAATAATAATATCCTGAGTGCATGTCGAAATTATTGACAATAAAATGTACGAGGGGTGGTATTCTACAGACAATTCTCCTCACAGAATTTACAGAAACTTATTCACAAAAAAATACTGATATTTCCTTTAGGTTCTGGTACCAATTTCCAATTTAAAATATTTCTACTTTCATGTTTGAATTTCCTGATTTTAAGTACTTTATTTTTTCGTTTATATATTTTAATTTTTTTTCTTTCATTACTTTTCTCTTTCTTTTTTAAACTGTATTCCTCTTTTAATCTCAGGGTCATTTCCTATTTCTGGTTCTTTTTTCTCGCATCCTTAACTTTTTTTATATGTATGTGCATATTGACCAAAAAGTAATTCTAAAACTCTAAAATCTGTTTATCATCAAGAAAGTTCAGGTTCAAAATGCAGTTCTTTTCCAATTTTTTACCTTAATTGCTTCTACATCTTCTTTTGCTTGATCTATTCACCATACTTTGCGTCTACTCTTAGGTATTGATCTAGTTGCTGCTTTTTTTTTGTCATACTGTAATTTTTTATTATTGTTTTGTAAATTTTCATTTTGTGTGTTTGCTGACTTTTTTCTCTTTTAGTAATGTTATATAAGCTCGGTTTCCTGCTTGTGCTCTATGGTTTATTTTTTTCATTATGTTTACACTTTCAAATATTTGCAGTTATCCACAGTTTGATTTACATTGTCTCATTTTGATTTGTAATCATTTTGACCATATTTGGTCTACACTTTTTGTGTTCTGATTTGGTGCTCATTTGTCCTTAAAGCCCATTTTTTGTGTTGCTGTTTGCTTTTGTTTTCTGTTTTTCTTTTTGTAAACTTCAATCTTATTTTTGCCATTACTAAGTAATGATACCAGGTTGTATGTCTGTAAAAAGGTATAATGTTCTAAAACTTCTTTCACTGAAGAAACCTTAGACAGGCAGCTTAATTTCTTGCCACGTTTTGACCAAGTGTTTTATAGGAAACTAAATCTAAAAAGAAGTCACGTCAGTATAAATTTCTCCAAGATTGGGAATGATAGTAATTCCGAATTTTGATGATGAATTGTAAATATTCTTTAGAAACCATTCTCAATTGAAGAGGATACAGTATTCGAAGTGTACGACCACACAAATGGACCGGAGATGGGTGCGAAACAAGGTAATAACAGTAGATGTAAATGGTCACACATACCACAGGTTACAGAGTGTACTTACCGGCTGGTAACAGAAAGTTTAAATTTATTTGATATTTTCATGTATTTGCTCTCATTTTCACTGCACAAAACTTAAAATATGCGTTTGGTTCTGCTGGTGGTATGATGATTATCTACATTACTTTCTGCTTTCCGTTATGCTATCTTTTTCATTGACCTCTTCTCGTCTAGTCACACTCACGAAGAGGGAACAATCTTTCTACACTACTTCACAGAAGTGCTGTTTTTCAATGAGCTTATACAGAACAAATCCATCATGGCATTTAATCTTTTATTGTTAATATTAATTTATAAAAAACTTAGTAGCAAAAGACTTTGGGGAACTCTTGAAACCCATTTAATTTTATATATTTAATATTAATTTATAAAAAGTTTGCTGGCAAAAAACTTTGGGGAACGCTTTAATCTTACATATTTAATGTATAAAATATTAAAATATATTATAATATTAATCTTATACAGGGTGTAAGGAGTTACTATGCATTAATTTTATGGGGTAATGGAATGGGGCAATTAAAAAAAAACATTTTATATCTGGCAACCTTGCTTAAAAACAATCACATTTCACAGCTGAAGCCCCTGTTGTTTCTGAATTCAAATTGGCTAGTCTAAACAAATCGATCAGCTTTGTTTATTTTTATACCACACTTGTGGAATGAATGCAGTTTTATTGCTTTTTATTACAAAAGATTCGTGTAATGATAGTGGGAATTACCAATTGTATTTCTAATAATTATAAAATATAAAAGAATTTGCATTAGAAACTGCATAGGTAGCCACCTGAGGATTATTCCTGTTATAAATTTAATGTTATTTTTCTTATAAAATTCTACCTTTCCAGCAATTGTTTTTTTCTGGAAGGTTGAAAACATAATCCGTTTCTAAGCTCATGCAGGATAATAAAACTATACCAACCATAAAAAGCTAAACAAACATTGATATACAAACGAGCTGCTGCTGCTGCATTACCACAACCTTTTTTCATTTTTTGGTAAAAAATTATTGAATTCCTTATTGTAAAAACTCAGTACTAGAGACAACATTACAAGATATTTACTATAAGCAAGGAAAATTTTACTACACAAATACCATTACTGCTTGTGTCTGAAACGAACCAGTGCAAATCTGCCAGTAGCGCTAAGTGGTTAAAAGTAAGTTTTTACTAGCAAACTTGTAATAAATTAATATTTCCAAATATATAGGTTGTAAGGAGTTATATATAAAATAGCACTAAAGGCCAAATTGGCCTATGGCTTCAATTCTCTTCCTCCATATCTACCTATTTTGAATCTCTATTCTCCAGTCTCTTCACTCAGCTTCTTGAAGGTTCTCCTCTATTTGTTGCTTCCATGTTTTCTTTGGTCTTCCTACTTTTTGTCTTCGTATGGGCTCTTCTTTTCCTGTTCTCTTTATATGGTCTACCCATTTCAGCCTGTTTTGTTTTAGAACAGTGGTAATGTTGACTTCTTTGAATAGCTCTTCTAGTTCCTTGTTTGTTCTTCTGCGCCATATTTGTTCCTCATTTACACCGCCAAAAATTCTTCGTAGTATTTTCCTTTCTCATGCTTGTGATCTATTTTTTTCACCTTCATCAAAATGAACAAAAAAAGTTTTATACATTTTTGTTCTAGAACGTATCATTTTTCAGAAAAAAAAACAATAAAGTTGGCAAACTTGGAAACTTTAACATCATTTTGCCGTGTTAATAATAGCAGTTTATTTATGAGGCTTTGTCATAAGATTTAATTCATCTAGCTGAACAAAAAACCTAAATAACATTTTTTTTGTATGATCAATCATTTATGCATAAAATTGTATTCTTTTTACGTTAAAAAATTTATTTTACTCAATTAAGAAACGTGGCAACCCTGAAACGTCTTTAATACAATATGGTGCTCTAAACAGTTTATACCCGTATAAACAACTTTTAAAGGACAGTCGCAAACACTTTTTATTACTTCTTAGCTATACTTCGGTCAATAAGGTGTTTCAGTATCAATGCATTTTTCTTGTGTGTTTTGTCATTTGTATAGTAAGATATTTTTAATGTACATCTTTTTATTTCAGAAGTAACTGTAAAAGTAACACATTGGTCATAATGGAATTATCACACAGTCTGACATTAAATGAAGAAGCTTTAGCCCAAGTTCCACCAGCAAAAAGACCAGTGTTTATTTTTGAATGGCTTAGATTTTTGGACAAAGTATTAGTTGCTGCTCAAAAAGTAAGTTAACCTGTATTACAGTATGCCTAAACTGCAACCCCTTGCAACTTAATTTTGCAAAACTTTATCTAACTTTTAATTTACTGCAATTCTTTGTAACAAATTAAAAAAACTGAGTTGCCAGGTGTTACAGTTTACACATCGATTTATAGAATCTGCAAAATGTTAACATAATCTTTCCTTCCAGAATGATATCAAAGGTTGTCAAAAGAAGTTAGTAGAACAGTTAACAAACCACATACAAGAATCTCCAGGACCTCCCACTCGAAAATTAATTGCAAGATGTTTAGCTACACTTTTCTCTGTGGGCGATACATTCCTTCTTTTTGATACTGTTAATAAATGCAACGACATATTAAAAAATAAAGATGATTCTCCTAGTTTCTTACCTACAAGATTGTATGTTGTGCATATATTAAGTGCTTGGTTTTTCTTATTCACTATTTTTTTTGACAGAGCTGCCGTATGTTGTGTGGGATCAATGTACGAAAAATTAGGTAGAATGATGGGCCGCTCCTATGAAGAAACTGTACAAATATTAATAAGGTCTCTACGAAGCGCTGAATCACAAACTCGAATCGAAATTATGTTAACTTTAGAAAAGGTAGCACAGATCAGTTTTAAAGTTAAAGTATATTAACATAAGGGTTGCAGGTGTGTGCGGGGATGGGTAATGCAATATCAAATGTTCACAAAGAAATATACAAGGTAGCCCGTCATTGTCTTATTGATAGAGTAATGGCTGTACGTTGTGCTGCTTCCAGATGTTTATTAGAAATGTTAAATCATGCTCCATTTTTATATACTACAGAACTTGAGAGTTTAGCTACGTTATGTTTTAGAGCATTTGATGGTTCAAATTATGAAGTAAGATGTGCAGTGTCTAAACTTTTAGGTACTCTAATTGCTACAACACAACAAAATCAAAAAGCAAATCAGAATGGTAAAAATATTTTTTGGTTACAATAATTATGTAAATTGTTATATATTATATATTGTTTTAGCACAACAATTGAAAGGTGTCAAATTGGTTTCATTAGATGAAGCTTTGGGTATCTTAATGTCAGGGTTTTTAAGAGGTGGAGTTGGATTTCTAAAAGGAACTGGTGAAATTATAAAGGGTAGTTCTGGGGTTAATCGAGAAGTTAGAGTTGGTGTTACGCATGTAAGTAATAAGTACTATGTACTGAATGGTCCATCAAATCAGTCCTTATTTATAAAGAATATTTTATCATAATTAATTCCAAATGTTGATGGCAATAATAAATTGTTTATTAATACATTAGATTCACGTAGTACGTTCTCTACAAATTAGATTTTGCATCTTCCAGCATAAAGAGTAAGTTATTATTACTAACTAATTAGTATTTTACTTAAAATTAAAAAAAAATTGTTTTTCTATTATTTTATGTATTCCTGCTAGAAAATTGTTATAATGAGTATATCTACCTCTAACAAAAGGGAGGGCTGTTGACCTATTTGTGTTGTTTAGTATCTAGTTTTCAAAGTAAAGAGGTTACATTAACCCTTTAGCTGCTACGTTTTAAATTGCCTGCAACCCACCTGTGCTACGTTAAAAATCCTCAAAACGTATAAAGACGGATTTAGCACTGCTGTACTTTCTCGCACGTATATCTACATTGATAGCATATTGGACTATAATATTTCGCACGTGTATATACGTTCATAGCATATTAGAATAATGAATTCTATTTGGACATATACGGAAATATATTATAAAGGATATTATAAATAATAATAATGATATTTTACAAAATTATAAAGGAAGGGGAAAAGTTCAGTAAAAAATTATATAAATATATATTTTTTGCATTATTTTTTTATTGTTAAAAAATAATGAAAAAAGTGTTACTTTCATTACGATTTTTCGTTAAAAAAAAGTCAAAGTTCCTAATTAATATGCAAAAAACATAATTATAATTTGAAAGTTATTATTACCTTCATTTTCAACTTTCCCGCCGTTTAGAGATCTAACCCTATCATCGTCATCGCTACTGCTAGAAGAGTTTTCCCCAAATTCTTTATCAGATGATTCAATAATATCAGAGTCTTCGTCAGTAAATTCTATTGTGCTATAAATTTCAAGCAAATGTTTTGCTTCTTTATCATCAAGTCCAACATAACCACCACTCATTTTACTAACATTACAAATGAAGAACATGCCGTTATAAAAACCGCAGTTCCACATGAATGCATCAACACAAATCAAACATATTGGGTATCAAATGAAAGCCAAAAGATGGCAGAATTCAATGGGGTAGGAAAAACTCTTGCACGTAAAGATACGGAGATAGCACATCATTTTAAAGTCACCGAACGTATATTTACGGACTTAGCACTTGCAGCATATACTGCAAGAACGTATAAATATGTCAATAGCAGCGAAGGGTTAAAGATAGCTAACTTAATAATAAGTATTATGAATGTCAACATTCCATTTCTTTTTTGTCATCACGCTCATCAATACACAAACTAAAATCACAGACCAAATGAAATGTGAGATCATCAATGTGCATAATTGCTCAAATATTTTTAAACCTACTTTTACTTTAGCAAAGACAATATTTCACCATGTATGGGATGATATAGATAGTGTTCCAACGGTCTCAAAAAATACCTTTTAAAAGGTATTATCCCTTGCAGAATTGTTTGGTCATCAACGAAACGACCTTTATCCATTATTAATGGCTTATTAGTAATTAACTGCTGGCAGTATGGTAGAGTGGTTATAGTGGATTTATATCACTTAACATAGTTAAGTCGAGCTTGTGCCGATCAGTACTCCACTCTGCGGCTCGGTGCGCCCGCCACTTCGACACCGAGAGGTATCAGAGGTTAAAGATTATGTATGTATGTAGTAATTAATTATGCATTAAAAAAAGGAAGTTATTGAATTTATTGATATTGAAAGATTGATTTGTATAAACTTTCTGGGCCTGTGTGGATGACACGACTGGGTGTAGATGTTCTTTTCCAATTTAAACATAGTGTAGAATAATAAGATCTATGTGTATACCAACTTTCAACTGTCTTAGACCGTTTTTTAACTTTTTTCCCACTATGGCCAAAATGGCCATAAATCTTGTCCCTATTGGATTTTGTAGCAAATTCTTTATATATAGACTACTAGTTGCTATTAATATCTCTTGATGTACTTTTCCTCGTTTTTGTCGGGGGGGAGTCAGTTCCAAACCTTTTCTTGTAAGAAATCAAATACATGTTCACAGTTGGATCATGACTACTTGTAGATAACAAAATCCTATATACAGTGATGTCGAAAAGTAAGAAGTAAATTCTATATTTCAAAAACGCTTAATATTCAAAGGAATGGCACGAATTTTTATTGACAGTTTTTAAAATTTATTGATAGTTAATCTGAAACACTCTGTAACAACTTACTCACTTCCTTACAACACACTTACAACGCAGTTTGTAACAGCGAAAAATTATTACCTTTCTCACAATTTGGGTGCCAATTTAATAATTAACATTACCTTACCCGAAATTAAATGCATAAAAATCAATCAAACACATTATCAATAAAAGTCAAACAAATACTTTAAACACATTATACTCAATTAACGATACTTACTTTAAATCTTGTTGCTCCAGTTGAGATCTCTCATTAATCAAATTATAACTCAGGTTGGTAGGTACTGGTTTCTTAAGCTTTTAAATTACAAAGAGGAGTTAGGATATATTAGCCGATCAAAGAATATGAGCGCCACTTACTTGTTTCATTCTATTAATTCAGAAATCTACAATTAAGAAGAGATTTCTGATTGATTACATAAGATGTAAATAATTTCCAACAATTAATTGGTCCAATATTATCTCAGAAAAACTAAGTTAAACTGTATTTATTCAAGTACTAAAAATAAACTTTGGCAACATTAAGGGATCCCTTTAAGGAAATTTTAATTTTATAAACAGGTTACTTATTGCTAAAAGAACAAAGACGGTCAAATGTTAACTTGGTTAACGAGTTACAATAAGTGTAATCTGAGTGTTTGTTTAATGCCAATGGAGTAGTGTAGTTGGGGCGACTCAAGATATTTGTTATTTAATTTGCTCATAACTTGTCATTGACTTCCCAAGACTTCCATACCTAACTATCATTTATTGCGAATGTTGCTGGTTATTCTATTGTGTATTTAGGTGCATGTGAAAAGTGTCTTTGTTATGAAATAGTAATATGTAGCATTATGTATATGGTATGGTAATTTAAGTTCTACAGCAACAAGTGCATGTATATGAAAATCGTGAACCTGTATTTCATAGTGAAAATCTTGAGTCTTCTGTCACTTTTGGAAGTGTCAAATTAGATCAGGTCAAAATGTCAATCTAGTGTTTGTCTGTAAATCTCAATATTTATTGTGTTTGTTAGAAAAACAGTATCAACAGTGTGTGCCTATTCAAGTTTTCACTAACCATCAATAAACTGTCAAATAGCACTCTGTGATTTATCGATACAGTGAATTTGAGTCACTGAAAATCCAACTATTGATCGGTGGTGTCAAGGTGGCATTGCTTCAAAAGTAATGTTTTGTTTTTTTTAAATATTGACAATGGTAAAATATATTACCTTCATTTAATTGCCATACAATAAAGTTGGATTATTTTTGATGGACCACTTGGTATAATTTTATAATGTATAAAATTACTTTCTAATCTTCAATTTTTAGGCATATGTTGTATTTGTACAAATACTTGGAGGAGTATGGCTTGAAAGAAATATAAAAGCTTTACTTTCTCATGTCTTGTACCTGGTTGCAAATCCTAAAGCGGCCTCATCCCATGTGGATGCAGTATATTCGAGAAAATGTGTAAATTTCATCTTGAGAAGTGTACTAGGTAAAATGCTAGGTGAAAAGGCCCAGCTATCTGCTTGCAAAGAAATAGCTCAAATAATTGTAAAAGAAATGAATTCTATTGATTTTAATCCAGAAAATGCCAAAGATTTTAATCAAGAAACATTATTTAGCCAACATCTTTTAGTATGTGCTTTACAGGAAATTGGAAGTCTTGTGCTGAGTCTAGGCACAACTGCACATGATTTAACAACCGATCCATCCCTTAGTAGGTATTTTTAGGAATTAGTTAACTTGTAGTGTTGAAATATTTATTTACAGATTTAATTAATGCTGCTGTTAGTGTATTAATTCATCCTTGTCAAGCTGCACGATTAGCAGCAGCGTGGTGCTTACGGTGCATTTGTGTTGCTGTTCCTAGTCAAACTACTCCTCTTATAGACCGATGCGTTAGTGGGATTGAAGACTTAAGAACTTCTCCAGAAGCAATTGCTGGTAAGTTTCTAAAATTTTGATGGATTTTTTACCATATTGGTATATGCCTTGTTATATAATACAATAACAATTAATATTATCTTTTATTCGATTGCAGGTTATAGTTCTGCATTGGCAGCAGTATTGGGAGGTGTTCATTTGTCCCCTCTAGGAGTTCCCCATACAAAAGGAAAAGTAATCTTTAACACAGCTGAAGAGCTTCTAAGAAGTGCCAGCCAAAACAGTAGACTTTCAATTAATAGAACCCAAGCTGGTTGGTTGCTAATTGGTGCTATAATGTCCTTAGGTATATAACAAAATAATACTATTGAATATGAATTAATTTTTTCTTAAATAGGTGTACCTGTTGTGCGTGGTCTACTACCTCGAATGTTATTGTTGTGGAGAAATTCTTTCCCACGATCATCAAAAGAACTAGAATCTGAAAAAGCTAGAGGAGATGCCTTCACATGGCAAGTTACATTAGAAGGACGTGCTGGTGCACTTTCTGCTATGCATAGTTTTGTTCAAAATTGTCCTGAACTTGTTAATGAGGACATTATAAGAAGATTATTGACTCCTATTGAATCTGCATTAGCTATGCTAGCCAAGTAAATTATTGCCCATTTAAATAATTTTAATTTTATAGTAACTCTCTAATGTTTTAGCATATCAAATGTGCTCAAAAGTTATGGACAACAACTGAAAGCTCCTGCTGCTATGGTGCGACTACGCTTATATGAAACACTCTTACTTTTACCTCCACAATCTTTTGAAGGTAAATTAATAACGATTATTTCTTCTTTCTTTTTTAAAAGATCTTATATTGATCATTTAATACTAAAGTAATATTTAACACATTACATGCCAAGTCAAATTGTGTATCCTCCTTATACGAGGATGCGTTTTTATATTCATGGAATGGCGGGGTTGCCGAGGGGTGGGGCTTGGTAAACCAATCGTAACGTATAGCTTGATGTCTTATTACTATAAATACCGAACTGGATTATTATTGAATTAGTGGTATTTGAGTTATTGTCATTTACACAAGTCAGAACGTGAAGAGATTTTCAATATGAGTACAGTTGAACATGTGGAAAAAAGTTGAAAATCTAATATTGGAAGATGTCCATATGAAAAAGAAACAACTTGCAGAAATGGTTGGAGTATCAGATGCAACCATTTTTAAAGTTCTGCACACTCATCTCGGTATGACAAAGGTCTGTGCAAAATGGGTCCTGAGAATGCTAGTGCCACCTCAGCAACACAAATTAATGGCATGTTCAAGGGGCGTTTTTGAAGCTCTACAGTGAAGACCAGGATGGTGTATTAAGTCGGATTGTTACAAGAGCTGAAACGTCAGTTCACCACTATGAACCTGAATCCAAACAAGAGTCAATGCAGTGGCATAAAAAAGGTACACTACCGACAAAGAAGTTTAAAATGCAACAGTCAGCTGGAAAGCTCACGGCGACCATATTTCGGGACACTGAAGGAATCCTGCTCATCGACTATAAAGAAAAGGGTGTCTCTATAACGGGAAAATATTATGCCACACTCATCGAAGTCGAGTTGCACAAGGCAGGCTTCCAGGAATTAAATCATCCACCCTTCAGTCCAGACCTGGCCCTTGGATTTTTTGTCGAATATAAAGAAAGAACTTCGAGGAAAAATTTTTTCGTCCGATGATGAAATAAAGCTGCAGTTTCAGCATATTTTGACGACAAAAATGAATTATTTTTTTCACTGGTATACTTCTTCTTTCTCTTTTACCGAGATTCGGTGTCGAGTGGTTCGTCTCTTATTGTCTGGCACGCACACACTTATTCACTAGTGATCTGTACTACACTATTCACCTCTACACACTTTCTTCCATGGTATCCGGTCGTTTGCAAGTCTCTTCGCTTCTTCCCAACTTAGGTTCCTCTTTTCTAGTATAATTTCCATTCCTTGATTCTACATCCTAGTTGGTCGTCCACGCGTTTTCTTGCCTGTCGGTCTTGCTTCCCAGATTGCCTTCACTTCTCTCTCCCTGCTCATCCTGTTAATGTGTCCAAGCCATCGCAGCTGATTTCCTTTTATTTTTTCTTGTAATGGCTTTTCTTGTAATCTTCGTCTTATTTCTTCACTTCTTATTTTATCCCTTTTGGTTACCCCCTCTATTCTGCGTAGAAATTTCATTTCACTTGCTTGTAATCTTGACTGTTGTCTTTTTGTAAGGGTCCATACTTCGCTATTATATGTTAAGGTCGGTACATTAATGTTATTGAATACTCGGAGTTTGGTCTTCTTTGTGATCTCTTTTTTGTTTATTATTATTTTACTTATGGTGTGGTAGAGCCTGGCGCTGCTCCTAGTCTGCTGTTGATCTCGGCTTCTGAGCCTCCTTTCGCGCTCAAAGTTGTGCCAAGGTACTTGAAGGTTTCTGTCTGCTTGAGTGTCTCATTTTCTAATCTAATATTAATGTTTCTTATCTCCTTTCCCACTTCCATTACTTCGGTTTTTGTCTTGTTGATGGACATATTTCTTGTCTTAAAGGCCTGATTCCATATATTAATGTTTTCCTGTAGCTCCTTTTCTGTTCTGGCAATGATTGCTAAATCATCCGCGTACATGAACTCTGAGGCCCATACCGGTTCTGTATTTCGGTAACCGACTAACACTCGTTTTACCTTATCCCTGCATTCTTTTGCTATGTCATCCATTAGGTTGATGAACAGAAGAGGGCTTAGTACTCCTCCTTGCCTTACTCCTTCTTTAGTTCTGAATTTTCCTGATTCCATGTTTTCCGTCCTTATATAATTCCATGTGTTTGTATGGATACTTCCTATTGCGTTTAATAATGATGAATTTACTCCTTTCTTCTTAAGCATCTCCCATATATATTGTCTTGGGGCTGTGTCAAAGGCCTTTTGTAAGTCGATGAAGCAAATAAATAACTTTTTGTTGTGTCTTAAGGACTTTTCCATGATCTGTTTCAATCCGAAGATTGCTTCGCTTGTGCTTCTTCCGGATCTGAATCCACTTTGGGAATCTGTCATTTGTCTTTCCGTAATATTTATAAGCCTCTTTTCACTGGTATAAATAAACTAATTATTAAATCTGAGAAATGTATTAGAGTTAAGGGAGAATTTATTGAAAAAGAAAAATAATTCTGTTTTTATTTACTTTCCTTACCCCCCTTTCCGCGAATATAAAAACGCACCCTCGTATGTCCATACGAACAGATTCAAATTCCTCACATGCTTCTGCTATGTTCTTCTAAAACAAAATATCTGAAAGTCATATCATTAAACCATAGTAGAAATTAAACATTTACCAGTTATAATATTTACCATGACATTAGGAACTGGAAAATCACATTGCAAGGTTTTAGCAGACATATGGTGGACACGTTAAACAGAAATTCCCAACAAAATTATAAAGAATTTTCTATATTGTTACCACAATGTCTTTTATAGGATCGTACACACACCTATTACGAATGTTGGTAGCGGAATTCACATTAACCGAAAATCCTGCCAACACCACTACATCACAGTTACGAACAGTATGCCATGCTGATGATTCTGTCATATTAGGAACATGGCTACAAGAAACTGATCACAGAACTATTGAAGATCAGGTAAGATTTAATGTTTGTGTTATCTAATGAAAGTACATACTGCGACTTGGAAACTATAAGGTCCTAAGTTCTATTCTTTATACTAACATATTTATTAAAATCATTGTAAACGTTTAAAACATTCTCCTGTAATTTTTTTAATTTAACACTTAGAACCTGATGATTCTAATGTTGCCTTGTAAAATATAGTTTTTCACTAGAATATTTTTAACATTAGCTTTCCGCTTACATTATTATTGTTTTATCACTCTACTGTTATGATTTGACTAACTTGCTCTGCATTACTATTTTTAATGATCAGATTTTGGGGAAACGGTATAACTTGTATTGCACTTTTCTTAGATGGAACCAAATCGAAGGGCAGATGGTGAACATGTGAGTAACCATATAGATGACTGATAGTAGTTTAACCTTTTAATTCGGCTTCATGATTGCTTTGCTACATTTTTACATGCATGTTCTGTTATGTATTTGCCTTTCGTATTGTTTAATTTTGCAAATTTTTATTATATAATTAATATAAATATTTTTTAATTATTTTAGTTACAACCAAACAGTGCAGCAGGTTCTGGTGCATTGGAGCATGATCCTTGCTGTTTGTATCGACCTCTAACAGGAGTGAGTCAATATCGTTTCTTATAATCACCAATATACTTCAATATCTTTTGTCTATAGGGAGAGACAATACCAGGTCCTTTACCACTAGGCGTAGCTGTCATAGATTTATCAGTAGCACTTTTTGGTCAAATCTTTCCAAGAGTTGCTAACAAACACAGATTGCAAATGTTAGAACATTTTACAGAGTGTATAAAGCATGCTAAAAGCTCAAGACAGGAAGCAGTACAAATGAATGTTTTTACTGCCTTGTTAAGCGGATTAAAGGGATTAAGTGAAGCAAAGACTAGCTTTGGTCAAGAAGATGTTAAAAAATCTGCAACAGCTTTAATCATAGGAGCATTAACTTCTTCTAATCCAATTTTACGGTGTGCAGCTGGTGAAGCAGTTGGTAGAATGGCTCAAGTAATCGCTGATTCTCGATTTACAGCTGAGCTTGCACAAACTAGTTTTGATAAATTGAAATCTGCTAGAGATGTTGCGAGTCGTACTGGACATTCACTTGCATTGGGATGTTTACATCGTTATGTTGGCGGTATGGGTTCTAGTCAACATTTGAACACTAGTGTATCTATCTTACTAGCTCTTGCACAAGATACAACCTCACCTGTTGTACAAGTTTGGGCTTTGCATGCTTTGGCACTAATATCAGACTCGGGTGGCCCTATGTTCAGAGGCTATGTCGAACCTACTTTATCATTAGCTCTTAAACTGCTATTAAATGTTCCTCAGTCACATATTGATATTCATCAATGTATTGGTAAAGTACTTTCTGGTTTGATAACTACTATTGGACCTGAGTTACAAGGCAATACTGCAACTATTTGTATGGCCAGATCTTCATTCTTGTGTGCTTGTGCTATTATGCAAGATCATCAAGATCCTTTAGTACAAGCTGAAGCTACTGGATGTTTACAACAACTTCATTTGTTTGCTCCACGTCATGTCAATTTATCTTCTTTAGTTCCTACACTTTGTGTGAGTATATACTTTATAATTGAAGGATATGAGGAAAAAACGAGGAATGTTGCACTATCTTTGATTAGAAATATTTTGATTGTTGTTGACAACAAGCATTATTTCGAAGGTAGCAAATATTACACCGTTCTTATTAGGCATGTTATTTTCGCATGGTAGTTTGTACACTAAATAGTCACTTTAGTTCCTAACACATGCCACACACATCTCAAATTTTTCAAAATTGTGATATTCTTTGTTTTTTCCCCATACTCTTCAATTGCATTAAAATAATTAAATATTAAGATGTATATATGAACAATAATAGAAGTTTAGCAGAAAATTGCAATTTTTAGTCAGAGGAAATAGCACATTAAATTATTCGTAAATGTACATGCATAGGCGCCAACTATGTGGTGGCTCGAAGGCTGTGGCCTTCATTAAAATAATATAGTGGGGGCTGAGCCAGAGCCTACTGTAGCTAACGAGCCTGGAAGTGCAACGGGTGACGTCACAAGAGCCGATGAAATTTCTGCAGCGTTTAATAGGGAAATACCGCCGCCTCGAACGTTTTCTCAAAACCCTGCGAAAACCATGACAGCTATGAAAAAATGTATCCTAACAAAATTATAGAGAATTAAATTTTCTATAAAACGCAAAATAATAGATACGCCTATTTCCAGTAGTTTAGACGTGGGAACATGTCAAAGGTTTATGTTATTCAGATAAATTCGCAGGAACTATTCCCTTTAAATGTAATTAAAAAACACTTTGTTTTGCATTTATTTGTTTTGATGATTTTTACAAAAAATAAACAACATTGTAGATATAAACACATAAATAAAATTGAAGATAAAATATATTTATTTTTCTATTAATCAACAAGAAAATAGTAACAGACAAATTTAAAAAAGAAAGCACTATTATTTATTTGATGAATATCAATTTTAACAACAATGAATCATTAAGACTGCTTTATTGGTATACACTACAAGTGTCCGAGGACATACCTAATTAGTTTATGTCATAATTTAAAAGTTATTTATTTTATGTCAAATAATACAGAATTACAAAATCCTTTATTTTTTAATTTGGCTGTTATTACATATTTAAAACAAATAACAAATAGACAATACCCTCATAGGAAATAAAAGACAATAAGGGAAACATTTTAGTATAAATAAATTGTAAATATCGTTAATAAGAACAAAACATATAAGCTTTCTCTGTGCAAGAACTGCATAAGTGAAAACATTTAGCAAACATATTTTATAAATAAAATAAAATTATGAAAATTGCAAATTAAATTAAAAAATTATATAACAATAAATAACAAAGTTGTAAATAAAAATAAATTCTAGAAAACTATTAATTACAGATTAAATTATGTTGGTAAACTGGTTGATTTGTCAAATTTTTGTATTTTTCTTCTGCTTTTGGGCGTAGGTTTTTCTTTGCGAATGTCATTTTTTACTTTAGAATAATTATTAAGCAAAATGTTACAGAATGTATTGATGCTGTGTTTTGAAAGAGAGAGTATTGAATTCCCACATTCGCATTTGGGATTTTCACTTAGGTTAAAACCTGAAAGTTCTAATTTCTTTAACACTAATTCTACAAGAATTCTCTTGTGTGACGTAAAACTTAAAAAGGTTGTTTCGTATCTCTCAGAAATTAGCACTTGAAACAAAGAATAAGTATTTATTATTATATCATTAAAAAACTGTTTGGCATATTTCAGGCCACCTCGATCAAGCAGTTTAATATAACTATTTATGCTGGCCGAAGTATCCAATTCTATGTCTCTTTCGCAAGTCATAAACAGGAAACATGGTTTACAGGCTTGTTTTATTTTGTGTACTATATATCCAGTAATATATACTAAAATCATGAGGTCTGTTTCGGACACATCAACATTATTTTCAAAAACAGACTCGTCAAACTTATCGCAAGTATCAGAAATATTTTCTTCAGATTCTGCTAATGGGAACTGTTTAAAAAGTCTTTCAACAAAAAAGATCCCTTAGAACTAGACGACAAATTAATTAAACTTAAAATCTTTAACTTTCTTTCAGACTCCAAAATTTGAGATAATGACACATGATAGGTAGCTCCGCTCATTTGGCGATACTGTCCAAAACGAGCTTCCAAATCGTCTGTTTGAAATTTTCCAAAAGTTACATATTTAAAGCCTAGTTCTTCTAAAAGAAATCTCGACAATAAAATTAATGTTTTAGTTGTATGAGCGAACGAAAATTGGGGTTCTTTGGTTAGTTTTCCATTGCGTTTGTTCTTTCCTTTCGTATCACAACCTGGTATCTCTAATGTGTCCCATTTATCTAGCCAGTCTACTACAGCCTCTAAAAACTTTAAGTTTTCGTCGTTCCTGTGAAAAACAGCATTTTGATAGATATCTCTTTTGAAGTGTCCTTGTAATTTTGACTTTACGTTAACAATACGCCACCTTCTTAAGACTATCTGCATAAAATGTATAGTACCACAGACTTCTGCATTTTTAGTAGTTTCTAAAGCAGCTATAGTTTTTTCGTCAAATAATTTGACACACAGGTTTACATTTTGTCTCTCAATGTTGGTTGGAAATAAAACCTTTTTGTTTAACGCAGGCGCTAGTTTGATACTGTTACCTTCTTCATTATTATATAATTTCTTTAAGTCACTAAATTTTGCAGGTATTCTTTGAATATCAGATACTGATAATAAATTCCAATTTTCTGAAAATGGTGGAAAAATTTAAAGTTTGATAGCTATCACACTGATTTAACCAATTATTCCTAATAGATTTAAATATGTGAACTGTATCAAACAGCAAAAATATTTTATGATTTTCTTTGAATGGATTAATAATATACGAGCTCATGATACCATTACACATTAAATCGAACATTTTTCTATTAACGCGATTGTTATCTGATATAATAGACACAATAACGTAACCTGCTGTTGTTAGAGCTTCAATAACTGCCATGAGAAGCGTCCTTAAATGTTCGGAATTTAAGTTTCTTACTGGATACAAACCAATAACGTCTTTGTTTTTTGACAGAATTGAAGATAGCATAAAGGTTTGCACAGTAGTAGCAATCTCATTACTAGAACCTTCACTGCCAAATCCTTCAATTTTTCCTCCTTTGTATGAAATGAATGGTTTAATATATATTTCATCCAACATAACGTTAATATATTTTTCGTTGTCATTTAAACATTTTATTTTTTCTGTAAGGTACTGTTTGTGCGTTTCATCAAAACCTGCATTAGCAGTACCTAGCTTTATTTTCAGTGAATTTAAATGCCTCGTACTAGGAAGACTTAATATATTACTAGTGCGTATTTTTGTATATGCACCTGGGAAAGTAAAATAAATTAAACTAGACCACATTAAAATGTCAACCGCGGATATCTTTTTTGCTTACTAAACACTAAGGACCGCTGATCTCTAACAAAGGGCAACTTACTTTTTTCAATGGCATAATCTTCACCTAAATCACAAACAATATCAACAGATTTTCCAATTAAGGAACATGCATTTTTGGTAAGTTAGATAGCCTCATCTAATTTTTCTCTAAAGTCAAAGTTAGTACGGTTTATAAAGGATATTAATGCATTCAATTTTGTCCAAGTATTACAATTATAGTTCCCCGTTAGTAATTCCTTAACGGATACACTTTCAGTTATATTAACGTTTTTGTTAATTACAGTAAGAGATAAATCATTTTTGATTGTAACTGACATGGAAACATGCGGAATTTCAGCATCTACATTTACTTTCAGAAAACAAATTTTATCAGCTTTTACTGCTACATGAAAGTTTTCAATACCACTTAATTTAGAAGGATACCTAGCTCTAAAATCTTCAAAACTTATTATATTAACTTCGGCTTCTTTTTTCTTTTGTCTTTCTTCTTCTCTGCTTTTAATTTCTAATTTTCTTTCTTCGGGATTCTTACGTGTTTGCGGTAATGATACATTCATATACAACGGCTGGTTTTTAAAAATTGTAGGATACGCATCATCTGCTAGTTTTACTCTTGTTCTGGGAACTGTTAAAATTGTCCCGTCGGGTCTTACAGCTGAGTCGGTTCGAATAATATATTTTTCATCAAAATGTTTAATGCATACTACTGATGCATTTGTAAATACAAAGCCTTTGCGGTGTATGGCACGCAACCACTTCCCTTTTCTTTCAAACTCTTTAGGAAATTTAAATACTGTTACGCAGTCTGTTTTCAAATAATTACTAGTGCAGCGTGGTACACAGCAACTTGACGGCATTTTCTAAAATGAGATTTCTAACAACATAATGCATTAGAGAAATAATTATAAAATTACCACAAATATTTACAAAACGTTTGTCTTGCACTAAAAATATAATATTTGGGAGACGCTATGCTAGTCTGCTGGTTCTCGCGGCAGTGTGAATAATTCAATCAGAACATCGACTATTTCTACGTCACAACGGTAGTAGGGATACAGTTCCAGGCTCGTTAAGCTATAGTAGGCTCTGGCTGAGCCCTCATTACCATGATAGTGATTAATATTATTTTAGGTAATAAAAATTCTAAATTGAAAATCTAAAGAAGGGGGGAGGTTAAGCACTTATCCAACTGGGATATTTTTTGGTATTGTTTTGCGAAGGAAATTTCGAGTTTATTAAATTTTTAATGATCATACTCAGTTGCAGTGAAATCTCTCATAAGCAGACACTGACGGTGTCACTCTTTTTGTTCGTTTGTTGAAGACGTCCGCATAAACGAAACGACTATGCCCGGTTATAGGAAGTGTCCACTTAAGAGAGAACTAGGACTTGATTGATATTTGATATCGGCGACGATTGTCCAAAAATCAGAACATCTGCGAAATGTACTCCGACGGTGCCGATTTATTTTCTCTGCATGAAAAAGACATTCAACTATTATCTAGAAGTAAAAAATCAGTTTTTGACGGTGCATTAAGTACGACAGAATTAATCATTCCGTTTTGCTTTGCACACACGACGTGAAGTTGTATGCCATGCATGCCGATGTATGATCAGCTACCGCATATCGACGTTATTTTGTCTAATTTTATTATATTTTTCTGCGTTCCTGTAAGAATATATTTTCTGTTTTTAATGCCGTAGGTATGTCTCATTTGGAAATCGAATACATTTTAAGGATTTATCTTTCAATTACTTCCTAAATAAATGAAGTTATTATTGATAAAGAAATTTCAATCATCAGACAATTATCACATGCAAACCATTATAACCATAACATGATTGACACTTTAATTAAACAAAAAGATTATAGGTTAGCTATCAAAAGAATATTTCCAATTGACACTCAAATACAAGACACAAACTACATATCAATACAATACTTTGGCAAAATATCAGAACAAATTGCAAATATACTACGAAAAACCACCAGTTACAAGATAACCTATAAAGCTAACACCAACACTTTTTCATTTTATTCAATGCTAAAGACAGAACATAAAATATGAAATCCGGCATTTACTGTTTGAATTGTTCTTTTTGTAACTCGGTTTATATTGGACAAACACTTAGAAACTTCAACATAAGATACAGATACAAATAAAGAACACGTACGCTCTTATAGAAATAAGCACCCAGAAAAATCTAATTATGTCAAGCACCTGTTTGAACAGAACCACCTAATGACACCTCAAAATAACATCAAATTCTTACATTTTTGCAACAAGAAACACAAATTAGATATTTTAGCTTTAAGCTTTTGCAATACACAAACATAATCGCACAGTATCTTTAATGAATGAACAAACTGAACTTAGTAATTCTTCTTTATTGGAAGTGTTAGATATTTATTTTTTGTATGTATTGTATCTAGTTACCTATTTTCTATATTTATCCTTAGCAACTTTTTGTTTATCAATCTTATTGACCTTTTTCATAATGACATTTAATCTTGCAACAATTGTAAGGTTAAGAATTTATTAAAAATTGTGAAACTTTAATTAATCTTTTAATTTTTATTATATTTTATAATGATTTCTGTTTTATCATTTTGTTTGTTAGCTTACTTAACTGTTTAAACGATTTTTCTTTAAAAAACAGACTAAATGTAATTTGCTCCGTCACGAGTACCGTTACTCGTATCTTGAAAATGACAGAAAAAATTACATTTAGTCTCTTTTTTTAAAGAAAAATCGTTTAAACAGTACAACCTACCTTTAAAATAAGTGTGGCGTACTGTAGCGCCAACATGATACTATAACTTAGTTAGCTGGAGCGGGGTGATAATAACTCTAAGTCACCCGCCCCAGGTTCGATTCCTACTGGAAAATTTTTTTAAATTTATTTTTTTTACAAAACACGTTTTAGAATGCAATCTTCCTCTTCGAAAATGAAAAAATGTTTTTCTGCATAGTTTTAATAAACTAAATAGTTTTGTTTTTTGTTTATTCCTCATGTGACTGATAGTTTTGCTAAATGTTTCGTTTTACTACTTATTAATTTTTGCATTTTCTGATGCTTTTTACTGGCCTAATTTGATAAGATAAATGCTCAAGTTATATAGTAATTGAATCAGACAGACACAAGATATCACAAAAATAATTTTGGATCGACACTGATTTGGGGTTATTATCACCCCGCTCAGGCTAGCTGAACTATGGAATCATGTCGGTTCTTTAATGTACCATACTTATTTTAAGTTGCACTAAATTAAATGGTTTTCTTTAAAAAAGGGGTCTAAATGTTTTTCATTTTTGGGATATGCATACCATTTAAATTATTAAACGAAATGATAAACAGAAATAATAATTTTATTTACTTAGGGAGATCTTAGAAGCGATTGTTTAAAAGCGCAGGTTAATCTTTAAATTCGATTTGAGTAATTTGATTTTTTCGTTGTATTGTTATTGTATGTAGAAGTTTAATTAATAAATCCTTTGGAAATACTTGGATATGCAGACCGTGTTTAGTACGGTTGCTAAAACTAAACTGACCAGCCCTCGTTAAAATTTTGAAAAGTCGGTGCCTATGTGTACATATGTATTCATACTAAAATATATAGTGCGTAACTTATGCATAGAACCGGTCTTATTACTACTTCAATATGGTTCAACTATAAAATTTAGTATAGGTGCTGTTTACAAAATCTGTTGAGCCTTATATTACTTGAAAGATATTTTAAGTACAATTTAGTATGCCACTTGTTATGGCTATCTTTTAAAATATACCTTGGCTATTTTAATTCAAACATTCAGAATAATTATTTACTAGATAACCTAAAAAACTTGAGTTACCAAGATTAAGTTGTTGAATTAGAAGTAATTATTACTTTTATTAAATTGAAATGAAAAAGAATATAGACAACCATTTTTCAGATTTAAATAGCATTTATTTCTGATTTAAACAAAAATGTATAAACTTATTAAGAAAAACTATGTATATACATGAACGATATTGACTGTGTTTATAAAGGTAAAAAAAGCACAACCAATCAGAAATAAATGGAAAAATATTTTAAAAATTCAACTCGCAGAAGTAAATAAATAAGTATTTGAGTCATATACAAGTATAATGAGAAAATAGAATTTTGATTTATGTTTTTTGTTTTATTTTAGGTATTTGCTATCGTTTTTTTTTATTTATTCACTGAGTTTTCTTAACAAATAGATTTTTCAGTATTTTGTAGCCAAGTTTTAATCCATTTTTTTATAACAGGTTTAATTAGATGTTTGTTTGATATTGCGAGAAAGTGTAGCATAAATACGTGGATCGATGTAGTTATGACAGCACCTTCTAATGCCCCCTACACCTGTATCTCCACTTGTTTTCATATTGTGTTATTTTAATAAAAGATTTTTGTGAAATTTCCAATGGCAGCAGATTGCCTTTTAAAGTTAAAACCAATACACTATATTGTAAGTGAGATACTACAAGAAAAGGATAAATTATTTTCAAATATTTGAAATAAAACAAAATAGGTCATAACTTTTTCAAAGGAAAATTAAATAAACATTCATTCTATTTCAAATGTTGGCTAATAATTGTATACCTCAAATTATGCTTCAAACTGCTTCTATAGAGCAGGTACTTGAACGTTCCGGTTCCCACAGGTGGCTGGTGACCTATGTACAGCACTAACTGCAACTATACTGTCACACATATGTAAATATATGTAAACAATAATGACAAAAAACAAATATAGCAGAAAGTTCATCCAATACAAAATACATATGCATATGAATTAAAATAATTACTAATGGAAGATGAATGAATAATTATGATATTTACTATAATTGTTACAGTCAATAAACTTTGCTTATCGTGGGTTTCAGAATGTCGGCATAGTTTTACATGCATCAATATTGGTTAAAATGTAGACAACCAGATGTTATATTATTAAACAACAGTTAACGCTATTATAGATGTTATTGTATTGTAATACAATTTTTTTAAATTAAATATTGGTAACCATTACCCAGTTACACTCATTGTTTTCACTTTTTATAGAATATATCTTAGAGCTGTTTTACTCATACGAGAATTTATGGGAAATTTTTAACCACAACTTTGCTGAAAGTTTTCGACAAAATTTCTACAATAAATTTGCGAAGAATAGGTGAAAGGTGTGTACTTTCCTCTCATTTTACACATTCAATAAAATATAACATAAATTATCCTGAAATTTATGGTCGTACACACGTGTATTTGCGAAGCAACTGGACGTTCATTGTAAACACAGAATGACATTGTATAAAAATAGTTGGTGTATTTAGAAAAACTTTGTTGACTATACCTTGTAATAAAAATATTGTTCATAAATATGCGTGATATTTTCATGCCATTTGTTTTAAGAGTTTTAAATATATTTTATATACAATTAGAAATAGATAATTAACCTTTATTTTAGGATACAGTACTATTTAATATTAACTTATAACATACAGTAACAAATTTAACGAATTCCGGACCTGTTACTAAAAGCAATATGGCCGTTTGCATTTTGTCCACTTCAATAAGTAAAATAAAACTAAAGACATTTTGCGCACCTAGCAATTAAATGTTACTTGATTTTTAGCTTTATTGTCATTACACGGTTGTTTTAATATTTTACAATGCAAATAACCATTTTTAAAAACAAAATAAACTAATGTGTTGCATGTCAACTACAAGTGTTTTGTATGCACTTTTTCGCATTGATTACTTGCATATTTCTAAAAATTTTAGAAGTTGTTTCAAAGTTTTATTGTGAGATTTTCATAATAAATTTTGGAATAGAAATACTGTATTACACACCAAAGTTTCGTTACTAGGATTTGGTTAAGAATTTTGCATATACAGTGAAGTGTCTCTAATTCGGACTAATTAAAACAGGGGTAATCCGAATCATCGTGGTTTTCGGATTACCGCGTTTGTAGAGTTACAATGTTTTATTTGTAAATAAATGCATTTAAAACATTTATTTAAAAAGAACTACAAAAATATTTACGCAAAAACTGTTTTAAAAACACAAGAAATAATATTCTGCATTAATATATCGTTAACCAAAAACGGCGGTGATTTTTACTTGTTTCCTGTTTTTTGAACTTAATACGTTAGATAGATTTTTCTTTTAAACCTTCTGGTATCACAGTTATTTCAAATTTTCACTGACGTCATCGTTTTGAAACCATCTTTAAAAAAGTCACAGTAGCTTGCAGAGTATACGAATCAGTGGAACCATAGCATTCGAGTGTGATAGCGCATACGTTGCATCGCGACTGCTTCCACTGTTTCGTATGCACCGTTATCCATGTATCCATCGTATCCATGTTTTGGATATTCCGCAGGTCTTTAAACATTTAACAATTTTTAAATTTACCAGAAAATCTTTTATGTATGGCGGAGATACATAAAGTCGTAATTCGTAAAAGAAGTATCAATTCTTTTTTAACTTATAAACCTTTCTAACTAATATGAATTGTGAAGTTGCAATGTAACCACTTCTAAAAAATACGTGACTTTTTATGATAAGAATTTGCCAGACAAATTTATATAACGTAAACATAAATAAAATAATAGCTATTTATGTAACAAGTACATAATGTAGGACTTTCTAGACAAGCCCAGTTTACGGCCGAGCGAGCTAAGCGAGCAAGGCCTATAAAAAGGGAGAGTCTATAAGGTCCGATTATGTAAGAGTTGCCTACAAAGCTTAATGTTGGATTCCTAAAATTGGGTAATTATCAAAAGAAAATCAGTTTATACATTTGACATCTATTCTTGACAGAAGAAAATTTGACTTGTAATATACAGTTGTCATACTTTATTTTACTACTATATACTTTATTTTACTACTACCACTTTATTTTACAAGTACAATAATAAGCCAGTTCACTGCCGCAAAAGAGTACTTTATAATGCAATCGGACATAAAATCATTTATTTTATTTACAACGGTAGTTTTGTATCAAATTACACAACTGAATATCCATTGCATTCGTTACTATAAACAAAACTTGAGGACTAAAAACAATTAATTTGAAAGTTCGGATTATCAAAACCTTTAAATCCGGATTACAATAAACCCAATGTATATAAAATGCTGGTCCGGATTATAGTGGTATTCGGATTAACATAGATTCGGATCAACGAGGCTTCACTGTATTCTCGTATGTGTAAAACAGCTCTTATTATACTCGATTATAAGGTCTGGTGGAATATAAGACCCTCTTACACTTTAGAGCAAAAATCTAGCAAAAAATGCGGTCTTATTTTCGACTAAATATGGCAATACTGAAATTTTAGACCAAAGTGTAATAGGAATTTTCTAAAAATGAAAGTACAAATACCTGATGATAACTACTTAAGAGGTACATGACGAAACTTTGTTTTATATAATTTTGTTTTTAATCAGTTAGGTGGATGTCACTTTGTCTATAAATTCGATTACCTTGTAGGCGACAGGTACATCATCGATTCCAATGCTTCATTATTATCATAATTTTTACTAAAATTCTTTTCTATGTAGTAAAGCTAGGGTACATGCAGCTATGTAATTTGTCCTTCTTACAATTCTTAATTTACCCCCATTTTTTGTGTGCTTTGTTTACAATTGTAATTGTAACAGGTTATTTTAATATACTCTGTGGCATATGAGCCAGTTTTAAGAAATTGGAAAAATTCAAGCCTATTGATTTCGTCGAAAATCATGAATCCGGCTAATTTTTTGTATAATAGTAGAAGATAGCAATATGGTTGAGGGTGTCTGGCAGATTTTCAAAAAGTCAATGGTAGACACGCTATAATCGGTTTAAGTTACCAATTTGTACATTTTTTGGGATTTTGGTCCATACGGCATTAATAGTTTCGTTGACAGTTTTGAATGGGGTTCTTGGTATTTAGTCCCAACAAAGGTCACCTATAGGTGCATTTTTGACCTTTTGAAAATTTTACCTCTAACCCTAGAAACGATCTGGAACACAATAGGAATAAATGTCTAATTGTATTGCCATCATCTATGTTATACAAAAAATTAGCCAGACTCTAGATCTTGAATAGTTTTTCATATTATTTAAATTTTTCGTATTATGCTAGAACCATCATAAGAGATTGAGGGCAATTGCAACAATTTTTAGTTAAAAGTAGTGAAGTAGCTAGCACTGAGTAGGCCCTGTATCGTATATTGCCCTCTAGACCCTACCAAAGAATAGATAAAGCAAGGTAAAAGAATATTTGGTGAATTGTTTTCAAACCGCAAAAGTCTAAATAAACAATGGAACTAAAGATACAGACGCTTACTTTAAGATGTTTTTTATAAAATGTCAAACCATGAGTTTTTTTGTAAACCATGAGTGCAACACGGCTGTGTGTGGTATTATTCTAAAGTTTTCGACAAAATCTATTCAAATATATCAAGAACATTTTGCAGTGGTCTGAACTGAACTTTTTAAAAATTGTTTTCTTGTTAACCGGTGAACACTTTTGACAATATTGGTTTATCTAGACAACTGTAACTAAAAAACCCACTTGTGTGTTATAGTCTTAAGGTTCTCAGCGAGACCTATGTAAATGCAGGTATAAAGAATATAACGCAGTGGTTTAAATTCAAATTTTTAATTTTTTTTTGTGTGAACACCTGAACGGGTTAACATGTTTGACATTGAAGCAGAACTCGCAGAATAAACCCAAGCAAAAATAGAAAATAATCAAAGCAAGTGATGAGAAAGGTAAGAATCCCAAGATACCCAGCCACCTTTCTCTGGGGAATGTCATTAGGAATCATTTCCGGACCAAATTTTAGTTGTATGAGTTAGAGGAAATCATGCAGCAAAACTTGTTATTTTACAAGATTTTCAGTAACATGGATGATGACAACATTGCCTTGAATAAACTTAAGAACAAGACTAAAAGATGCCATCCATTTATTCCTTACTAGCAATGAGTTCACTAAATATAATAAGTACACGCCAATCTGGATATGGAAAGACATTTCGGAGGTTATTCAATGTTAGGGTTATATTAGACAATCCAATGACTTGTCAAATATTTTTATTGTGACCCCGACGGGAATATTTAGCGATCATTTTGGTTTGGATTGATTAGACCATTAGGTAATCCAATAGTCTGTTGAATGGTGATTTAATGGCACTGATGGGAATATAATCGTGAGTTTGCCCACAGCGACCATATTGGTTAGGATTGCCTAATTTTCAGATTATTGAGGATTAGGTTCGTTTGCAGATAACATTTGAAGGTTATTTAAGGTCAGGTTCAACCGCGGATAACATTTGAGGTTATTCAAGGTTAGATTCGGTGGATTATTGAGGCCATGTTGAGGTTAGGTCAATTGTGACATGTTAAAGTTAAACTAGTGTAAATAAATTTTTCTGAATACATCAACTATTTTTATATGACGTCATTCTTTGTTTACAATGAACGTCCAGTTACTTCGCAAACACGCGTGTGTATGACCATAAATTTGAGGATAATTTGTGTTATATTTTATTAATGTGTTAAACAAGACGAAAGTGCACACCTTTCACCTATTTGCAAATTTATTGTAAAAATTTTGTCAAAAGTTTTGGTAAGAAATTTTGCATAAATCTTCGTATGTGTAAAACAGCTGTAAAATATATTCAATAATAAGTGAAAACAATGAGTGTAACTGGGTAATGGTAACCAGTATTTATTTAAAAAAAATTGTATTACAATACAATAACATCTATAATAGCGTTAACTGTTGTTTAATAATATAACATCCGGATGTCTACATTTCAGCCAATATTGATGCATGTAAACTTATGCTGACATTCTGAGACCCGCAATAAGCAAGTTTATTGACTGCAACAATTACAATAATTATCATAATTATGAAATACTATACAATTATTTTTTTTGCGATAATAAAAAAACAGTTTTGTTCAAACCGCTTGTCATTAAAAATTATCTTTCTGTTACTGCATTTTTATTGTTTCTTACAATTCTTTAAATAATGCCTACATTATGAAAAGTGTTCATTTAGCGAAAAAATGTTGACGCTATCTCTATTAATAAACAAGAAAACAGTTCACTATTTTTTCATGTAAATTCATATAAATCGAGGCTCGCGAGCCTCTTACGGCTCTCGCAAGCAAGTGGTGCTACTCTTATGCAAATGAAATATATGTATCAAATATGGTAAACTAAAACTGCTCATAACTGCTAAAAGTTATTCAAAAACAAAAATGAAAAAATGTTATTCAAAAAAAATATTGCTCTGATTCCATCAATTTTGTAACGAAAATCTTTAAAAATTAGATGTACTTGTGGATGCTTTATTATTTATGCTTAGTCCATCTTAGCAGTTAGCTGCCGAAAGTTTGGTTGATGACTTGTCAGTGCAGTTCGCACAAGCTCAGTTAAATGCTGATCAGTTAAAACAGACCGCTCCTAATTTTTAATAAATTTAAATGTTGAATACAAAGACTCACAACAATACGAAGTATTGACAATTAAGATTAGTTTCAGCGCGCACACTTTCATTTTAGGTTATTTTTGTTCCGGAACCAAGCGTCAAGAAATAAAGAAGTGGCTAACACTTCTCGAGACTTCAAGGGAAACAGTAGCAGCTCATTTTGTTACAGGAAGTACTAACAATAAAGTTGGTTCATTTGGGATGTCACCTAAATGCACGTCTAAGCGTGGCCCTTTCAAATATTCCTTCCTGAAATGTGACTTCCAAGGATAGTGTAGTTGGCCACCCCTGATATATAATAGCATATACTTTCCAAGATAAAAATTATTTAATTTACTTTTAATAAAATTGTCCCCTAGAAATGGGTATCTTTTATTACATTATTTACTTTTTATCGTTCGATAAAAACAAAAGTATAGCACTTAGAAAATGTAATATTTTACTGTTATATGTAGAAATAGATTTACTATTTGTTCGTTGACTCATTTCGTCCATGAAGCAGAAATTTCAGAAAAAAAGCAGTCCATGAACTTTTCGATTAAGCTTTTTTAAATATATAATTATTTTACTGTTTTATCGATCCTCATTTAGAAAGAATGTATCTAATATTTTAGCTGTATGTGAAAATTTTCTTTTCTCACTATTCAGATTCTTAACTGTATATGAACCAGTTGTAATGTACAGCTCATTGCAGTAGTAAAAAAAAATAGTGAGAATCTTCAATGGAAATTGCAGTTTTGTGCTAAACTGTTGAGTTCGAGTGATAACGAAACTGCGATATTTATCAAATATGTTTTTCCTATATAGCGAACATTATCAAGCAACCACCTCCTTCTACGAAAGGCTGCCATCTCATGCCTACGGCAACTAGCCCAAAGAGAGGCAAAAGAAGTTTGCGAACATGCAATGACACTAGCAAATGAAAGCAGGGATACTAATACCGTAGAAGGGTTATTAATCACCGAAACAGGTTTGCCGGGAGTTTTGTTCAGTATGTTGGATACAGAAACTGATGCTAGTTTAATTAAGGATATTCATGATACACTTACTAGCATGTTGCAAATGCTTGCTGCTGATAATCTTTCTCAATGGCTTGGATTATGTAAAGATGTTCTTACGGTTGCTGCAGGTATTTATAGTACTATTATTTTGTATTTTGATTTTCACATTGTTTGATTTCTTAGATAGTGCTAATTCTGAAGATCAAATTAGTGTTACTGCAATGGAAGGAGATGAACATGAAGAAACTGAAGCAGATGATGATCAAGTCGAGTTTCATGCAGACGAAGATTCCAATAGTCACACAGCTGTTCAACCAAGATGGCCAACTAGAGTATTTGCTGCTGAATCTGTTCGTAGAATAATAATTGCTTGTGAAGGCAACAACAAAAATGCACATTTTGATTTGGCTCAAGCAAAAGAAATGCAATTCAATAAAGGCAAAGGAGATTTTTTGGTTTTACATTTGTCTGACTTAATACGAATGGCATTTATTGCGGCTACAAGTGATTCTGATCCATTAAGATTGGAAGGTTTGAAAACATTACAAGAAATTATAGAGAAATTTTCAAAAGTTCCTGAACCTGAATTTCCTGGACATTTACTTCTTGAACAATTTCAGGCACAGGTAAATAGATAGAATTTATGGCTTATATTGCATAAATCAAGTAGGCAAAGCATATAGAGCAAACAAAATTCTTTTAATTTCATCATAATCTTTAATGCCTTAATTACTACTATTGCATCTTAACATATGATTTGTCTGACCAGTATATATAAAGATATTTTAAAGGGTATTAACCCTCTGACTACGGAAATAATTTCGGTTATACGGACGTTGGAAATGGGTCTTTTGTGACCCGGCTTTACATCAATTTCGAATAACATTTTACAGCAAAATGTTAATGCTACTAATAAAAGCGTACACATGATAATATATTTATAATAATGTTCTTCTACAACCATTTGCAATTATTGGAAAACAAACTATAAAAGATGAAACATTTGACATCCAGAAGTAATGAGTTTATTCAGTAAAAATTCTTGTTACAAATAGGGTAAAAAATTACTTTTTACACAACTTGCATACGTTGTTTACAGTAACCTGTTCATGTGTCCATCAAAAAAGTTTAAAACAACTATCGGGCTTATTACTATATTTGTTCCTGCATTCGGGAAACATGGTGTCAAGTCACCCGAGCAGGTTTTTCCAGAGTATACCAAGAGATTTTTTCACGAGATTTATTCTAAACCACCTTCATAACAGCTTTGAGAAATACACAAACGCCTATAGCGATATTTTAAAAAACAGTAGAATTATTTTTAAAAAAATGGAAAGTCTGTGTCACTTTAGACCCGTTTTCGTAGTCCGAGGGTTAAATTATAAGATAAATAATTTTGGAATTTTATAGGTTGGTGCAGCATTAAGACCAGCATTTTCACCTGAAACATCTTCACATGTAACAGCTGCAGCTTGTGAAGTTTGTTCTACATGGATAGGTTCTAGTGTGGCACGTGACTTAAATGATTTGCGAAGAGTTCATCAACTTTTGGTTTCGTCATTGGCAAAATTACAAAATAAAACAAACACAACTCAATTATACAACGAAAGTTTGACTACATTAGAGAAACTGTCTATTTTGAAAGCTTGGGCAGAAGTGTATATTGTTGCTATGAATGGAAACGGTTCAGCTCCAGGATGTAGTGCATTAGTTGGTTCTAATAATTCAAATAACGATGATGAATTTGGTGATTTTGAATATAAAGGTGAAAGCTTGTTGACATTGGTTCAGCCTGAACTAGTAAGTTTATCGCAGCATTGGATGGCTGCATTACGTGACCATGCTCTACTTTCATTACCTGCTGGTAAGAATAATTATGAAACTAATACTCTGTAATAAACAGTTTAAAATTGGTGTACTTTTTTAGAATTTGCCAGTCAGTTACCTCATGATGGTGGAGCGTTTTATACTAATGACACAATGGAATCATCAAGACCCCATTATGCAAATACATGGCCTCCAATCTTACATGCTGCTACATTGTGGTTAAATGCTGGAAGTTTTCAGAACACATCAACACAAGTAGGCACAGATAATGATAATGCACTTAATAACAATGGTTCAGATTGTAACGCAGATAAATTTCATTTATTATTTGGTAAGTGGAGCTTTACTGTAAGATAGATCCGATTCAAAATAAATGTATTGTAGGAATTTGTATGGAAGCATTGTGTAGTCCTCGATCTACCGAACCTCTTGAAAGTGTTATTACGTGTCTTCAAGCACTATACACTCTTCTAGATTCTTCATGGGCTAGAGAATTACTTATGGTGGATAAATCTTTAGGAATTGAACAGTGCAATGTTTTACATAGACTACTTTTAACTAGAGATAACCATGATGCCCAGTTGTTATGTATGGAAGTTCTGAAGCAAATTATTAAAGCTGCTCAAGAACAATTCGAAGGAGTTAAAAAGAAAAAATTAAGAGGTAATTATAATGTTCTATGTATCAATACCTATAGCCATCTCAGGCAGGGTAACTCTCTAAGAGTATTACAAAAATAATACAATATTTAATGTTGCCATCTTTGGCTTTGAGAACTGCTCTTACTGTACTTACTCTTTTTGAATAAAGAAACAATTTTGTGAATGTGTACTGTCGTTGCCTAGCAACAACATATTTCTGAACAGCTGAAATAAATTCCGAGACGTCACTTTGTTGGAGTCATATTTTTATACCTGTGTTCAGTATGGGTAACAAACCTTAAGATCTTTATTTCCAGTTCCTCTTTTGAATACTCTTCATGCTTTACAACACTTTTCTTCAAAATATTTTATAAATTTTGTGTTGGAGATAAATCTGGTGGCTAGGCATGCCAGTCAAGCAGTTTTCATTTCATTTCACTACTGCTCTGATTTATTTTTATTTAAAAATAAAATACAAAGCTTTGCCTGTTTTGTAATGTACCACTTCCAGAAAATGAAGCTGTTAAAGATAGTGGGTATACCAACTCGAACAAAAGGGAAATACCCTATTATTTGTGTTTATTATTAGTATGTAGTTTTTAGAGTAAACAAATTAAGTCAGGGTTACATTATAGCTAAAGAAACTCATCCATAATGCAATAATAATGTATTAAATGAATGTAAACATTCCATTTCTTTCTGTCATCTCATCAGTCATTTCTCATGCTCAATACACAGACTAAAACCACAAACAAAATGAAATATGATACCGCCACTGCGTATAATTACCCAAATATTGTTTTTAAACTTACTCTTTGGCAAACAAGGTATTTGATCTTATATGTGAAGTAGGCCGTGACATGTTCCAGCAATGGCCAAAAAGGCATAAGAAGTTTTTGTTCCTATTGACGAGTGCTATCACACATTTAATTTATCCAAAAGTTATCATGAACACCATGTATACAAAATAACATTTATTAGTAGTTAGTGTTGGGCAGCATAGAGGTTGTATGTCCGCGTACCCTAAAAATTATTTCACGCACCCCACGTTGAATACTAATGCTCTAAAGGACATAATAGACCAAATGCATTTCATTGTTTAAATCAAGTTCTAAACCATCCCTAGCCAAGTGATATTTTCGTTATTTTAAAACCTTATCCTGAACTTTCGGTGATCGGCGGTAACTCCCGGGTGCCATCTAGAAAGCGATTTAACAGGTTTTTTACAGTCTGCAATTCACGTAGAGATCTTCAATACTGCGTTAATTTTCGTGCTGTCAGCAATGCCGTTGTCAAATGTCTCAAAAAAGATGTTATTATTAGAAAACATATCTTTGAGATTTGACGCCTTGCATGTTGTAACAAGATCGTACTGGATTCATGACTTCAACAAGCTCTACAATAAACGTGGAACCCACAAGGCTCTTCTTTGATAGTCGTCATTATTAAATGCAAATAAAAAAGAAAAAATACAAAATTTAATCATTTTCTTCTCTACAACACGGCTTCCCTCTAGCTAAAATGCGCGATCTTAACCAACATGTTGAATCGCTACGCGGCAAAGAAATATAGCAACCCTCTAAGCACATGTGATATGGACGCTCCGATAAGTTGTACCATGTTTTTATTAATCGCTTACCCGCCAAGAAAACCGCTTACCTCTACCCTCTAAGCAAATCGCCTGCAGTATGGCCGTAACCTAAAATCTTACGGTTATCTATGGTAGCCACAGCAAGCAGGTTGCAATAACAAGCGAGCGTGCAAATAATATCGAAGTATGGGGTTGATGAAGGTGGTAACGGACGGGTAGTACACGGGGTCTGACAAGGATGAGACCTCCAGGCTACACACAGTGAAGTCTCGGAAAAGGGGAAAGGGATGAAAGGATGGGACCTCCAGGCTACGCACAGTGAAGTCTCGGAAATGGTACGGTAGAGGATGTAAGGATGAGGAATAGGTCGGGCAGAAAGGGGTCGGTAAGAGGTGTTAGTCTTATATTCCTTGGCTTGGTCTGGTCTGCTGGGCTGGATGGTCCGGCTGGTGATGAGTCCTGGTCGCGGACTGAATAAATGGATTATTATACGTGGATTATTTTAATTTAATTATTATGTACAAACCAGGGGTAGAGTCGTATCGTTTAATTCTGTTTTTGTAAAAGGTTTAATTAGGTATAATGAATTAAATGTAGCGTTAAAAGATATAAGTTCGATTAATAAGTTTAAAATTGAATTAAAAAAATATATGCTTGGTTAACTTCGTTTTTTGGTTAATTTTGTGGTTAATTACTTTTTTTTTAATTGATTTTGTGTTAATTTTATTTTTGGAGATTTAACTATCTGTTTATTTGCTTTATTTTATTTAATAAGTTTTGTACATTTTGTTGTAATGAAAGTTTATTTATATTGAAAATTATTGGGTTTAATTAGTATTCTAAATAAAGATTATTATTATTATTATTATTTTTATTATTATATGGGTGCTAGGGAAGGTATGCATGCTCTCGCTTGAGTCCGCTTATCCGAGTGGTTTCAGATTGCACGGAAGATCATCTTTTTTTTTAATTGTTATTTAACGTCATCAACAGCTTAGCTTATTAGCCGTCATATTCACTTTTATTACCAAAACAATTAACTAAAATCTGTATATGAAAACATTTCTAAATTCAATTATTCAATTTAAACTTATTAAGGTCATACCAGTTTTGCAACATATTTCGGTCATTTTGTAATATTTCACAATTCTAAGTACTATTCACAATTGTAGACAAATTGTAAATCATCATCAAAAAAGATTTGAGAAAATTTAGAGAGTTCAAATCTGTAACAACTTGTACAAGACTTCGTATAAAATCTTCCATGGTATCAAATAGGCCTTAAATACAAAAATTATTCTGTTTCTAAATATGACCCTTGTGGTACCTCTGAGAGGACCGGACCTAACTATGCGATAAGTATATATATTTGAAATAGAAAAATAATGTGAACTAAAATTATTGAATAATATACAGGGTGTTCTATTTAAAAAAAAATACTCTTTTTCTATCATCTTGTATAATATATGAATTTTTTTTTGACCTGCAGTTAATATTATTTTTGGTATTCTATGTATTACATAGGAAAGTATTTTAACCAATAATCATCTAAAATTCGTGTTTTTGAAAATGCTCAGATTAATGTGTTTAAAAGTGTATGAATTATTGAGAGACTGTACTAGACCCATCCATACAGTATGGATCTATTAATCTGGACCCCTGTTAATTCAAAAGTCCTACTAATCCGAACTGGAATTTCAGTTCATTGGGGTTTCTTTTAAACCCATAATCACCCATTATTAATAACAGTAATTAAATAATTAGTATTAAAATACTTTTCATTAATAAAATTCTTAATTTTTATCAACAAAATCCACACATGTGTATGCACAGTAAATGAGAAAAACTTCAAATTTTACTGTAACTTACAGCTGTCATGTAGGATTGGTTACATAATTGTCAGGGGTGTCGACAGGTTTAACGTGTTACTTTAATAATTGAACATATGCAGGAAATTTGCATGTTTAGAGATATAAGAGTCACTGTAAACTGCAAAAGTATATAAGTAACTTTTCAAAGGATCTCAGAAATCCAAAAATTAATTAATATTTTTTGGAATAGAGATTGGGAATTTACTTGGGATGGGATATTTACTTGCGATAACTCCAGGGATTACCCAACCCTGATAACCAATTAGTCTTGGAAGGTTTTAGGTAAAAATATCCAGAGTGGATATTTTTGACGAGGATTAGAATTAGGGATTAATTTTTCCAAAATATTTTTTGGGATGCTAATTGAGGATTACATTTTTAAATATTTTTTGCTGGGAATTAGCGGGTATTCCTCTAATTTCTGATGAGGATTAAAAAAATTTTTTTAGGTCTTAGGATTTGGGGATTTTTATTTAGATTTTTTAAAAATAATTTTTGCTGATTGGATTTTTAAAAATATCTTTTGGGATTAGGGATTGAGGATTGAATTTTTAAAAATATTTTTGGGATTCAGGATTAGATTTTTTTAAAATAATTTTTGCTGATTGGATTCTTAAAATATTTTTTGGGTTTAGGGATTGAGGATTGAATTTTAAAAAATATTTTTGGAATTAAGGATTCAGGATTAGATTTTTTAAAAATAATTTTTGCTGATTGGATTTTTAAAAATATTTTTGGAATTAAGGATTCAGGATTAGACTTTTTAAAAATAATCTTTGCTGATTGGATTTTTAAAAATATCTTTTGGAATTAGGAATTGAGGATTGAATTTTTAAAAACATTTTTGGGATTAAGGATTCAGGATTAGATTTTTTAAAAATAATTTTTGCTGATGGGGATTTTTAAAAATATTTTTTGGGTTCAGGGATTGAGGATTGAATTTTTAAAAATATTTTTGGATTAAAGATTCAGGATTAGATTTTTTAAAAATAATTTTTGCCGATCCAGGAATTACGCAATTCTGATAGCCAAAGAAGGTTTAAGATAAAAATACCCAAAGTTCGATAATCCTCCAATTTTTGACGAGGGTTAGAAGTTAAGGATTGGAGATTGAATTTTTTAAAAATATTTTTTGTCATTAGGGATTGGAAAAATATTTTTCGGAGTTAGATTATTAAAAATTTTTGCTTGGAATTGATTTAATCTTAATCTCAGATTGGTGATGACTAATCTAGGGATTACCTAACCCTGGATGTATACAATTCTGTTATAAAGTGTTTTAGTTCTATAATTATTGAAATCTGATCAAGATAATGTTACTTATCCATTTATTATTGTTTTTAGAAATTCTTCCAGCAAATCAAGAATTAACTACTACAACTGAAATTGATCTCTTAGGAGAAGGAGGAGAAACAGGAGAAATTATACCAGGAAAATCTTTAGTTTTTGCTGTTTTAGAAGTATGTTTATGTTTATTGGTTCGTCACTTACCAAATTTAAGTCCGTCTCCAAATTCTGCTATTGTAACCTCGTTACGAGTCATGCAACCATCAGAAGATTCTGGCCTACTAATAGCATCGGCTATTACATCTATGGAAAACCTACATAAATTATGCTCTCCCAAAGGTATGATATCTCAAATAAAAACCACATTTATCTTGTAATAGACATAATGATGCTTTAGGGGCAGTTTCGATTTTGCCAACAATTCTATATTTGACCACAGGAGTTATAAAAGAAGTAGCTACAAAAAATGTTAATGACACTACTATTTTGGCAAATAGTGCTGCAGTACAAGCAGCATTGCATTCTTTAAAAATTCTAGCAACTGATAGATATAGCAAAGACACAACATGCAATGAAAATTGGCAGAAACTCCTACAAAGTGCCCTTGCAAAAGTCATAGACTTAGCTAAAACAGGAAGTGATGAAAATAAACTAGATGAAGTCACAATGATGTTGGCCATTGCTGTGTTTGTTCTTCATGCACCTGCCCAAGTAATTACTGCTCCTAATTTACAATATCCATGCATAAATCATTTTCGACAATGCCTGCAAAACTCTAATACTGCAGTATGTACTGATTTTCTATTTGTTGTGATTAATTTATTAATGATAAATTTGACAGGTTCGTTTAAAATGCGTTCAGAGTTTAAAATCAATATTCTCACATCCTGATCGTTCTGTCGCTACACCTTACATTCATGCATTGGCACCAAGATTAGTTGAATTTTTATATTCAGAATGTGCTCGGAAGATTTTCACCGATGCAGAATTATCATTAACATTGGAAAATATTGTAACAGTTGAATCTTTAATTACCTTGGCCGAGCCACAGAATCGTAAGTTGCTAATTTTATTTTAAGATTTATCTAGTTTTTACAATGAATTATATTATTGCTATCCTAGGAGATATTTTGCAAGGCAAGTATTTATTTATTGATTAACATACAGTAGGGTGGAACGAAAAAAACCAAGTTTTGATTTTTAATTTGTAATAGTGCGGAAAAGTTGGCTTTTGGTGTAGATAAAATAAACAAAAAATATGAAAAATATTGGAGCACGTTTTGAGGTGCCGCAAGGACGATAAAGTTTCATAAAATTACAATTTTCAAGTTTTTTAAGAAGTTTTCAAATATATTTTTTTTATTTCAAATACTGCCAAAAAAGCAGTTTTTATATCACAAAAGACATACAATTTTTTTTACCTTTTTACATTATGTCTTGAGGTGCTGCAAGAGCGGTAAAGTTTTATAAAAGCACACATTTGAAACTTTTTCAAAGATTTTTACGTGTCTCATTATGCAATAAAAAGTTTCAAATAGGCGTTTTAATATGAATAGAAATATAAAAACAGTTTAACTATTGCATTGGCTGGCATCTGGGAGCATGAGTCATTGCCGTAGCGGTTTGGTGGGGCGTGGGTGGAAGGCTTTGATTTGTTTGCCTGTGGTGTCAAGCTCAGATCAGGTGTAACGTGTCAGTCACTTGGAACTGTTGTAAATACTGGACATAAAAATGGTGTGATTTCTTTGATGGAAAATAAAATAGGAAGACCTTTACAATGGTTAGTTTGTTTGTTCCATTGAAATAAGCTACTTTGATGACATGACCATCTGAATGACATCTTTTTTGTCATTTAGATGGTAAAACGAAAGGACTCAATGAGTTTAAAGGCGAAATATTTGTATGGCTGTATCAAGTGGAAATTCCTCACTAGAAACCCTGGAAAAATTGCTCACTCCGTATACATAAATTGTATGTGGCAACTGAAAACCTTAAGATTCTGGCGAAGTACATTGTGAAAGTGTATGCACCTGTGTGGTTTAACATTAAGTTAAAACCTTCATGTACTTATGGTGCCAAATATCTGTATCTCATATTCACGCTATCTTTCTGATGATTTCAAGAACGTTCTTGACCTGGTTATTCGAAGAAATGGGTACTTTGCTGCTACAGGAAATCTTCTTTTGTCCATGCTATATGTTGAGAGCAAAATTGTAAGAGAACTTGGTTTACGACGTGTTTTAAAAGCTAGGACAGAAAGTAGAGACGGAGTCAGGAAGTTTACAGTTCCAAAGATAAACTTTGACACAAAGGATTACATCAACATGATATCATGGGCTGAAAATGACGTAACTGAACCCCCTTGGTAAAACATGTTTCCAGTGACTCTCTCAAAGAATTTATACAGAAGACATCTGAAGCTCAAACAAATAGTAAAGTGAACCCACTTATTGACTTTACCCGGCTTCCTTGTCATACGAAAGAGAGGGGTATATAAGCAAAAATTGGCTCACGCGAGAGTATCCCTAAATTTAATACAAAAAACAGTTTAATGTGACAATTACGTCAGAATAATGTGTCAAAATAAATATTTTGCAACTGATTTGACGAGCTTTTATTTCAACTTTATTTACTACTATTTGTAGCAACAAAAATGTTCGCTAAAGTTTCAAAATTAGTAAAAAATACAAACTTTTTGACATTAAAAAATATTTTATTATTTTTTTAATTTTTGGGCGAGGAATTAGGATGGCGGAGCATCCTTTGAACCTCATGGCACCTACTAGAATTTAGCCAGAATTTAGGGGGAATTCCACCCCGAGTAGGGATATTTATTGTGCCAAATATCGCGGGACCTACAGTTCTACTTTCTATCCGAAAAGAACGCATGTTTTAAGTTTTTCTCCGCTATGAAAAATTATCAGTTCGGCCGGGGATCGAACTTGCGATCTTTGGATTATGAAGCAAACATGCAAACTACTAATCCACCGAGACTGGTTTATTTTATTATTATTATATTTTGTAATTAATAATTTTTTCCAATTCTAATGCTTATACTTGTATTTGCAACTATCTTTTGTAACATTATATGTCCGAGAAAACCATAAAAAATAATTTATCAAAGTTTATAATTTTTCAATTTTTTCAATTTTTTTACAAACTATAAGCTCTTTGCGGCACCTCAAGATGTTGTCGTATAGCAACCAAATTTTTTTTCTTCTTCATTTGAACCTAAAAGGCAACTTTTCCCCACTATTACAAAACTAATAGGAAAAAAAATAAAAAAAGGCCACTTTCGTTCCACCCTAATATACAGGGTGAATTTGAAAGGTGAGTGATGAGTAATAGTACTCAGTAAGTGATGGCACCAGTAGAGCCAATATTGCCTTATAAAAATCTTTTGTTTTCTAGGAAAACAAAAAGCTTTAGAAACATGCAAGAGTTTTTTTAGGGACACAGTGCATCGTCACCTGGTTTACCAATTAATGTTTTTTTTTTTAGTAATACATTTTTCAATTCCAGAGACTACTAAATGATAGGTCCTACTTTTGAAAAGGACATTTTCCAATGAAATTTTGGTCTATCAGGTGACTGTTCCTTGTTTCTTGTTTTTTAGTAAACCTCTACACCTACTCCATGCCTCATGAAATACTATTGGAAGATTTCCTAACAGCAGGGCCGGCGCGAGGCGAGGCGCGATCTCCGAAACCCGGCGCCGCGTTACAACTTACAAATACGCGCGCTTTCTCTGCTGCTGTAGTCAAACCGATGTTTCCGTCTCACTTAACGACTGGTAAAGCAAACTCCTACCATTCAACCTACGTAAATCTTGATGACGTAATTAAAAACTTTGCAACGAAAAAGGCCACAGAAATAATTTTTTAAACTCCCACTTTCAAAATGACATTAAATGCAAACGTAGTGTTCACGCACTCGTGCTTTAAAAACATTCAAATGGCACTGGTCTTTTTAGCCTCTCTAAAAATAATTTGATTTGATAATAATAAAATTTGGAACAATTTTATTCCCATCAAACAGTTTTTTACCAAATTAGTGTCATTTTCACGAAGATTTTATGCTGATTCCGAATATATGTCATTTTTAGGGCAAACGCCCCTAAGCCTCCTAAAATGGTTACTACCAACCTAATCTCCACAGAAACGCCACTGCCTAACCAAAACGCTATGCAAAAGTGTTAACCTAACCTAACCTAATCTAAACGTAACCTAACCTAATATAAACCTAACCTAACCTAAACCTAATTTAACCTAATTAAATTGTGTAATTTACAATTACACAATTTGGCAAACATAGAAACTTAATTTCCATGGAAATTCAGCATATTGTAACGTTCTTTCTAAAATAACAAAAATGCTGTTTAATGGTCTATTAACAAGAGAAATTTTATTTACATACACTAATTTAATCTTAACTAATTATTTAACACTATAATTATAAACTGTTAACGAACTTAAATGCTAACGGATGATTATAAACCCTCGACATCTCAGTTGCTGTGAAATTTAAAACTTATGTGTTTTATTACTCAAAAACAATAATTTTTTGAAAGTCAACTAATTAATTAATAACTATAATTAATAAATTACATTAATTTATTATCCGTTTTAAATTTCACAGCAACTGAGATGTCGAGGGTTTATAGTCACCTGTTAGATATTTACAAAACTATTTATTTATTATTACAACATTTATTTATTCACTGCTATTTAACTACTAATAACACAAAGCACATTATTCAATTCACCGGTTCAAGATATAATTGATTCTCTGTATGCGACGGTCTATTTTATATATCCCTACAGAAGTGTGTAGAATTCTCCAGAAAATACTGGATGGTGTATTGTACCTCGTCTAGAGGTACGTCATATGCGAACATTATGGATGGGCCGGGAGCCTTCTAGCTTGTTCGTCGCCCGTGTAGGGGTTTTTCCATTTGTTACAATATTTTTACTTTTGATCTCCAATTCTGGGCCTTGTGGTGTGTTCTTCCCAAATATGATTTTGGGTGATTTGGTAAACACCCTTAAACCTCCAAAATTGGTTGCTACCAACTTAACCTCCACAAAAACGCCAGTTTCTAAACAAAATGCTATGCAAACGCACATTCAAATTTTTTCTCAACCTAATCTAACCTAACTTATCCTAAACCTAACCTAACCTAATCTTACCTAACTAAATTGTGTAATTGTAAATTACACAATTTACAATTACAAATTTAGTTGGCTATCATAAAAACTTAATATAATTCTTATTCATTTCCATTTAGATTAAGTATATTTTTACTTTTGATCTCCAAGTTTGGGCCTTTGGGTGGTGTTCATCCCAAAAATGATTTACATATTAAGAATCAGCATTTTTTGGGGAAAACACCCCTAAACCTCCAAAATTGGTTGCTACCAACCTAACCTCCACAAAAACGCCAGTACCTAAGCAAAACGCTATGCAAAAGCAAATTCAAATTTTTCCCAACCTAACCTAACCTAACTAATTGTAATACAGTGTAATTGTAATTTACACAATTTGGCAATCATAGAAACTTAATATAATTATTATTCATTTCCATGGAGATTAAGGATATTTTTACTTTTGATCTCCAAATTTGGGACCTTCGGATGATTGCCCCAAAAATGATTTACATATTCAGAATCAGCATAAAATCTCCGTTAAAAGGACACCAGTTTCATCAAAAAATGTTTGTTGGAGGAATTCTTTAATCATACCTAAAATTTAATTTAGAAAATGCCATTTTTATCAGAATCAGAAATATCAAAATTTTATCAGAAATCGCAAAAGAAAGATTCTTCTTCTTTACGTGCCGTGCTTTGTTGCAGAGCGTTGGCATTTCCCTCCTATACTGTTGTGTTGTGCCGTGTTCAGTGATCACAAGTATAGGGGCCTACAGCTTAAGGTGGATTCCGAACCACCCCAAGTACATAGTACTTGGATTTTTTTATTAATTTCAGAGAAATTTCCTGGGCAAAGTATACCTCGGTGGTTTGCCATTGCCTTCAGAGGGAGCAGCGATTTTTAAAAATCCGGTGATATATTGGCCTGGGTTCGAACCCGGGTTCCTTGGTCGGTAGTCCCACACGCAACTAACCGAGCCACAATCGCTCTCTAAAGAAAGATTAGTAATCGATAATTATTCCACTGGCAAATGTGCAAGCGCCATCTATTGGCAACAAGAGAATGCTATTGCCTACTTGGTTTTATGTTTACTTTGAATTCGAAACAGTATTACAGATGTTGGTTAATTACGTTTTTTTATTGTTAAAGTTCGTTATAAAAAATCTTGTGCAAAAACTCGATGGGCGTAGTCATCTTCGACGCATTCTCGCAAATAAACCACTCGCTCCTTCGTCGCTTGTGCTTCAAAAACTGCACTCATGCCCAGGTTCGCGTATTTCGTAAATAACTATAATGATACTATATAATCCTATTGTAGTATGTAATAATGTGTTTATAATAAATAATTTATTTAGAAGTTGTCTTAGGTCAAGTGCATTTTTGAACTCGGCCCCTCAAAAGCTTATGCCGCCCCTGCCTAACAGTTGTCTTTGGATCTACAGATTACAATTAAAGTATCCAAAAACTTTGAAGAGGTGGTATAAGGGAGGGAACCCTCAATATAATTTCCTGAAACTTAGCATGGAATAGGTGTACTATATTTCAATCTAGAAACATGAAAAAACTTCAGGCCAAACTTTTTTTCTCATCAACTAAAAATCATTAACACTCGGTTTTTATTTGTAACCATCTTTTAAAATTCACCCTGTATAAATTATCAAGTGCCTATAATTAAACACTTAATTCTACAACAGGAATCCAAATGCTAGCCCTTTTGGTTCCAGTTCTCATAAGTTACTTATTAGAAGGACAAACTTTACGAACTGCAAGTAAGCATTCCACAATGCTTCATGAAGTGAGTCTGCAATGGCTTATGAAAATAGGACCTAAATATCCATTGGTAAGTTCTTACAACCTAATACGCAATACAATATTGTAACATATTCTTTATGAAAATAGGAATTTAAAAAATTAATGAGTCAGTCGACTGAATTACGTACAAGACTGGAGAATGCTGTGAGAGTTAATCAACAAATGCAACAACGTGTAAAAATAGATTGTAATATTAGTAAACCCCTCTCTACACAAGCACCATCTATAAAATTAAAGACAGATTTTAGTAATTTTTCCTAAACATGCATTTATAACTAACGTTTTAAGTTTATAAAGATTATTATTTATTTCATTGTTTCTGAATAATAGTTGTGAATTTTCTTGTTTTAAATTAATTCGTAATTTATTATCTGTATATAGTTTATTGTTTGAAAAGTAAACGTTTCTATATATTTATTCAAGTATTTATTTTGTTTTTATTTATAATGTAATTACATAATTTATTATTCGATTTGACTTTTGGATATCATTCTTTTATTTAACGCCTACACTACGTGGGAATCAACACCTAAGGTCATATATTCCCCATCTAATATGCAACACAATCACACATGCCCATAGTTGAAGTGCTGGATTTGTCAATTTAGAAAAATCCTGCCGCCCCAAGACCCACGACCTTTGGAATACGAGTATTCTCACACCGTCTACTGCCAGTTTTTTTTATAAATCTTATTTCAATTAATTGCAATATATATTTCAAGTGACACCTACACTACGTAGCATCCATGACTAGATATTGATTGACTGATATTGTTATTTCAATCATTATCATTTTTTTATTTTTTTTATTTATTTTAATCAGCAATCAGAATACATATTCTATAAGCTAATAGTATGTTATAGTAGTAGGGTGGCATGATGAGATTTCGTCCATTGGCGAAATCACAAGTACTTCAGACTAAGTCCATTGGCCAGTGTCTTTTGAGTCTTCTGTTGTCTTCTCTAGTTAACAGCGGTTCAAGTAAAGGGGTTGTTGTGTGTTTCAAGTCTTGAGTGATGAGTAGTACTTTTATGTTGGATGATGTCCTGTACAAAATTTATTTTGAGGTCAGTATGTAGTGTTGCGTTGGTAACAAACCATGGTGCATTTGCAATTGATCTCAGGATTTTTGATTGGCATCTTTGGACTATATTGATATTAGATTTACTGGAGCATCCCCATAGTTCTATACCATAAGTCCAAATGGGGATAATAACCGTTTTATAGATTAGAATTTTGTTTTCTATAGCCAATTTTGATCTTCTTCCGATTAACCAGTGTAATTGTTTGGCTACTAAGTCTATTTGTTTTCTTTTCTTTAGGATGTGATTTTTCCAAGTTAATTTGCTGTCCATATTCATTCCTAGATATTTTACTTCGGTTGTTTTGGGTATTACTTCGTTATTAATGTATAGGTCAGGAGTTGGGGATTTACGAAGTGTGAAAGTAATGTGATTGGATTTATGTTCATTTATTTTGATTCTCCACTTTTCAAACCAGTTGTGTAGTGAGTTAAGATGTTCTTGTAGGTCTGAGACTGAGCTATCGGGGTTTTCGTTTATTGATAGTATGGCAGTGTCATCGGCAAATGTTCCAAGTGTTGTATTTCTGGAGGTTGGTATGTCCGATGTATAGATAACATACAACAGCGGACCGAGAACACTGCCCTGCGGTACACCTGCTCTTATTGGGTGGAAATCTGATTTATCATTGCCTACTTTTATTTGAAATTTCCGGTCACTGAGATATGATTTAAGTATACTAAAGTAGGATGGAAGAATTTGTTTAATTTTAAATAAGAGCCCAGTGTGCCAGACTCGGTCAAATGCTTGACTAACATCCAAGAATACTGCGGAACAGTAGCATTTGTCTTCAAGTGCTTTATTTATTTTATCTGTTAGTCTATGAACCTGCTGGATAGTCGAGTGATCTCTGCGAAAACCAAATTGATGATGTGGGATCTGTTCTTCTGGGATGTCAGGGTGAATTCGACCAAGGATAAGTTTTTCAAAGACTTTAGAAATGACTGAAATAAGGCTTATTGGTCGATAGGAATTAACGTCTGTGGGATCTTTCCCTGGTTTGGCTATAGTTATTATTTGAGATAGTTTGAACTGCTGTGGCCAGTACTGTAGCCTTATTATTCCATTAAATATATAGGTTAATAACACTAGTGCTTTTCAAGGAAGTTCTTTTAGCATTTTAGGCGTTATTTTGTCAACTCCCGGTGCTTTTTTGAGTCCCAGGAATTTGATCTCATTTTGAATTTCACCCGGAGTGGTAAGTTTCAGTTGTTGTTGAGTCTCAATTGGTCTTGCTATGTTTGACTCCATTTCAATATCTGGATCGTCTTTGTGGGGGGTAAAGGTATTTGAAAAATGTGTCGCAAAGACGTCAGATTTTTCTTTGTTGCTTTTCGCCCAAGGTCCAATGGTTGGTAGTGATTGTCTAACAGGTGGTGCATAAGTTTTGGGTTTTGCATTTTTAATGGGCCGCCATATTGAGTGATCATATCTGTTTAGGTTACTTAAATAGACTGCAAACGAATCTTCCCTCAATTGTTTAAGTTTAGCTTTTAAGTTGTTGCTTAGTTGGTTATATCTGGTTTTGTCGAGTGGATTGTGTGTGCGGTGCCAGATTGTTCGAGCTTTTCTTTTTTGCCGTAGAAGTTGTTTAATTTGTAGTGGGATAGTGTTTGTATCTTTCTGTGGGTTGAGTAGCAGAGTAGACTGTTTTGCAGCTTCTTGCAGTAGTTTGATCAGATTTTCTGTTGCGATCTCCAGATCATCAGTTGTTCGCAGTTGTATATTTAACTTTATACTGTTTGTAAGTATACTTCTGTATTCTTCCCAGTTTGTTTTGTGGTTATGGAGCTTTGGATCTTCATGTTGGGGTAGGATGGTTGAGGAAATAGTTGCTATGACTGGGGTATGGTCAGATGATAGGTCTAAATTAGGGGTTATATGCGTGTAGGCTGGTGAGAGGCCGTTTATTACGAAGAAATCTAGTAAGTCTGGCGTTTTTGTAGGTTCTTTACAATTATTCCCCCCTCCTATCGTTGATCCCAGAGCCGAAAAATCTTTCCTGAATCCAGACTCGCTCTTATGGCTCAGTAAATATCGTTATACTCTGGAGTAAAAACAACTTCCGGGTTCCAAGACCATGTCATATTAAGAACACTGGAGGAACTTAACGTTTTGGAACCAACTCATATGCGGAAAGAAAAGGCACAAGGACCTAAACAAATGTAATATAAAATAAAGCAAAAAAGGGAGGGGGAGAGAGATAGCAGAAGACCACAGTAACTCAACATGTGAACCATGCCAGAGGTGAAATCCTTTTTTTCTTGAAAGATTTTTCCAAGCTTGATCTCATGTCAGCCCAGGGATTAGGGATTGAGAATTGAATTTTTTAAAATATTTTTCGGATTAAAGATTTAAGATTAGATTTTTTAAAAATAATCTTTGCCGATTGGATTTTTAAAAATATTTTTTGGGTTTAGGGATTGAATTTTTAAAAATATTTTTGGGATTCAGGATTAGATTTTATAAAAATAATTTTTGCCGATTGGATTTTTAAAGATGTTTTTTGGGATTAGAGATTGAGGATTGAATTTTTAAAATTATTTTTGGGATTAAGTATTCAGGATTAGATTTTTTAAAAATAGTTTTTGCTGATTGGATTTTTAAAAATATTTTTGGGATTAGGAATTGAAGATTGAATTTTTAAAAATATTTTTCAGATTCAGGATTCAGGATTAGATTTTTTTAAATAATTTTTGCCGATTGGATTTTTAAAAATATTTTTTGGGTTTAGGGATTGAGGATTGAATTTTTAAAAATATTTTTGGGATTAAGGATACAGGATTAGATTATTAAAAAGTAATTTTTGCTGATTGGATTTTTAAAAATATCTTTTGGGATTAGGGATTGAGGATTGGATTTTTAAAAATAATTTTTGCCGATTGGATTTTTAAAAATAATTTTTGCCGATTGGATTTTTAAAAATATTTTTTGGGATTTGGGATTGAGGATTGAATTTTTAAAATTATTTTTGGGATTAAGTATTCAGGATTAGATTTTTAAAAAATAATTTGACACCTACACTACGTAGCATCCATGACTAGGCTTGTTAGATATTGATTGACTGATATTGTTATTTCAATCATTTAAGTTCTTTACAATTAATCCCCCCTCCCATCATTGATCCCAGAGGCGAAAAACTTTTCCTGAACTCAGACTCGTTCTTATGTTGGTCCAGATGGCTCAGTAAGTATCGTTATACTCTGGAGAAAAAACAACTTCTGGGTTCCGAGACCATGTCATATTAAGAACACTGGAGGAGGGGAGAGAGATAGCAGAAGACCACAGTAACTTAACATGTGAACCATGCCAGAGATGAAACCCTTTTTTTCTTGAAAGATTTTTCCAAGCTTGATCTCATGCCAGCCAATCAGATCTTATATTTTATTGTCGTCATTTCTTGCAGTATTGACCTCTGCTGTTTAATGCTGATAAAATGGATGTAGGTCTGTTTGATACTGAAGTACAAATTTATAGATGTATAAAGTTAAAATCGTCATTAACAGACAGTTTTAAGTTTTGAAGAAGCAAGGAATTTGTTTGCAGTTCAACTTTAACTTAATTCCAATTATGAAATGTTTACTTTTTAAATATATTTTTTTAATTGCATTAAAAGGTATTTATTGTTACTTGTGTAATTTAATATTTTAATCTTCCATTTTGTAAATTTTAAATAAGTTTTCTTCCCTAACTTGCTACCAGTATTTATTGATAAAGTACATATATGAGAACAAATAGATATAGAACTTAATAAATGTACTGATCGTAATTATTAATGAGAATCCAAGATGTTAGGAACATCAATAATAAATATTTAATTCGAATTTGTGTTTTATTTATTTATAAATTTAATAGTATTTAATATTTTGATACAGTACAACTCGTTTATAAGATAATTGGCGGGGCTAGTTCAGTTTCTATCTTATATGCAAGGTTTAGAAAAGCAACCTCAATTGAAAGAAAAAGCTATGATTATGTTTTATTAAACATCACTAAGTCAACTTATCACTAATTGTAATACAATAAACTATAAATATATGCATATATACTTAATAAGGTTAAGTAAGTAACAATTACTCTTCTGTTTTAAAAAATGTTCACTTACCAAATAAAACTGTTGAAATGCCTTTGTAAAACAAAACAAGTATGTAATTAACCTTTAATAGTAATAATATAATATTTATTCTGAATAGGAATTATACAGAATCACAAGGAGATGATTCAGCATAAGCCGCTCTTCCATCATTCCCTTGGAGTACAAGAATACAAATAGCAGTATTACACAGATAATACAATCATACAGAAAACAAAATAAGGTAAATATATGATGGAAAAGGGTATCTCATTATAAATGTTTGTGACAGTTGAAACAAATGTTATTTTCCCAGATTAAATTCACTTTTAAAATCTTCAAAATATTAATACTTACGTTACAATAATGCTCAAAATTGCCGGCTTGAGATCTTATCTTTACAAATTTATTTTCAGGTCGCGGGAATTAGTTCCATAGTTTACTGATTTGAAAAGAAGAGGATTTAGGTTTCTCATAAGACATAATAAAAAAGGTATTTGTTGAGCTCCATCGACTTGTAAGTCAAATCTATATTCTTTAAACTTTAACCAATGTCCACAAGCAGAAAAAGACACTAGCAATAAATTAGAATGATTACTAATCAGTAGGATTTAGGTCGACGCGAGGTAACTGTACACGCAGCCCTAGCTCGACAACGGTGATTTAAGTGGTTTTAGTGTGTGTAGAGTGATTTTAAATAACAGAACTAAAAATTTTGGTGCAATTAGAGTGCAGTAACATAGTGGAAGTGAAAAATTTTACAAACAATAAAGACGAGAATCGCAAACCGCAAGATACGGGAATATCGGTACCGAGGTCAAAGAAACGAGCGTGATTATTACAAGTTTATCGAACTTGTTTACTTTATTCTGCATAAAATAAATAGCGGGAAATAAAACGTACGCGTATGGACAATAAAGGAACTAAAAAGTGCGGGGGAACAAAAGATAAAGGAAGCCCGAGTATAAAAGAAATTATAAAACGGAAAAGGGATACAGAAAACCCGACAGAGTTTGAAAAGTGGGAACAAGAACAACTAAAAATTTTTCAAAAAAGCGCTAAAATAAGTAGAAGCCCACAAAAACAAATGGAAATACAGAGTGATATAAAAGACAAACGCGTAATATTGCAGGAGCAAGAAAACGAGAAACAAAAAAATATGGATAATCTGGAAAAACTAATAAAGGGTTTAGGTACCCAGATACAAGGAATCAAAGAAGATACAGGCAGTACAAAAACGGCAATTTACAATATAAATGAAAAATTAAGTACATACGGGGAAGAAATAAAAAGACTAAAAGAAGAATCACAAAAAAGGAGGAAGAATGGGAAAAAGAAAAAACCAAATTGAATAAGGAAATTGAAGTAATAAAGAATAAATTAGAAAAACAGGAAAAGAAAGAAAGAAGAAATAACATAATTATTAAAGGAGTAGCTAGTAAACAAAATGAACATTAAACAAGAAATACAAGAGTTTATAAAGAATGATTTGGAAACAGAAGTAACTGTAGAGGAAGCATACAGAATTGGGAAAGAGGAAAATAAAATGATACTAGTCAAACTAACGAATTTTGAAGAAAAAATTGAAATACTTAAGAAAAAATACAAACTTGGGAAAAAGGAAATATATATAGATAGTGACTTGACAACAGAAGAACAAAAAATTCAGGCAGCTATCAGAAAAGTTGCAAGGGAAGAAAGAAGCAAAGGAAAAAAGATAAAGGTGGCATATCAGAAAATTGAAATAGATGGAAAGAACTTTTTCTGGAGTAATGAGTAATGACGGCAGAAGTTTAAAAAACAGTGAAAATGCAGCCCCAAAAATCTAAATACTTTAAACAAGGACGGATTTATGATGACAAAACAGGCAAAGGAAATGGACCCGAGAAGCAGTAAAAAAAGAAAAAAGGAAAAAAATACAAACACTATAAACACAAACATAAATTTAGCTTATTGGAACGTGCATGGACTCAATAGAGAAGGAAAAGTAATACAATTAATTGAAGAATGCAGAAAGTACAGTGTAGACATAATGGCCATACAAGAATCAAATGTAAAAGACATAAGCATAACACAAGTAAATGGATATGTATGGATGAATGGAGGAGGAAAAGAGAACAAGTTCGGAACAGGCTTTCTCGTGAAAGACAAATTAAAACATCAAGTACAAGAATTTAAAGCAATAAACAACAGAATAAGCTAGCTAAGAATAAGAGGGCAATATAGAAAATATAGTATTATAAACGTACACGCACCAACTGAGGTGGCAGAATATGAGAAAAAAGAAGAATTTTATGAAGAATTGGACTAGGTTATTAGTAAAATACCCAGTTTTGACATAAAAATAATAGTGGGAGATGAAAATGCCAAAATCGGGAAAGAAAAACAAAACGAACTGATAGCAGGGAAGGAAAGCCTACACGATACGACAAATGAAAATGGACAGAGACTGGTGGACTTCGCAGCAAGAAACAACTTGATAATCAAAAGTACTATGCAAAAAAAGAAAAACATACATAAAGCAACATGGATATCACCCGACGGTAATACAAAGAACCAGATAGATTTTACTTATAACAAGAAGACAAACAAACCACATTGAATCAGTAAGAACGTATAGAGGGGCAGATATAAGCTCGGACCATTTTATGGTAAAAGCAATTATTAAACAGGCCAGAGTAACATGGTATGACGAGAAGAAGACAGAACAGGGTAAAAGGAAGGTAGAAGTACTTAGAAAAAACCAAACCAAAACCAAATATGCGACAATGACCCAAGAAAAACTAAAAGGAAAGAAAAAAGGAGAAAACGTGGAATTAGAGTGGAAAAATATTAGAGAAACAATAAACGAAAGTGCAAATAGTCTCGAACTAAAGAAAAAGGAAAAGAAAAATAAATGGTTTGACGAAGAATGTGTAGACCTAATAGAAAAAAAGAAAAAAGCTAGAATAAAGTGGCTGCAAACGCAATCAGTAGATTGAAGAAACCAAGCTAATGCAACATGCAGGAAAAAGAAAAGAGAAGCGAAAGAAAGAGAAATAATAGAGATAGAGGAAATATTTAAAAATAAAAACATGAAAACATTCTATAAGAAAATTAGAGAAGAAAAAAATGGCTTCAGAAAACAGGACATAGGCCTTAGAGACACAAATGGAATGCTGACCTTAGAAACTGCGAAAATGCTACAAAAGACAGATGTAGAACCGATAAATGAAAATATCACTACAGAAAGAGAAGAAGTCTCACCGTCATGGGAAGAACACTCAAAGGTCATACGAAAAATGAAAAACGATAAGAGCCCAGGATCTGACAATATTATGGTTGAATTCTTAAAATAAGCAAATGTTGACATGAGAACCCATATATACGAATTACTACAAAAAATATGGCACACAAAGTGTATGCCAGAAAAATGGTCGATGGCAATAATCTGTCCCATCTACAAGAAAGGGAACGCACAACAGACGAACAATTACCGACCAATCTCTTTGTTAAATGTAGTGTATAAGATCCTAACAACGCTTATAAATAACAAACTAAAAGAAGAATCAGAAGGAAAGATTGGTATGTACCAAGCTGGGTTTAAGAGCGGGAAATCAGTAATTGACAACATCTTTATATTAAAACAAATACAAGAAAAGTGTGGCAGTAAAAATATACAAATACATACCCTATTTCTAGATTTCAAGCATGCCTATGACAGAATCAAACGCACGGAAATAATACAGGCCATGAAAGAATTACAATACTCAAGAAATATAATAGAGCTGGTTACACAGGGGGACCCTCTCTCACCAGAATTATTTAATATTGTACTTGAATATATCCTTAGAAAAAGTAACATGAAAATGGACTATAATATACTGGAAAAGCCATACCAATGCCTAGCATATGCGGATGACGTAGTCCTAATGACGCGCATAAAGACAGAACTTCGAACAAGAATGCAAAAACTAGAAGCAGAAGCAAAAAGAGTAGGTTTAGAAATAAATGAAGAAAAGTCTACATATATGATACTGGGAAATAAACAGCAAAGAGAAGATGCAGAACTAACTTTTGAAGCAGAAGACGGGGAAAGAAAATACCACTTCAAACTAAAGAATAGCACGGTGTACTTAGGAGTGGAAATAACAAGTGAGGGAGCACAACAACCAGAAATTAAAAGAAGACTACTGGCAGGAAATAAAACAGTAGGGGGGTTAAAAAAAATACTATGCGATAAAAATATTTCTAAAGTGGCAAAGGTGAGACTCTATAAAACAGTGATAAGACCAGTTGTGAGACATGGGTGCTGACAATAGAACTGGAGAAGAAGATCGAAGCATGGGAAAGAAAAATACTAAGGAAGATATATGGAGGCATCAAGGAAAATGATATATGGAGACGAAGAGCAAATAAAGAATTGGAAGAAATCTACCCAGAAGCGAATATAAAGACCATAATACAACAAAGTAGACTGAGATGGATGGGACACGTGAAAAGGAAAAATAAAAACGAACTAATCCACAAAATAATGACAGGCGAACCAGAAGGAAGAAGAAAAAGGGGAAGACCAAGAAAAACATGGTGGGAGGAGGAAGTGGAGCGGAATTTAGAAGATTTCCAGATTATAAACTGGGAAAATACGGTAGAAGATAGAAAAGCATGGAGAGAAAAAACAAAATCCAAAGGCCTTTTGGCCTAAAGTGCTGTTATATATACAGTCAAACTTCCATATTACGAACTTCTATATAGCGAATTCCTCTATATAACGAATTTTTGTGCTGTACACTGCGCTTTTAGAAAAAATACATCAAAAAGTGTCTCTAAATAACGAAGTAAAATTTCTATATAACGAAATTTTTAGTCCAAACAAATAAATTTTTCCAGGTAAATGTATGTATTATGTATGCATCAATATTTCTTTCTTAGCAGCAGTAAAAGATTATAAATTTACCTTTCTTCCAAGAAGCCTGCACACATTTTTAAAAACCTGTAAATCTTTCAAAAGGATTTTGTAAATTTGTTTAAATTGAAGTTCTAAGAAGGGTTAAAATTGTCATTAAAAGACCTCTTACAACTGGTTTTTCAGGGAATTTCTGTAAATTTACCTGAATGAGAGTTCTAGGAAAGATTAAACTTCGATGCATTATACACATTATTACTTGTCTAAATGGATATTCCACCCCTCTAAGAAAGATTAAAATTCAATTAGCATTCACGTAAAATTAAAAACTTGCATTGCAAATTTTTTTTTAACTTTAGTTTTGTGAGAACAGCCCTACAATGTAGTACAAAAAAAGTTAAAGTGTTTAATCATTACTGAGAAAATCAACGTGTTGCGGGAAATTGATAACTGTATACAAAAAAGAGACATCGCAACTCGCGGCAAAGTTTGGAATTCCTGTCAGTAGTTTATCGACTATAATAAAAAATCGTGAATCAATTCTAAAATCAGTTGGTGAACTTACAGCAAAACGTGCTAGAACGTATGTTTATGACGACGTAGATGAAGAGTAGAGTTTTAAAGTGGGTGCATTTAATTGGCGACAAAAATGCACCATTATCAAGACAGTTAATTTAACACAAGACGTTACAGTTTGCGGAATCACTCGAATTAAAATCAAAGCATTAAAATAATATTTACAAAAGGTGATATTTCTTTATAACGAAATTTCCCTATAGCGAATTTTTTTTCGGGATTTACCGACTTCGTTATATAGAAATTTTATATAAAAATGTATATATATATATATATACTAATCAGTAAAACTTAGTTACTTTAATATTAAAATAAATGAAAATATTGATAGAGACTTTTCAAGTTAATGGTCTAAAGGGGACATTCCACCGAATCCGACGGTACACGGTCACGTTGATGTACAGCGATGTGTGTATATTACTTGCATAGATTGTAATGAGAAACATTCCACCGAACACGTCAATGCAAAGTCTTTCCGTCACATCGACGCACGTCGAAGGATGTAATGATTTGACCATCAGTTGCAATCCGTCTGCCGTATATAAAATATCACAAAATGGAAGAAAAATAATTATAATGGTCGTAATGAAGATTACCATGAAGGAGATAATTATAATGTGGTATAATATCTATCTGGGAGTGATTTTAACTGGGTACAAAGCCTTTTAAATTCGCCATCATCTAGCCGTTTTTGATTAATCAGGTGAACTCAATATCGAGCTCGCCTGCTTTTTTGTCTTCTCAAAAGCAACAAAGCAAGTACTTTTCTCAGGCAAAGAGTCAACATTTTTGTTATTTATTTAGCAACTAAAGCACTTACCGTAACGTATTCCAACGGACTTGGTGGAATGTCTAAATGCGTGCATCAAAGTGACGTGTACTGCCAGACTCGGTGGGATCTCCCCTTTACTGCCCTGTTAAGCGAAAAAGTTCTATATGCAAAACATCAACTCAGAAATATACCATATCTTTTCTTAGCTTACATTAACATTCTATATAGTACATTTCTACATTGCAGTTTTGCAGATAGGACTTTTTCACTTAGCAGAGGAGTATATAACCACAATGTTAATTAATAATTAAATTTATTCATCAAAAGTAAAAATAAAATTGTGTATAAAATACACTGGTTTAATTAGCAGGTTAACTAAAAAATGTCAAATTCAAATAAAGATTCTTACAAAAAAATTATTTCACAAATTACAATAAAAATTGCTACCACAATTTGTACGGAAAAACATTTCAGTATAACTTACGTTAAAGTTACAAAAATATCCATAATCCAACGTTACATGCTTGAATAAATAAATTCGAAGCCTAATATCGAAGATTAATATGAAATAATACAAAACATAAAAGGCCATAATATCACTAAATAACCACTGTAACTGTAAAGCTCTTATATCCAAATATTTTCGTAAATTGAAGAATTATGAACACCTTTCATAATATTTGAAAGTTATTCCTACAGATCCAAACTAAACATTACGGAAACAATATCAGTAATCGATTAATTATTAATTTTCACCGAATTCAAACCGAACTGTATTTCTAAAAGATTTATTATTTCAGCATAATTTATTTAAGCTGACTCAAATTCTATAAGTTCACTAATAGTATTGTTAAAACAGAACTTCGGAACAAAAAGTTTATTAACGGTAAAATTCCAATTACTGTAAATATTATTCTTATTTCGGTAATCGATAGCACTATGAATTAATTCAAATTCTTTAATTCAAAACCCCAACGTTATATTCAATTCAAGATTAAATTTTCTTCACTAATTTTCCTAAGACGGAGAACTGGAATGTTTTATTAACTTATTAACGCGGCAATAAACGGTAGTTTAAAACAAGTAGACTTTTTCTACATATCGGAACTTCACTAAATTCAACAAACGAAGAACACATTATTTGGTTAAAATTATTAACCCAGAAAACTTCATTGATAGTTAAAACAGACGAATTTTCAATACTGCAACAAAACTAAATGCACAAAATGGAAACTAGTACAACGCAAATGTACTTTCACTAAATCGATAACTTTATTTTATTAAATAAAACTATAATATTTAAAAATGCCAGCAAAGCGAAACAAATTTCTAACAGCCTCCGGGGGACGAACCCCGGAGCTAGAGGAAAACCTCCTTGCTCTCGTGCCTAACTATCAACTGTAAGACTGAAAAACTCTAAACTGATTCAAGACTCTGCAGACTGACTATCTAAAAACTCAAGATTTTTTGACGGTAGATGGGATTTTAAGAAGGGTGGGCTTTCAGAATAAACCAATAGAAAAATAATAACGCGGCATAAATGAATCAGTAAAGATCAGTTATTCCACACAAAGAAAACTTAAAAAGTTCGGGACATTACTCGTGGCTGAAATCTGCACCATATGCAGGAACCAGACACCCTGTGAACGAAAAGTTTGTTTATCTAGAATTGGCTGACAGGCATGTGCAAGAGGGTCATAATCTTGAACCAAATAGATTTTATTAAAGTATATTCGCAAAAAATTTAATTTATTTGGATGGGAAAGCTTACAAATGCTCGGTCACATCGACAAAGTTGCTGATAAATTAAGTTTAAAGATATTCCTTTTCCTAGGAATAACATGAAATAACAAAATGCTAACATGTGTGAAAACAATACTCTTATCTATGACGGAGGCTATAAATTTTCATAAAAGCGACTCCACTAGTCTGGGATGTTTTCTTTAAAGATGACCTTTAATATATTTTATGGGGTTTATTTGTGCAGAATACCAACGATAATTTTAAATTAAAAGAGCACTGTAAATACACAGGACCGCATTTAAGATTTTTTATTAAATATGAACACGAAATTGCATTATTTGAAAGCCGATAAAAATGTAACTTTACATAGTATAAGTAAACGAACATTGATAAAAAACAGTATTATGTCTGGGGATGGTCAACAGACCTCTATGGTGCAGAGTTATATTGTGCACATCTGTCCTGTACCTAATTTTATTGTATAAATACGGAGGCTGCTTGTCAGATATTATCTTATAGTAGAATGCAGCTGTTTGTAAATAAAACCGGTTTTCATATTAAGATGCAAACAAGAATTTTGAACACGTTGAATTGTCTCATAATCCAGACATGAGCTATACACAGGAATGCAATAATTAAATTGTGATAAAAGTATGGATTCGCATAATAAAATTTTTTATTCTTTACTTAAATAATCTTTATGAGGATAGATAAGTTTTAAGTTATAATAAGCTTCTTGTATATATTTAGAAACTTGCTTTCCAAACCGAAATGTTTTGTCAGAAATTACTCCCCAATTTTTAGCATTTTCTACTATAGGTACTTCAATTTTATGTATGCGCCCTTGATTTATCTATTGCAATCTTCTTTAATAGGATAATGCCACCAAAGTGGAAAAGATTTCTCAAAAAATAGGGCCGCTAGGTTACTTTGATATGTAAAGCACCACTATATACCGGGTGGAGCAATACTGTGGGGAAGTCCGACAGCTCCTAAATGATAACAGCTAGAAAAATTGTTCTAATACGGATGTAAACAGTGGATAGAGGCGCATCTAGATAAATTATTTTCAAATATACAGGGTGTTGCAGAAAAGTGTGGCATGCTTAAGGTACTTTTTTTTTAATAGAATGCCCCAAATATTTTTTCATATTTAACACCTCTCTTGGCAGGTTTATTCATATCTAAAATTTTAGCGCCATCTAATGACCGGTTTAGAAGTTATAAATTTTTTTTCAAAAAAATTGAGTTTTACATTATCCCACTTAACAGTTTACCGCTTTCATGATCGCCACTGTGAAGACGAATTTAAGTAGAGATTTTGTTGCATGGGCTTGTAGGGTGCTCTTCTTTAAAAGAAAATGGACCCACCGTTCAAAATTAATTTTTAAATTTAGAGAACTTCAAAGCTAAAATTCACAACTTTTTCAAATGGAACACCCTGTATATTTTGTACCCTTGTGATGCAGAATTAAATAATAAATTTTTTGTATGTACGTCCCTATAGCTATCTGTAACCACTTTTGATTTATTGAGAAAAAACTGCAAGAAGTACACAATTAAAAACAATTATTTATTTAGTTGTCAAGTGTTTTGGTTGTTTTTGTTCAACAAAACATTAAAGCATCTAGCAATTGTTGTGCACGTATGCAAAATTTACATTTCTCGCAATTATCGACCATCAGTGTTTAGTTCTAGTAGGTGTTTTAGTTTTTCAAAATGAATTTTAGTAATGAAGAACTTATAGACATGACTTTTGTTTTGGGCGAGTCGGAAAGAAATTGTTTGCTTGCCCGCAAAATTTACCACCAACGGTATCCTGAACGGAGGCTCCCTAAAGTTCACAGCTTTCAAAACCTGCTCGATAGATTTGTGAGGACTGGCAATGTACAGTATGAAAAAAGTGAACGAATTAACAATGTTGTGAACGAAGAAAATGAGTTATCTGTTGTGCTGGCAACGATTGAGAATTCCCATGTTAGTCAGAGATAAGTGAGTTCATCTGTAGGAACAAGTACACGTTCTGTTGGTCGAATCTTAAAGAAAAATAAGTTTCATGCATATCACATTCAAATGAACCAGGAAGTAACTGATGACGATTTTCTAAAACGTTTACAGTTTTGTAATTGGGCCATAGGTAAAATGCAAGACGATGCTACATTCTTCAACAAAGTTTTGTTCACTGATGAGGCAACGTTTCATAAAAATGGATTTGTTAACAGGCACAATTTCCATTATTATGCTACCCACTTTTTCAGACAACTTGATAACCAGCACAGATGGTCCATAAACGTTTGTGGGGGAATTATTGGAGAACATGTAATAGGGCCACATTTTTTTGATGTTACATTAACTGGAGCTATTTATCTTCATTTTTTGTAGAACTATCTGCCACAATTATTGGCGAACCTTCCTCAAAGGATCCGAAATGGGATGTGGCTTCAGCAAGATGGTGCTCCACTGCATTATTTACATGCAGTAAGAGACCACCTAAATAATATCTACCCACATCAAGGGATTGGAAGGAATGGACCCACTAAATGGCCTGCGAGATCTCCTGATCTTACAAAAATGGATTTATTTTTATGGGGATATGTGAAAGAAATTGTTTATACAGAGACACCAACCACAATCCAAAATATGAAGGATAGAATAGTACATGCTTTTAGAAGTATCACGCCGGCAATGTTAAGAAACGTACAACCCCAAAGACTTCTCGTGATATAAAAATTCTACATTGTAATTTATGTATACAATTTGCATTAGTGTAGAGTAGAATCAAATATTGTTTATTTGTAAAATGACACCTCTAATTACCGAAAAAAATTATCATAGACAATGATGAAAATGAATCCAAACCGAAATGTTTGTTTTTCTGATATGGGTTTATTGAAACTGCTAATGGTTCTATTAGGTATTTGCATAATATAAAATTTGCTCCTAATATTTGATTTTTAACTTTAGCTGGTAGATACGTTACAATTTATGAGAGCTTGTCCAATACATCGGTATTAGAGTGACCAGACGTCCTCTTTTTCTCTCAGTTTCTTCTGTCCGATATTTTTTTTGTAAAAGTGGCTAAACTGTCCTTTTTTCAAATTTGTTTACACAAACATAAATCTCATAAAAACCCAATTAAGTGAATCAGTTACATATATGCAACAGAATGAATGAAACAATGCATAAAGCTAATAATAGAATGAAAATGTATAATCGTTAAAGAACTAGCTTATGCACTCCCACCATGCAGCATAGTTTACGCTATCACCTCACGAGTTTTGCAATTGGTCAGTTGTAAATAATAGGCATCTTTTTAAAACCCTATACGAGGAAATATTGAAAAGTCCTCAGCCAACTATAGAAGCAAATAGAATTTGAAACCCAAAATATTTTATTATTCAACATAATCTTGTCTTAATTGAATACATTTACTACAGCGAACCTGCAACGCCTCTAGTGCTTTAAAAAAAATTTCATCTTGCTTTGTAAACCAGGTCGCATCTTCTATAATCTATTCGTTGGAAGAAAAGTTACCCCCTTTCAAACTTTTTTTTTTAGTTGAGGGAAGAAATCGTAGTCGGACAGAACCAAATTCGGTGAATAAAGAGTGTTCAAGTAATTCCAAACCCTAATTCACGAATTGTTTCCATTGAAATGTGCAATGTGTGCAGGGGCATTGTCTTGCAAAAACAAAACACCTTTGGACAACTTTTTGCATCATCTTTCCCTAATTTTTTCTTGTAGAGTGGTCAATAACGTCTAGTAATAATTGCCGTTCTACTGTTACTGTTCTACCCTTATCCAGAAAATAAATCATGATTACTACATAAAAATCCCAAGAAATTGAAGCAAGAACTTTTGCAGCAGATTTTTGAACTCAGAACTTGTTAGGCCTTGGAGAACTAGAGTGTCTCCATTTCATCGATTGCTGCTTTGTTTCTCTGTCGTAGAACATTCAGGCATTTGGGGACTCATTTTGCAGAAATCTTTTCATATTCAAATCGATGTGAACTATATGATGGATGAGTACATATGATATATTCAGTACCTCAGAGATTCGTTTAAGCCCAATCTGACGGTTTGATAATATCATGGATATTTTCGGGGACGGACACAAAAATCGGACTGCATCTTCAATGGAAAATTTACCCCTTTTGAAGCATGCAATGCAATTTCTCACAGTTGCATTCGAGGGACACTGATCGCCAAGGGTGTTAAGCATACTGCTTACCTCTTAACCCCTTCAAATACAGATACCTGAAGATCGCTCCAATTTTCACAGTTTCGGACGACATCTTTTTTTTTTAAATATTATTGCATAACTATGTTTTGACGTGACACTGACATTTCTAATAAGTTAGTGTTCGTTGCTATGGTATTGCTATATTTTGTGTATCCACGGAACTGGCATAGACTAACTATATCAATACACCCTCCTATGTTCTGTATCTGTGTTTTCAGTCTCTTGTGCTACTGCAATTACGGTCTGACTACGATTTGAAGAGATTGGTTTTAAAGGTAAATTATTTTCTTTTTCACATATAAAATTTTGTTTCGATATTTCTGGTAACTTTTGGAATACGATTTGTTGATTTGATTCTAAATGCAGAAACGAAAATGCACTTTCAATTTTCAATTACAAGAAGGATATGCCGTCATTAAAATTGGCAAGACCCAGTGAAGTCATATGTTCCATATGTATCGATAGCTTTTCAATAGAGAATAAAGGAAGAAACGATATTTTGGAACATTTAAGCTGTATAAAACACTGGAAACGCATTCAAAGTGCAGAAGGAAGTAGAAGAATGACAATTTTTTCCCAATTAAATATTCTAAAACAGAAGAACAAGTGTCTGCTGCTGAAGGTGCTCTCGTATTTTACACGGTAAAACATAATTTCAGTTTTCGCTTATGTGACTGTACATAAGTTTTAATAAAAGAAATAGTCAGATTCTGACATTTCTATAAAAAAATGCCTCGACTCGAACAAAAATGAAAGCCATAGCATTTTTGCTTGCCTACCCTTTTTTTTGAATTTCTAAATCTGGTCACCCTAATGGGTATCAACGCCGATTGTTTCGAAATTCAAGCATCGCCCATTGGTAAAATGTACTCCGATGATGCTGATTTATTTTCTCTGTAGAAAAAACATTCAAGAATTATTTAGAAATAAAAATAAATCTTTGCTGGTAAACTCCATTTCCTTAGAGAATGGGACAGCTACTCATCGCGCTCTCATAAGAATAACATAGGAATTGATGACGTAACTGTCACCCTCTCTAAGGTAATGGACTTAATATTAGGGTATTAATTTCGACACAGGTAATCATTCCATTTTGTATTTACACGTGAAACATTGTAGTTGCATGCCGTATATTTCCGTTGTAATCTTTAGGGTAGTAACAGCAAAAAGCAACTTTTATGTCTGATGTTATTTATTTTTTCAATTATTTCATTTTACTTCTACTAACTTTAAACATCTGTCGATTTTAGTATAACCATTGGCAAAATTCTGTCATCAGTTAAGCCGTACAATTGAAATCATACGGTTTGTAATTGTTCAACTCTATTATGTGTACTTTGGCAGAGTAAAAGGACCACATTTTATTTTGGTTTGGCTAGAGTATGGATATGCCTATTATAAAACTTGAATAATATTTTTATTAAACACCTAATAATAACAGCAATTTATTTTGTGATAAATTGCCCAACTTATTACTGAATTTTTATTTAATTGTTTGTCTGAGGAGATTGTCAGCTATAATATAACATGTGGTGAGATTGATGCTATCTACGTGTGAAATCAAGCTGCAGATTCAACAAGCCCATAGCGCGAGAAACAGCACTATGATAACTTTGTAATTAAGCAAATTAACAAGTTTCAATAACCCAATATTTTAACAAACAAGTACTAACTATGTAACTTTAAGAGCTTTCGCTAGTATTGGCATAAATCGGTTTTAGACAGATTTGTGTCCATCAATTGCGCCGTTGTAAATAAACATTTGTGAATGGAAATTTATCTGTCTTGAAGACAACATAATGAGTTTGATTTGTACTCGATAATTTTTATTTTGTTGCATAATAACATTGTAAAAGACAATCAAACATGGCAAACTTTGGTGATGAATAACCTGATTATTTTACGACATATCGAAAATACCTCCAGGTTAAACTTAGTTCGATTCCTTCGCAAAAACTTTCTTAAATCTCAAATATTTAATAATAAAGTCAGAACTAGTGCACATAAAAGTCAATACCACAAGATTTTTTTGGTTTTTGGTTTGTATACTGTGCTGTTGCAATTGTAGCGGCATTTTTGGCAACTATTTATCTGCGCCTGTTTATGGCCCATCATAAATGAACATCTATACAAAAATTACTGGGAATTTGTGGTTGCAAATATTTTGTGTACATCTTATCCATTTTACTATTGTGTGAAGGTGTATTTTTGCCTTGCTTTTTGTAGTGAAACATTTTTATCTGCTTTGCTATCACATTTAATAAAATTTATACAGTAATATATAATTTATAAATATTATCATAAGTTGGTATTTATCAAAAGCATGGCAATCAAATATAGATATTGTATTAATTTTATAACACCTCCTTAAAAAATTATTTAATCTAGATGCAGATACCACAATTCAACAAAAAAAAAAGATTAAATTTTGGCAAATAGACAAAAAATCAAGTGCAGTATCTGTTAATAAATCTCACAGCTGGTTTTACCAAATACAAGGCCAGCTGCATATGACCTGACGAAAAATATGTGTACTTGGTGTACCCTCAGAGTAGAGATAAATTCTGGATTGCTAAAATGCAGTCTCAATCAACTAAATTTTATATAGAATGCATACATTTTATATAGAATGCATACTACTTGAGTTGATCAACCCACAACATATGCAAAATATGAAGAATCGAGACCCTAGTTACATAATCGAAGCTATGCAAAACCATAAATCGTCAAAAGAATGACAGGTTTCGAATGCTAGAAGTTCAGTTAGGAAAAGAATATCACCTTAATTCATACATGATACATTTGTCAGTATTTCCTCTATCAATGCAACGGCCAAATAACTTTCAAGTGCTCTATTATGTTAAAACCACATATACTATTTAAAATTTTCGTCCTGGAACGCTGATTGTATATCGATTTATTGATTGCGTCATTACTTGTGAAACTGAATTAATTTGTAAGTGAATGAAGTTTTATGAAAGTATTTCAATGTACATACCTCGGTATGCAAAAATATTTGATTATATATTAATTGACTATTTATTACACAGCTCATTTATCATACAGTTTATATTATCCAAAACAGTTTTAAATCCACCTCATACGTAAAAATTACTTTTAGTTAAGAGGTTACTAGATCCATTCGTTTTATTAAACAAAAGCACTTCAGAATAATTACGTTTTTGTAAAAAAAATTATTTTTCTCCTTGGCAATCTACAGTTCGCGCAACATAAATTGGCGAGAGCTTTGGTTGCGCACTGGCATGAACCGAGTGAGATTTAAGCAGTGGCGGAGCAGACTGCGTTCATTTTCTTAAAAATATGAGTTAGAAAATAGTCCCACAAGAATGACCGGATCTCGACAATAAACAAATAAATATACAGTAATGTATAATTTGCGTAAGTGAGTCAAATACTGTTCGAGGAATGTTAATAGGTAGTATGAGTAACTCTGATTTGATAATAATCGTTAACTATGCTTTCTCTTTTGGGAAATTTAAGTAATGAGATATATATATAGCGTTAAAAATGGATTTTAAGGCACATTGCATTATTGTTAGTGCAAGTAGTAGTACCAGCTGTTTGAAACAGCCGATCTGTAATTTAGTTTATCAGTTTTATAACTATGTCGTCAACTTTACGCGGAAAAACTCTTCACAGTCAAGCGCGCGAAATGGCTTTTAACGTTTACAAATGGATAAAATCTCAAAACGAAGATCAGTGTATGAAGGGAATTAAAGAAAAAGTGTCAAGTGCTACTGGAGTATTCGTAAGGACTATCGAAAGGATTATTAAGGAAGGTAACACCTTGCCTGAATCTGAGACTGATAAACTATTTAAAAGTCCTGGAAAAAAACGAAGTCACGTGTGTAATGTGACCGCACTTGAAGATTATGAGTTAGTTGATTTTCACCGTATAATCTATAATTTCCATAAAACAGAAAATTGCAGAGTTACGCTTACAAGAAACGCTTCGCAATGATTTGGGGTGGCAGGGGCAAGTGTCTTCTCTTCGGACAGTGTTAAAGAAGCTGGGGTTTAAGTGGCGCCGTACTCAAAATAATCGTAAACTATTAATTGAAAAAAGTGAAATTCGTGCTTTAAGAATAGACTATTTAAATAAAATTAAGTTTTTTCGCCAACAGCAGCGTCCTATTATTTTCTTAAATGAAACGTACATCCATAGTGGGCACACTATATCAAAAAGTTGGAGTGACGACAGTAATAATGGATTACTTGCTAATATTTCAAAAGGGGAACGCTTAATTATAATTCATGCAGGTGGAAGCATGGGTTTTATTCCAAACTGCCTCAACATCTTTAAATCTGGAAGTAAGTCAGGAGATTACCATGATGAAATGAATTCATCAAATTATGAAAAATGGGTCACGGAAAAATTAATACCTAATTTGCCAGCAGAGTCGGTTGTTGTGATAGATAACGCGCCTTATCACAATGTACAAATAAACCGTGCTCCTAATAGCAATTCTAAAAAACCAGATATGGTCTCCTGGCTTACTGAAAAAAAAATAACATTTTCACCTCAAATGCTAAAACCTCAGTTATATGATATAATTAAAAGGCATAAAAAGCAGTACATTCAGTACAAATTTGATGCCATTTTCAATGCTAATGGCCATACTGTACTGCGCCTTCCACCGTACCACCCAGATTTGAACCCAATAGAACTAATTTGGGCACAAGTTAAAAACAACGTTGCTAAGAAAAATACTACATTTAAATTAAATGATGCGTGGAAATTAGCCGAAAACGAGTTTTCTTCTGTAACTTTAGAAGATTGGGTGAGCCGTTGTGAACACGTGATAAAAAGTGAAAATAATTTGCAAAATGAACAAATAATAGACGTTAGAACCGAACAACTTATAATTAGTGTAAATAACGAAGATTCGGATTCCGACTTTGGAACTGATTTTGAGGATAGCGGTTAAAATATGTAACATAAATTGTAGATACCTATTGTATTTATTTTTTTTAAATTATTATATGATCGTTATTGTAGTACCACTCGTATTAACTTTCTTTTTCTGTATTATAGGTATAATTATGTAATCAAAATATTTTTGGTAACATTATTATTTATTATTGAAAATTTAATTTAAATATCTATAATATGGTTTCATTTCACTTTTTCAGTGAGTGCAATTAGCTAAATTATGATTTTATTTTATGAAAATATTTACTGTGGAATTTGGCAGTCCCGCTAGAAACATTTCGTTTGAAATACAGCAAGCAAATAAAATACGCGTCTACGCCACTGTTAGAACAGTGCAACATTCGCAAATACTTCACGAGGGGAAGCCGATCGTACTTTCGCCATGCGCCGGCTCTCGCCAATTTATGATGCGTTTGCTGTACCTTGTTATAGTTTTTAATAAGTTAATAATAATAGTCCCCTTTTACAGGCCATGAAGGCCCATTGGGGTATAGCAGGGTAGGCTGCTATTACTCGAGCCGTTCGGTACTCAAGTGTGGCAAAGTGGCTAGCTTTATGCACCCACTGCCTATTAACCCAGAAAATGATTTCCCAGGTACTCATTTTCACAGGCTGAGTCGACCTGGTAGCCTTAGATATTTAAAAATTCCAATGTATTATCCCTGGAATTCGAAGCCAGGACCTCAAGATTGGTAGTCAAGTGCCAGTTTTAATAAGTTACCTGTAGCTATTATTATGTCTGCTTATACATAGAATTAAGAAGTTATTATTATAAGAACTTAGAAATAAATGCCTATGAGTTAACTTATGTGACATTTTAATTTAAAACAAAAGCTTTTTAACATAGCATTTTTCTAAATGTTAAGTATCGTTCTATGAATTGAACATATATTGTACTTTGTAAATCCAGCCCATAGCATTTTATTGCTAGTCATAAATAATATCTTAGAGGTAAAAAGGGAAAAATGATCTATGTCGCAACTGCTTGAATACTACACAGCTTGAATACTACACACAACACAGACAAACTGCACACCCCAATTTTTTCTACCCCTCAGTGTTTAGTATGGAACGCTCTTAACTAAATGACAGTAAACATAATGAGATAATTATGTACTAATTTTGTTATATCAATTTTTATGTTTATTGGTTCAAATATAATAATTGTCCCTATCAGTTCGAATCTTAAATTGAAGGTTATAAGTAGAGCGTGGAAAATATGCAAAGAAATTGTGAAAAATATGCGCATACATATGCACTGTGTTTATCGAAAATATGCAGAGATTTATAAAAAAATATATAACCAAATATATACAAGATACGTAGCTACTTTTGCTTTCTGGAAAGGAAAAAAATAAAAAAATTACAATAATAATATTTATTATGTGAATTAATTGTAATTAAGTTACAATTACACATTTCAGAAATTAGCATATTGTTGAGACATTCATATTATTAAAACAATTGACAATTAAATGTTTTTCGAAATTCTCCAATAAAAAGGATTGCCTAAAATGATCTATCACTAAATCTTTATTTATATATAACAAAACTTCTTTCTATATCGACAGAAATAATTGAAGTAATAATTATTCAATTTTGCAATATCTGGACTTACCTCTATTTCTGCTAGTTCTCCCCTTAACACTTTTGCAACATCATTTAGAATCCATATCCAAGATTTTTTTAAGTACGTACATAACTTAGTTTTTGAAAACTTATTTTCTAAATTTTCCCTTAACTTTTGAACACAATTGATGAAAATTATTAATAATTCCGGACACTAGTCATTAAGGAACTACCACAACTGCTTCTTGATGTTTAGAAAGCTTTAATCCCTATGGAATTTTTTAAAACCAAGAATTCACAGAATCATAAATTTGCTTTACGAATATGATTTTTAAAATACATCTCAGGTGGCATAAATATGCTAAGATATTTAACTTTTAGCAAAAAATGCAAAACATTACAAATACGCTAAATATGCAATATAAAATTTGTGTCAATCGGTCCGTAATAGTACAGATCGTAAAGATTTGAAAACATAAAATTAGATATGCTAAAAATAAAGAATATGCATTTTTCATTTTTCCGCGCTTTAGTTATAAGTCATTAAAGGTTGATTCACACATATAGGACTGCGTGTTGACTGGGCGTTGACCGTATTGTTTTATTAAAAATTGCAAAGTTTCCATTTGAATTCTGTTAAGAGATGATTTCTAGTTCACCAAGGAACCATGCACTGACTGTACTGCGACCGTGCTATCATGGACCGCTTCTCTAGCGATTTCTCAAGCTCGCAACACAGTCCAGTTTGTGCCCAGTCTTTAATGTGTGAATTAGAACCGGTCGGCGTGTGGTTGCCTGCAAGTCATACTAAACTAGAAAACTCATCCTGAAGTATTTAAAAAGATTTTGGGGATCGTCCTCGAGACGATTAAATATTGTATGAAACTCTCCTTCTTCTCTTGCTCTAAAAACATTGTGTATCTAACTTTTTTTTTGTTTCTTTTCCCTAGTTTCTTCTTCATGAAGTAGATATATTCTGCAAATTACAACATCTTTCTCTATCTGATCCATTAACTTTTTAAATTATATTTCTAGCAGCACCTCCAAAATTCTACAATATTTTATTAAAACAGCACAGCATGTGCACAGTCTGGTACGTTAGGTGTGAAATCTCACGACATATGCGGTTGGTGCACAGTCCTATATGTGTGAATCTACCTTAATATGTGTATATTTGAAAAGTAATTGGTTGATCTCTAGTTTTTAGTTGCCTGCAAGTCATACTAAACTAGAAAATAATAAAATTATCACCGTCAATATTATACTAATACAAAAGAAAAAAATCCACAACAAAATATTTTTATATGTACTTCTCATTCAATGATTGTTGGCCAGTTTAACAAATCTGCTTTTAATTTCTTTGTAAGAATGATCAAGCAACTTCCAATTACACTCTAATAAGAGCGATACTGTTCGACACTAAGAGTCGTGACACTTCAAGTATCACGACCACGAATAGTATCACGACACTCGATACCCAAGTTCCCATCACTAGTTTTAAATCATCTTTTAGCTTATTTCGATTATACTCTCTGATATTCTGAATCTATATATTTTGCAGTGGCGGCTCGTGCCAATGTTGAGTGGTAGGGCCAACCTCGGCCCAACGTCCTAATATTCCCCACCCCTTTTCAATTAAAAGTAAAAATTTCATTAAACTCACCAAAGTCTGAAGTTAGGTGGCAGGTAGTTTTGTATTTTCGTCGGAATTGCACAAATTCAGTTTTAAATAGCACGCACACAAAAACATGAATGTTAAAGTATTAAAAACTTATAAACTAAAACTGTTACGTATGCCAAATACCTAAAGTTTTAAATAAAAAGTTACGTGGCACTATAATTAAAGTCCATTCTCCGTTATTTTCGATTTGCAAATCGGCCAATAATTTGTTGATTGAAATTTTCAATATTATTTATGAAAGCTTTTTCTTCCGATAGCATTCCTAATGCACTTAATCACTCTTCTTTCATCGAATTTCGTAGAAATGTCTTGATTCGCTTTAACATCGAGAAACATCTTTCTGCTTCGGCCGTTGACATTGGCGTTGTTATTAATACTTCCAAAAGTTTACGCGTTTCTTGAAAAGTATCACTCATTTCTTCTTGCGAAATCAATGATAAAAGAGAAAAAGTCCCTGAAACACACTGCAGTTCTTCTTTTTCGTAAATAATCTGAAGTTCAGTTTTTAACCTATGTTTTCCAAAAAAAAATAACCACAGACTACTTGAAAAAATGTTTTTCAGGAAATTTTTTGCCGTAATCTCCAAACTTTTCTAATAAAAATAAATTTGTTGCTAACAGATGCCCAGTAAAACTAAATCTAGTTCTTATTTGTTGTATAATAACATCGCATATTTCAATTGCTTCTTTTTTTTTCTCTAACGAAAACGGTACAAGAGTGCGAGATTTCTTTCGGGGAAGTGTTTCATTGAATGAAAACTCTAAATCAATATTTTTCAATGATCTGGTCCATTTGATCTCGTATTTTTTGAATTTCATTTTCAAAATGTTGTAAATCTTGTTTAACTTTAACTGAGTCGGTATTTTTTTTCTGCAATTGTTTAAAGATTATTTCCACATGTGGCATTATTTTATGAAAAACTGTTAACCAAAAAATAAAGGCTTTGTTCTGCAGTCGAAGTTTGTAGGCACCAGCTTGTTCAATTGTGGAATCAAACTTAATATGTTCACTGTTTTCTAATGTTTCCATGACATCTATCAGTTCTTTTCTGTATTCATAAACAGTGTTAACTTCCTCGAGAATAAAAATTCCATCTGGTCTGATGCTGTTCATTTTTGGTAACACAAAAAAATACACTCAAGAACACAATAACTCGATACAGTAAAAACAGTACATGAAAGTTTAAAAACTACAACTGTCAACGAAACGTAAACGCATGCACCCCGCAAAACTAATAACAGTAATAACACTGGCAAGAAATACGAACCGTGCCTTCACATGCTTGGCCCGAACGTGTTGGAAATCGCGCGTATTTCTGATCGTTTCCGCTTGCTTCCAGACACCCGTAAAGACCAGCGCACCGTCTGCATTGTGCCGGGCCAGATAGAACTGGCCCGGCACTCGGAGGTAACAGTACGGGAAATTAGAAATTCATGAATAACTTCGTTTTACGTAGTAAATTAATAGTTACAATGCTAAAAAACAATATGTTATTTAAAAAAAGAGGAATTTTTACTAATAATTTTGACTGAAAGAAAATAACAAATATACAAATAATATGGAAAAATAAAAACCAGATTTTCGGTTTGTTTATATTTCTTTTCTCAACAACCGTTTAGTGAATGTTTATAAAACTATGCAAAATCGGTTCTATGGAGTTCAAGTTACGTAATTGGAAAATTTGGGACGCTTGGTAGCTTTTTTCCTGTAATTGAAGTGATTTTATTCTATTATGTGAGCGAATCTCCATAAGATCACATGTAAAATTACAGTTACTTTAAATTGCAATAACTTTTAAACGACTTAGTCAATCGGATTGAAATTTTCACTGTAGTTTTAGCAATAAATGAGGAACATTCTACTAAATTTTTGTTCGTTTTGTTTTTGAAAAACTAAGACCTGTCAATGATTAATTTGTGATATTGTTGCCATAATTTGTAATGGTAGGGCCATGGCCCCTTGGCTCTTTATGAGGAGCCGCCACTGATATTTTGTGTACTATCTATATATCTCTCTATCTATATATGTATAGTATTTGGTAGTTTGGTCTAGGTGAAATTGAATATTACATTTTATTTTATGAAGCAAATGTAATATATAGGTGAAATAAATAAAGACTAATAAAAAATTTCAAAATTATAACCTGACAATATTGTTTCGACAGCTAAGCTGTCATTATAATTTTTTTTCCAAAACTACAAAAAATACCCTTTTTATTTTTTAACTAAGATGATTCTATAAAAAAATTTCAAAAGGGTGATAGTTGTAACGCAGAAGCAATGTCAAAATTTGTAGAAACACTAAAATTTGACTTTGGAGCCTGCTACTTTTTTACTGTGCAATGTTTTTGCATGTTTCTTGATATATTCTGAAAGATCCAAGAACTAGCTTTAATCTGGTACCTGGAAGAGCTAGATAACTCAAAAAATAAGGGAGGTATGACAAGTTCAGTAAGATGATGTAGAGTGAGGGGTAGCAGAATTTGCCAAAAATCGAAATTTTCAAAAACTTCTACTTCAACCATTTTTATTCCAAAAAATCTGGAAAAAATAATTTAATGACAGTTAATATGTATATATGCAAGGCCAAAATTGAACAAAATCTGATTCATTGAAATACGGCTCTAGTCGATTTGGCATGAAATTAGCTTCATGAAATTAGTTTTTTCAACAAACAGGCATTTAATGATAAAAACTTCTTGTAATGATAATTTTGTTGTGGATTTTTTTCTTTTGTATTAGTATAATATTGACGGTGATAATTTTATCTTGGTTTTTCACCAAAATAAATTAAAATCAATAATTGAAGTTGAATAAGTTCCTCATGTACCTAATTATTATTTCAGCTTCTTATATTTATACCTTATAATGTATTTTGAAGAAAGACTACTGTCGAAACACGTGTAAATAAATACAATGATCATTAATTTTAATTAATTCAATTTATTTTGCTGAAAACCCAAAATAAAAGTATCATATTCAATCTTAACAAAAACACATTCTCGACTAAAGACCAACGTCGTCAGCGAAATTACATTTTTAAAAATTTAATAGGTAGTTGGAATAAAGTCCAATAAACAAATAAGCCTGGATAAAAACAAACATTCATATAAATTTTCAAATAAAAAAAAGTTAGAAAAATTAAATTCGTCCATGATAGATTTTATTTGAAAAAAGTTAATTTGCAAGTTTTATTATTAATAAATAAGTCCTTCTGACTATTTCAGAGAACTCCAATAAACATTCATTATTAGAAATGCAATCTAGATATCTGTTGATGAAAATTGTTCACTGTAGTGATAATATTCAGGTTTAACCAAAAGGTGCCACAACATGTTATAATCATTTGAGTTTTAGTTTTAAATAATTTTCTCGATATTAGTAATCAGTGGCGTAACTACCGCCCCCCGCAGACCCTGCAACGGAGGGGAGGAGAGCAACCACCCAAAGGGCGCTGCTTTCGTGAAATTTTATTTCGTTTGGAATAGAAATTTTAAACCGATAAGCATTGGAGGTAAAACACATTCTATGGACTATTCTACGGTAATGAATTATTATTAATTATTGAATATTCTATTTTAACCAAAATTACCTACGTCTAATTGTATACAGGGTGTCTGATTTCTCATTGTCCAAGTTCTATTTGCTGAAATATTAGAGGTAGAGGAAAACGTTAAATAAATCAATAACACTAAAAATCTTTGTTATGGCCAACTTATTTTCTGGAAAAATGTCCAACTTTAGTTTTTTAAATAGAACATCGTGTATTTTTTTGCGGAATTAAGTTCTAAATCTTTACAATGATATGTCACAAGTGGCTTTTTTCTTTTAAATTACACCGTTCACTGAAGCATTTTCAAAATGTCATACTGTCCAAAATGTAAGGTGAAACGACAAGGAATCCAATTTTCACAGAAATGGAATTTTTAACAAGATTAATTCACATTATTGGGATAATAATAACCCTTTGCAAAATTGTTAAAACTTATGCGCAAGCACGTTTTTAAATTAATGTATGTATATGGATACTTGACAACGAAGCTTTAGGACCTCATTTTCATGATGAAACTGTGACCTATGACAGAATTTATTATTTTCGCAAAGCATCAATCTTACACGACTAAACTTGTGGTTTCAACACGACAGTGCCCCACCTCATAATGGAGCTGCATTAACAAATTGCTTAAAGGTTCGAACAACGAATTTGGTAAAAAACGGATCGATAACAAAGGAGTAGTTTTGTGATTATAAGAAATTATAATTATAAGAAAATTCATTGCGTTTTATTCAATTTGTTAAATAGTAATTAAATAAAAGCTGCTATATTTTGTAATCGAAGAGTAAATAAAAAATCATAGCCAATCTGATATATATATTTTTTGAACTGTAAGATGTCACTTAAAGGTAAAGAGGCACTTGTGATATGTCATTGTAAAAAGAAATTTATTTAGAACTTTATTTTGCAAAAATATACAGCACGTTCCATTTAAAAAATTAAAGTTGGATATTGTTCCGGAAAATAAGTTTATCATAAAAAAAAGTTTTTTTGAGCTATTTTATAGATCAGGTTATGCTAAAGAAGTCTCTTATTTAACGTTTTTCTCTACCTTTAATATTTCAGCAGATATAACCTGGACAATGAAAAATCAGCCACCGTGTATGAAGGAAGCAAACGTGTCTCGGAGGGGCGCGCTATCTTACGTATTTACGCCACTGATAGTAATACCTTGAAAACCAAATACTTTTGTTTTTAATTTCCAATTGCTAATTTACAATCTACTCAGTAGTGAGTAGGTATTAATATATGACAGAGTAGTTATTGACATGAGGAAGGCACTATCCAGCGACGGGTCACCAAGATTTACTCAATGAGGTTTTCGAGCCAGAGTCTGGTTAGTCTTCTAGCTTCAGACTATTGGGAGTAGAGATCAGCAATGAGTTGACTGGGATGTCCCTAGGCACATGCTTTACTTTTGGTATTCAATTTCCTGATGACTTCAGTGAGGAAGGGAATTTGGAGGTCGAAGTGGAGGGTTTGATTGCTCACATATCAGGGGGTGTTGACTGTAGCACGAAGGGTTTTCGATTGGTAGGACTGGAGAACTTTTGTGTTAGATGGTTTACTGCATTCCCAGAGCTCGATGCCATAGGACCATATAGGTGTAAGGATGACCTTATAAAGCAAAAGCTTGTTTTCTATGGACAATTGGGATTTGCGTCCAAGCAGCCAATACATATTTTTTGTCTTTATATTTAATTGTTGTCTTTTGGCTTTGATGTAAGCTTTGCAGGTAAGTTTTTACTTTTACTGAAGACATACCAACAACAGACAATACCCTTATTGCTACCTTTGCTGACAATACAGCAATTCTATTATCTGGTACTGATGCTAGTCAGGCATCTGAAAACATTCAACAAAATACTAAAATCTAAAATTTTACATCTTTCGATTCATTAAACTTTAATGGATTAAATTGGTATAGTTTTGCGAATGGGCAAAACGAGTCCAAGAAAAAAGTAAAACATATTACGAAGAGGTATAAAAGAGGTCAAAGAATAGGTGAAACATCAGAATGAAGTGAAAAGAGAAGTTAAAAAGAGGTCAAGAAGATGTCAAAAGAGAGCTTAACAGGAGGTTCAATTCGAAGCCACAAGGATGTAGTAGAATGTCCAGAGATATCAAAAATGAGGTAAAAATTGCAAAAAGAGATGAATAAGATGACAAAGGCTGGTTAAGACAAATCAAAAGAGGTCAAAGGAAGTTAAACCAAAATATATACATTTCTTAACCTAAAATTTCTAAACAGTTGGAAAAACAAGCCACATTTATTTATATTACCGTAAAATATAACAAAACACTATTACACTTACAACAAAAAGTTAAATTTATAATAATTTGATTTTGACAGATAAATTTTATCTATACTAATATTATAAAGAGGAAAGATTTGTATGTTTGTAACGAATAAACTCAAAAACTACTGGACCGATTTCAAAAATTATTTCATCATTAGAATGCTACATTATCTTTATTACTAGAAAAAATTAGGGATCTCTACTAAAACTTAAATAATGTAACCCAAAGTGTAGAAATATTAGCCATAAAATGTCTTTCATCGCATGCGCTGCGGAAACTATTGATGATAGAACAAAAAAATGTTTTACAATATTAAGGAGCATATCAATATCTACAAAAAACTTTGCGATACCGTATGTCCATAACTATTGTAGTTATGTCACTATAACTATTGTAGTTATGTCACTATAACTACTTTTTTACATTTTAAAAGTTGACAGAAATGCCGACCAAAATCAGACCGTACGATACCGACGTATGATGTTATCCATACCTTTGTATTAATCCTTTCGTATTCAAGACTGTTTCAATACCTGTAGATTACTTTTTGAATCATTCAAATAGAAATAGGACATTCCATTCAAAAGATATTACGAATTTAAAAATGTCAATCTAAACAAAATACTAATAGTAAAATAAACGCCGGTGTGGCCCCACGTCCACGTAGAGCAGCGGCCAACAGGGCGAGAAAGGGGGCGTGTACATATAAGAAATAGGTATTTCGACTTCATAAGAAAAATATAAATAGTAATTTGAAAAAAAACTACTTATGTCCTGCATAAAGATACATTTACTCTACGTTTATCCCAAAATGTTTAAAAATAAATGTCCTCCCGTGCGAAGCCGGGACGGGCCGCTAGTAATAGAATAATTCGCAATACCAAAGAAGCTTTTAGGGAAAATTCTCAATTATTCATTTTTTAAATAATTATATAATTGTTCATTAGTGTATGGTTCATGATTCTCTACATTAACAATATGAGTTGCATGTTCAGACATTGGTTCGGAGCTTTCACGGCAGATGGCGTTTTATATTGCATACTTATTTCTCGCTATTAATGTTAATTTGAGATTGGTATAAAAGAGTCAGCATAATTCTGTCAATTACAATCAAACGCAAATTTTTTGAACTCCAGTATCTACGCAACGCGTGGATTAAATGCTGGATAATTATTATACAAACAATATTTAGAATGTAGCTACATGGTGCTATCAATTTAGATAGCAACTGCCAGAGTCAAATTTTTATAAAATTTGGTGCTGTACAATAACAACATAGTATTAGTGGTGAGTATACCAGATATCTAGTAACAAAAAGTTACTAATGGTTTAACGCAGGGTTGCCAGATTAGGGTATTTTCCCCAAAAATTAGGGTATTTCTTTCTTTTGGGGATATTCTTTTTTGGGGAAAAAATATTCACCTGGGGAATAACAGGGGATTTTTAGGTCTGACACTCCACTCAAATCTCGCCCGGTAATACTCAAAATCAGATAAAAATACAAAAATCCGATTAAGATTACCATAAAGATTAGTAAAATATAAAAACTTCTATTTTCTTTTTAATGTCTTTTTTATTTGCACTAAATATTTTCTAGCTCTTGGATTTTTTTGAAAAGTCTTAAATTTGAGGGTGTTTATACTTTGACTTTTAAATGAAAAACAACTTTCACGATTGAACTTGCATTGATATTTTTAACTTTTGAGCGAGAAATAAAAACGTGGTTACTCTTGCAATATCTTTATTCACACTCTCTTGTTTTACAGGGCAAGCGGAGCGGCGTTGCCAAGCTTAGTTTTTTGCAGGGCTTGAACAGAGGGATTTTTAAATTTTCACTGGGGAAATTGAGCCGAACGATCTGGCAACTCTGGTTTAACGAGCGTGTAGAAACTAAGATGACATAATTCTTACGTCATGCGCAGTGAAACAAATTCAGGTCTTTGAATCTGTAATTACTTATAATAATTCTAACTATAGATATGTAGTTAACACCCTCCTAGCACTTTACGTTTGATTATTAAAGTTGAATAGTTTATTTCAAGGGTTATAATTTTATTATTCTTGGGATATAGCTATATACATCAATATAAAAATAAAATATTGTACATATATGGAAAACTAATTTTTATTCTAATTTTATTAAATATTCAAAAGTGAAAGGGCTATATTTCAGCTTTTTTTCAGTTAATATTAAGTAGATAAAGGCCAACTCATTTGTATGTCATATGTGTCTTGAAATAAAGTTCACATTGCCTTTTTCTTGCTTCTCTTCTAGGTCTCTCAGCTTTTACTTTAGAAGTAAATTTTGCAGAACGATGACAAGCGATATCCCTATGGATTCTATGGGATAGACGTGAAAATTATTTTAGCGCCTAAGATGACGCAATACCTGAAGATCTAAAAGGGTTAATTTTTATAGTTTTTTTGAAGCTCCCCAAATATGTTTATCAAAATGTACAATCTCATCGATCTTATAGATATCATATAATAGAGCGAAAAATAAAGTTGATTCCTTATAAAAAACAAATCATTAATTTTGAAAAACATTACAATATTGTAACAAGAGAGAAAAAGAAAGAACCTCTTCTTCACACAACAAATGGAATATTCTACAGCATTCGAGAGAAATACGCATCGCACCAAGCATGTAAATCAGACGCGGTTTATCTAGCGCCTTCTAGAAATACATAGTAGGTTCCAGCGGCTTCTAGTACGATTGTAGGAGGGTATAAAATCGACTTCGCGGATAAAAGGGGAGCAGTCAACAGCGAGTAATTAACTGTGTATCACGAAATAAATAGTAAATGTAAAGATAAATGTTGTATTAGAAATTCATAGTCTGTAAATAATAGTTTTAATGGTTTATAATCATAGCGTTAATTTATAGTGTATTCATTAGTGTTTGTAAATAACTATTTCTTTGTGAATAGACGATTTAAACAGCACTTGTGTTATTATTTTAAAAAGAACGTTACAGTGTTGTCAGGTGTGGAGTTTTAAAAAAATAAAATCGCGTAATAATTAAATAAAGTGCTGTGAGAATAAATTTTTAGTGTTAAAATTAATTTCAACAAACAATTAAAATGGTGATGAAACTATTAAAAGATCTCTTAGTGATAGATTTAAAACGGGAATTGGACGAGAGGGACTTGGATAGTAATGGAAAGAAAGAAGTTTTAATAAAACGGCTAAGAGAATGGCTTTTAGAACAGAAGGAAGATCCTGAAAATTACCGCTTCGAGATACCTGGACCCGCAATTGATACTAGTTTGTTGTTAAGTAAAATGGAAGAGAATTCTAGAATGCTAAAAGAAGAACTATTGGAAAAGCACGAAGAGAGTTCTAGAAAGTCCGAAGAGAATGCTAGAAAACTAATGGAAAATACTAAAGTGCTGGAACAAAAAGTTTTTGAAAATTCTAAAATGCTTAAAGAAGAATTACTTGAAAATACTAAAGAACTGGAAGAAAAAGTTGTTGAGAATTCTAGAACGCTTAAAGAAGATTTATTAGAAAACACAAGATTGCTTAAGGAAGAATTACTAGAAAAGTCCGAAGAAAGTTCTAGAAGGCTTAAAGGAGAATTGCTGGAAAATGTCAAAGCGTTGGAAGATAAAGTTTTCGAAGAATTGTTGGAAAACTCCAGTGCGTTAGGACTATTAGAAATGAAATTGGAAAAACAGGATAGGGTAATAAAGATGGTAGAAGAGAAAATGGCCCAAATGCAATTACCACCAACAGCTGAGAAAGATAGCGTAACTAAACTGTTGGAAGAGAGAATGAGTCAACTACGGTATTCCTCAACTTCTGAGTGGCCGTTTAATGAAGAAAAGAAACAATTTAAAGAAGAAAAGGGTCCTGCCGTAGGGATAAAAGTAAAACCACCCACGTTCGATGGAAAGATACCTTGGTCCACCTACTACAAACAATTTGAGGCGGCCGCTGGGGCCAACGGATGGACAGGCAAGGAAAAGGCCGTTTCTTTAACTGTGGCTTTGCGTGGAGACGCGTTGAACGTCCTGCAAACAATCCCAGCAGGACAGGAAAATGATTACCAATTGTTAGTGTCTAGATTGGAGATGAGATATGGAGACGCGCATCTTCAACAAGTGTATCACGCGCAAGTGAAGAATCGTATCCAGAAGAATGGAAAAAGCCTGCAGGAGTTTGAAGCCGATGTTGCGCTGCTTGTCCGATTGGCGTACCCTACGGCACCCGATTCATTTCTGGGACAACTGGCTGTGCAGACCTTCATTGATGGGTTAAGAGACGGGGAAACACAACAATTATTGAGGCTGGCACGACCAAGAACAACTGATGATGTGCTTGCTCACGCCTTAGAATTTGAAGCTGCAAAACAAGCGTCCCGAGGTCACGGGCGTATTCGGACCGTAGTGGAAGAAGATGAAGGTTCTAAACATCGTCTAGAAGAATTATTAATGAGAGTTCTTCAGAAGGAAGAGAACCGTAAAAGGAATCCTCAAGAAGTTCTAGGACCCCGTTGCTGGAACTGCGGTGAACAAGGGCACATACGACGCCGCTGCCCTAAACCCAAACAAGTTCAGCCGTCGGAAAACTAAAGGGGGTCGACGAGAGGGGGCGAACGTCGACTTTGAGTGGAGATTCCCCGAAGATCACCATCCATGCCGTAACATCAAACAATAGTACCAGCAGTTTGTTCGTAGATGGGAAAGTTGCTAATCGTACTGTTCCACTACTCATTGACACTGGGGCGACAAAGTCCATCATACGCCCTAACGTTCTACGAACAAGTATGAAGCTGTTACCAACAACTACTCAATTCCGTACAGCAACAGGTGAAGTGATACCAACACGCGGAGTGGTGAAGATGAAGATTGGCATTGGAAGTGAAGAACGTGATCATGAGGTGCTGGTAGCCGACATCATTGACGAATTCATCTTGGGAATGGACCTCCTGAGAAAATTTGGTTTTACATTGGACTTGAAGGAGGGTGTTTTGAAGGTTGGTAACGAAGAACTTCCGTTGCACCCACGAGAAGATCCTGTCGTAAGGGTTTTGCTGACAGAAGATGTGATATTGCCGGGTCAAAGCGAGATGGTTGTCAAGGCAGGTTTGGATGGAGATCTTCGGGTAGGATGTGTGAGAATGATGGAGCCTGTTTGTGATAAGAAGATCCATAGTGGCATACTGGTGGGAAAAGCGCTGATCAAGGTTGGAAAGACTGTACCGGTGAGGCTTATGAACGTTAATGTGGATCGGGTGACATTGAAGAAGAGTACCCTTGTGGGACAGTGTGTGCCAGTATTCCGAGTAGCCAGGTGTATGGCTGATGTTCCAAAACCAGCGCCCAAAGACCATGGTGGAAAATTAGTGGGTATGGTTACTAGTTCGTGCGAAGACCTTAACAGAACGGAAGTGAAAGAGGTACAGGGTTTGGTTCACCGATACCAAGATATCTTCGCTCTTGACGATAGCTAGAAGGGACGAACAAATATAGTAAAACATAAAATCAATACAGGCAACTCTATGCCTGTCCGTCAGCAGCCGAGGCGTCTACTTGTAGCAAGGCGAGCAGAAGCCGAGAAGATTATTACCGATATGGAAGAACAAGGGGTCATCGAGCCATCCAGCAGTCCATGGGCATCACCAGTGGTCCTGGTCAGTAAGAAGGACGGGTCAACGAGATTTTGTGTGGACTATCGGCAGCTCAATAACGTGACCAAGAAAGACAGCTATCCCTTACCACGCATCGACGACACGTTAGATACCCTGTCTGGTTCACGATGGTTTTCGACTTTGGACTTGAAGAGTGGTTATTGGCAAGTTGAAATGGAACCTGAAGACCGGTAGAAGACCGCGTTCACTATTGGTTCCGGACTATGGCAGTTTACAGTTATGCCTTTCGGTCTATGTAACGCTCCGGCCACCTTTGAGCGTCTAATGGAGACCATCCTGAGAGGGCTGTCGTGGAAGGCCTGCCTGGTATACCTAGATGATGTGATTGTAGTCGGAAAATCATTCAACGAACATTTGAAAAATCTACAGGAAGTGTTCCGAAGACTACGTGGAGCCAATCTGAAACTGAGTCCGAAAAAGTGCCACATATTCAGAAAGGAAGTGAAATATCTCGGGCACGTCGTATCACAAAATGGAGTGGCAGCCGACCCCGATAAGATTCGTGCAGTTCAAGAGTGGCCAACACCGAAAGATAAACACCAAGTTCGTAGTTTTCTTGGGTTATGTACCTACTACAGGTGTTTCGTTCCTGGGTTTGCCAATATAGCGAAGCCTCTGACAAGGCTAACTGAAGATGGACGCGAGTATGTTTGGAGCGGAGAGTGTGAAACAGCTTTCCAACAGTTGAAGCGTGCCCTGACAACCGCACCAATATTGAGCTATCCACGGACAGAAGGGAAATTCATACTTGACACAGATGCAAGTAATCTGGCCATTGGGGGTGTACTTTCTCAGATACAGGATGGACAAGAAAAGGTCATCGGCTATTTTAGTAAGGTTTTGTCGAAAGCCGAAAGGAATTATTGTGTGACCAGAAAAGAACTATTGGCCGTCGTGAAGTCCGTTGAGCACTTCTACAAATACTTGTACGGACGGAAGTTTTTATTGAGGACGGACCATGCAGCGTTGAAATGGCTTCTACAATTCCGTAATCCTGAAGGCCAGGTCGCAAGGTGGATCGAACGATTACAAGGATACGACTTTGACACAGAACATCGAGCGGGCACTAGTCATCGAAATGCCGATGCTCTTTCAAGAAGACCCTGTCCAACGGACTTCCGTCATTGCTCTCGTTTGGAAGAGAGGGTTTGCCAAGTATTAAGGACTACCATCGTCAACGACAATTGGTTGCCGGAAGAATTGCAACGACAGCAGGAGGCTGATCCCGAACTAAAAATGGTACTGGAATGGAAGCGTGTGGGAGAAAGGCCTGCCTGGGAAGTTGTCAGTCCTTTCAACAGAACCCTCAAAGCATATTGGGCCCAATGGGAGTCCTTGAAGGTGGAAGACGATCTCCTGAAGCGAGTACTGGAGAGTGAAGATGGCACCACCATTAGGTCTCAGTTCGTGGTTCCAAGAAGCCGAGTGGCTACAGTGTTGCGACATCTCCATGACGGTGCCTCAGGAGGACACTTCGGTGTGAAAAAGACTTTGGAGAAAGTTAGGGAGCGTTTTTATTGGGTCAACTGTAAAGAAGACGTGAAGGAGTGGTGCCGGAAATGTGAACTATGTGCCACTGGTAATGGACCCTTGGGGAAACGAAGAGCACCTATGAGGCAGTACAATGTGGGTAGTCCTCTGGAAAGAATAGCTATAGATATTGCCGGACCATTTCCCGAAACCGACGATGGGAATAAATACATATTAGTGGCAATGGACTACTTTACCAAATGGCCAGAAGCATATGCCCTACCAAACCAGGAAGCTGCGACTGTTGCTGACATACTAGTCAAAGAGTTTTTCAGTCGTTTCGGAGTGCCCATGGAGCTGCATTCGGATCAAGGCCGCAACTTTGAGTCTGTACTATTTGGAGAAGTCTGTCGATTGTTGGGCATTCGCAAGACTCGGACCACACCGTTACATCCGCAGTCCGATGGAATGGTAGAACGCATGAATCGGACAATGGGCAAATATTTGGCCAAGGTCGTCTCCGATCATCAACGAGACTGGGACCAATACCTGCATCTGTTCCTGATGGCTTATCGTGCATCGGTCCACGAAACAACCGGTCAGTCACCAGCGTCTGTGATGTTTGGACGCGAGTTACGGTTACCGTGTGATCTGGAATTTGGGTCTCCACCTATAGAGCAGGAGGTAGCCGGGAATGATTACGTCATCAACTTAAAGAAGAAGTTGGAGAATATTCACGACCGAACCCGAAACAATAGTCGAATCGCGAGTGACCTGATGAAGGCTACGTACGATGTGAGAGTCCAAGAAGGAGGGTTTCAACCTGGATAGCTTGTCTGGTTATACAACCCTCAAAGACGTCGTGGCTATTCTCCAAAGTTACAGCGGAATTGGGAGGGCCCATACCAGGTGAAGAAACGAATAAATGACTTGATTTATCGCATCCAGAAATTGCCAAGAGGGAAACCAAAGGTGGTACACTCCAATCGTCTGGCGCACTATGAGGGAAATAATGACGCAGTCCCGGATCGGGAAGATGAGGCTGAGGTGGCTATCAATACCGTAAGGCCTGAAGATGATCAGCCAGCCTTTAGAGAATTTATGGCTGCGTTTTCTGGAACTAGAAAAGCGCGATTCGGAGTCACGACTGAGATGCAACAAGATCTCTTCCGGATCCCTGGTGATTATTCCATTGCCCACTGTGTCTCCGAGGATCTCCGTATGTCCAGGGGGATCGCAGTAGTGTTTAGAAATAAATTTGGACGGCTGAATGAACTTCGGGAACAAAATCCCTCTCTTGGTAAATCCTTACGCTTGCCTGATCATGACCGATCCATTTACTACTTGGTAACCAAGCAGTTTTACTACCAGAAACCGAGTTACGCCGACTTGTGGAGGGCATTATGGAATTTGAGGATCGACTTGCTTACCAGGGGTATTAACAAATTGGCAGTTCCCAAACTCGGCTGTGGGCGGGACCAGCTGGATTGGAGAATCGTTAGAAACATGCTGGAAGTTATCTTTAGAGGTACGGATGTCAAGATCTTCGTCTGCAGTTTTGACCCACAGCCCGCATCAAGGCCAACGAAGAGTGTAGACTGTTACTTCTACCGTAATGGAACGTGTAGTCGAGGTGAAGACTGTCGATATCGTCATGAACCGTTCTACAGGAACCAGAGCATAAAACCTGTTCTGGGACAGAACAGACTTGAAGAGGGGGGCAGTGTAACAAGAGAGAAAAAGAAAGAACCTCTTCTTCACACAACAAATGGAATATTCTACAGCATTCGAGAGAATGACGCATCGCACCAAGCATGTAAATCAGACGCGGTTTATCTAGCGCCTTCTAGAAATACATAGTAGGTTCCAGCGGCTTCTAGTACGATTATAGGAGGGTATAAAATCGACTTCGCGGATAAAAGGGGAGTAGTCAACAGCGAGTAATTAACTGTGTATCACGAAATAAATAGTAAATGTAAAGATAAATGTTGTATTAGAAATTCATAGTCTGTAAATAATAGTTTTAATGGTTTATAATCATAGCGTTAATTTATAGTGTATGCATTAGTGTTTGTAAATAAATATTTCTTTGTGAATAGACGATTTAAACAGCACTTGTGTTATTATTTTAAAAAGAACGTTACAATATGAAATGTCAGAGCTGTTTAGTTGCTGCATATTGCCATTGAATTACAAATGTAATATTTTCAAATACTAGTAAAATTATAAAAATTTGTAACAAGTACGTGTGAAGAATTTATTTTATTTTTTATTGAAAAGAGATCAGTCCGTATTGATAGCATTCAAAATAATTATAATCATAATAAAAGGCGTCGAGCAATTAAACAGCGTTTGGTTTTTAATATTATTATGTCCATTAAAATTAATGAATTGCTGTTATTTAGAAGGCATAAACTTAATTTTTCGCTATATTGAGATTTTTACACCATACCTGAGATGTATTCATTTGCATTAGCTAAAAAAGTCACTTTTAGTCGTTATATCTAAAAAAAATCTATGAATTGGACAGATTGGTAAATAAATTTGCATTCAGTATCAAAGAACTATTGAAATCCATACTTAGATCTTCAAGGACAAGGACCAATCCGAATGGCACGTAAATTTTACGTAATAAGTATCATGTTATAAACACATCCTTTTCTGATCACCTTTGTAAATCACTTTGTCATGTAAAAAGAATGCAAAAAGACGGACATTTCATCTGTACGGCACGTAAAAATTATTCATTATCGTTTTTACGTCCCGTTTTTTTCTTGAAATTCTGGGGATGTAATTTCAGGCACACGAATTTTACGTAATTCTCATGTAATATCGCTACTTGAGTATAAATAACCAGTATTACAATAGTGGGATAAGTCTATACGAACTACGGAGGGCAGCCGATGGGCGACTACTACATGTGTTTATATTATTATCATTGATAAAAAATAATAAATAAATTGCTGTCATATTTACCTATTGTTTATTTTATAACACATTGCAAATATATACGTTCGTTTAAAAACGCAGGGTACGCATTATACACGAATTTACGAATCATATTATCATGCCCGAACATTTGATTGTCACGGACTAACTGCCAAAGAGAAGTTAAACCAAAATATATACATTTCCTAACCTAAAATTTCTAAACAGTTGGAAAAACAAGCCACATTTATTTATATTACCGTAAAATATAACAAAACAGTATTACACTTACAACAAAAAGTTAAATTTATAACAATTTGATTTTGACAGATAAATTTTATAATAGAATAATTCGCAATACCGAAGAAGCTTTTAGGGAAAATTCTCAATTATTCATCTTTTAATTAATTATATAATTGTTCATTAGCGTATGGTTCATGATTCTCTAGAATCTAGATTAACGATATGAGTTATATGTTCAGACATTGGTTCGGAGCTTTCACGGCAGATGGCGTTTTATATTGATACTTATTTCTCGCTATTAATGTAAATTTGAGATTGGTATAAAAGGGTCAGCATAATTCTGTCAATTAACACAGAGATATCACAAAATATATCACATATGTACGGTAGAATGTACATAAATTTTTGAACTCCAGTATCTACGCAACGCGTGGATTAAATGCTGGATAATTATACAAACAATATTTAGAATGTAGCTACATGGTGCTATCAAGTTAGATAGCAGTGATAGCAACTGCCAGTCAAATTTTTATAAAATTTGGTGCAGTACGATAACCAACGTTACTATTAGTAGTGAGTATACCAGATATCTAGTGACAAAAAGTTACTAATGCTTTAACGAGCGTCTAGAGCCTAAAGGTATGTATCCACCAAAGGAACAATGAGGAACTTTGTGTTACCATATGTTCCTCTTTGTTCCAAAATTTAGGCAACAAACATAAACTGACAAATACAAAGTGTCTCCACCAAAGCAACCAAATTTAACATTTCAGCTTTGTTCCTAGTTGTTTAGTTTAAAATTGTCTGTGGGAACAAAGTGTTGTATCCATCGAAGTAACATTCATTCAACATGTGGTACGACGATCGATGTCACACTAGCAGCAGCCGCTTACATCATTTTAAGTAGTAAAAGAAAAAGAAAACATAAATTTTGGGTGCGACCAAGTCTTCGAGAGAGGAGTCAGTGTGGTGCATTACAGATTTTGAACGCCTTGAAGAAAGATAACCTATTATCAGGGCATATAACTGACGGACACCTTCAAAATTTTATTCGAATATCTAGTTCGGATCTGGAATGGTTGTCGTGTCGTATTGAGCCAAGAATTCGGAAATTAGACACCAATTACAGATCATCAATATCACCATTAGAACGTTTACTTGTTACACTAAGATTTTTAGCTACTGGAGATTCGTACCATTCCTTGATGTATCTCTTTAGAATTTCGAAACAGTCAATGTTGCTGTCGACTAAATAAAAAGAGTGACAAACTGTCTTCACTGCAACAACAAAAAGTTCCAATGCAGATGTGTTGACGCTTGTTCCAGTCTATCCTTTGATGTTTACCGCTTGAAATGGAAACACGCAACAACCCGCAACATTTTATATTTGTTCCTACAACAATGAGCAACTTACTGGAACATTTACGGAAACATGCAACAGCAACCAAAAAGTTCCCCATTGTTCCTTTGGTGGATACATACCTTAAGGTTACATAATTCTTCCGTCATGCGCAGTGAAACAAATTCAGGTATTGGAAATTGGAATCTATAATTACTTATAATAATTCTAAAATATAAATATGTAGTTATATCCTCCTAGCACTTTTACATGTCCGAGTTCAGAAAACTTTCTTCGTATTTTGGAAACTGTCGCTCTTGTGATAGGTTCTTTATCAGGATACTTGTTATTAAATATCTCACAAACCTTTTGTTGTGTTCAAGTACGGTCGCCACATCCCCTCAATATTAAAATTTCAATTCGCTCTTTTTCAGTCAAATATCGCACCATTATTTATTGAATTACGTAAAAAATCCCACAATAAAAACAGATAAACAAACTGATAAAGAACTGTCATAATTTTAACGCTGTCAATTGTTACATGGCTACTTGATTTTTTTTATTAAAACTTGGAAATCTTGATTGTTATTAGATTTTTGTTTTAAAACTTTAACGTCAATTATCTCGAAAATTTCAAAATACAGTACCATACTTTTTTTAAGCATATTTGGTCTTAGAATTTCATGCTCTTAACAAATTCACCATAAAAAATTAGGGTTTCGTCATAACTCAAAAACAAAAGACGATCTTTAAGTGACGATTACAGTAAAATATGTCTCATTTAAGATAAAAATTGACGTGTTCAAGGATTTTTTTCAAAAACGTTTAATAAACGATTTATTGCGATAGTTCCAGACTTTACACTCGCACTGTATAGTTTATTACTAAATTATAGAATTCAGACTAGGCTGCCATTTTGCAGTTTTTGTAACGTATAGTATCACAACATCCTCACTAGGAGTTATTAAAAGTCAAATATCAAGGTTACTTTACAACTTTACACTTTTTGAAGTTTTGAACTAATGGGGAGGTGTTATAGCAATTATTGATGGGGAGATTCGGGCTTCCGTTAGAGGTATGTTACAAGGAGGGTGAGAGGAGGCGTTTAAAATGAGGTAATTTTGCTTTAGATAAATGTACAGACCCTTAAGTAGCTGTTATTTATGTGGTTACGATTTAATTAAAAAAAAAATTAATACGTAGTTGGAATAAAGTGCAATAAGCAAATAAGCCTGTATAAAAACAAACATTCATATAAATTTTCAATTAAAAAAAGTTAGAAAAATTAAATTAGTCCATGATAGATTTTATTTGAAAAAAGTAAATTTGCAAGTTTTATTATTAATAGATTATTATAATGATTATTATATTATTATTATAATAGAGGTAAGGTTTATGAATGGCTTAAAAACTACTTAAATAACAGGAAACAAAAAGTAAGGATTAGAAATGTATCTTCTGGAGAACTAGATGTTAATCTAGGGGTCCCCCAGGGAGTGTGTTAGGCCCGCTGTTGTTTTTATGTTACTTAAATGACATTAATTTATTTGTTAATTGTGAATTTATAAATCTATTTGCTGATGATACTATGTTAGCATGCACTGACAGCGATATTAACACAGCTGTCCAAAAAATGAATATAGTTCTAGAAAGTGTTTCTAAATATTTAAAAATTAATAAATTAAAATTGAATGTTTCTAAAACAAAGGGAATGATTTTTACAACAAGGTATAAATATAACTGTTTAAATATAAATAATATAAATTTATCAATAGATAGGTACTGAGCAGATTCAAATTGTAACATCGGTGAAATACCTTGGTTTTATGTTAGGTAATTTGTTACAGTTTGAACCTCATTTTAATTATCTTGTTAAGAAAATATCAAAAAAGCTATATTTTTTCTCTAGAATTGCAAAAAATTTATCAATGAACACTAAAATTACAGTCTACAAATCCATTATATTACCTCACTTTGATTATTGTGCATCGCTGTTGCATCAATTTAATTTAAATAAAATGTCCCAATTACAAAAATTACAAAATCGTGGGATGAGAATTATTTTATCATGTAACCGATTAACTCCAGTGGTGATTATGTTAGATACTTTACATTGGATATCAGTGTCTAGGAGGATATATCTGTTAACCATGACTTTTCTCTATAAAATATTGAATAATCAGACTCCATTATTCTTTAATAATTTTATATCATTTCATTATAATATTCATAACCATTATACTAGAGGTTCGGCTAACATTTATATTCCTCAATATAATTATCGTTCTACAATGAACTCATTATTTTGTAAAGGGGTCGATATGTATAATAATCTACCACTTGAAATTAAAGCAAGCAAATCAAGTAAAATTTTTAAAACAAAATTATGGCTATACATTCAAGAGAATGGTATTCTGTAATTTGTTGTGCATCTGCTTTGCTGCAATGAATTGGTGTTATTTTGTAAAATTCTATTATTAACCATTTTGAATGTACATATTATTAATAAAGAAGTCCTGACTATTTCAGAGAACTCCAATAAACATTCATCATTAGAAACGCAATCTAGATATCTGTTGATGAAAATCGTTCACTGTAGTGATAATATTCAGGTGTAACCAAAAGGTGTCGCAACATGTTATAATCATTTGCGTTTTAGTTTTAAATATTTTTTAATAATAGTAATCAGTGGCGTAACTACCGCCCCCGCAGACCCTGCAACGCGGGGTGGGGCGCAACCCCCAAAGGGCGCTGCTTTCGTGAAATTTAATTTCGTTGGGAATAGAAATTTTATACCGATAAGCATTGGAGATAAATACATTCCATGGACTATTCTACGGTAATGAATTATTATTAATTCATTACTTATTCATTAATTATTGAATATTTTATTTTAACCAAAATTACCTACGTCTAATTGTATACAGGGTGTCTGATTTCTCATTGTCCAGGTTATATTTGCTGAAATATTAAAGGTAGAGGAAAACGTTAAATAAATCTATAAAATATCACACAAAATCTTTGTTATGGCCAACTTATTTTCTGGAAAAATTTAATTTAAAAACTTTAAAAGCCAACTTTAATTTTTTAAATAGAACATCCTGTATTTTTTTGCGGAATTAAGTTCTAAATTGATTTCTCTTTACAATGATATGTCACAAGTGGCTTTTTTCTTTTAAATTACACCGTTCACTGAAGCATTTTCAAAACGTCATACTATCCAAAATGTAAAGTGAAACGACAAGGAATCCAATTTTCACAGAAATGGAATTTTTAACAAGATTAATTCACATTATTGGGATGATGATAACCCTTGCAAAACTGTTAAAACTTATGCGCAAGCACGTTTTTCAATTAATATATGTATATGGATACTTGACAACGAAACTTTCGGACCTCATTTTCACGATGAAACTGTGACCTATGACAGAATTTATTATTTTCGCAAAGCATCAAACTTACTCGACTAAACTTGTGGTTTCAACACGACGGTGCCCCACCTCATAATGGAGCTGCATTAACAAATTGCTTAAAGGTTCGAACAACGAATTTGGTAAAAAACGGATCGATAACAAAGGAGTAGTTTTGTGATTATAAGAAATTATAATTATAAGAAAATTCATTGCGTTTTATTCAATTTGTTAAATAGTAATTAAATAAAAGCTGCTATATTTTGTAATCGAAGAGTAAATAAAAAATCATAGCCAATCTGATATATATATTTTTTGAACTGTAAGATGTCACTTAAAGGTAAAGAGGCACTTGTGATATGTCATTGTAAAAAGAAATTTATTTAGAACTTTATTTTGCAAAAATATACAGCACGTTCCATTTAAAAAATTAAAGTTGGATATTTTTCCGGAAAATAAGTTTATCATAAAAAAAGTTTTTTTGAGCTATTTTATAGATCAGGTTATGCTAAAGAAGTCTCTAATTTAACGTTTTTCTCTACCTTTAATATTTCAGCAGATATAACCTGGACAATGAAAAATCAGCCACCGTGTATGAAGGGAGCAAACGTGTCTCGCAGGGGCGGGCTATCTTACGTAATTACGCCACTGATAGTAATACCTTGAAAACAAAATACTTTTGTTGTTAATTTCCAATTGCTAATTTACAATCTACTCAGTAGTGAGTAGGTATTAAGTATATAATATGACAGAGTAGTTATTGACATGAGGAGGGCACCATCCAGCGACGGGTTACCAAGATTTACTCAATGAGGTCTTCGTGCCAGAGTCTGGTTAGTCTTCTAGCTTCAGATTATTGGGAGTAGAGATCAGCAATGAGTTGACTGGGATGTCCCCAGGCGCGTGCTTTGCTTTTGGTATTCAATTTCCTGATGACTTGAAGTGAGGAAGGGAATTTGGAGGTCGAAGTGGAGGGTTTGATTGCTCACATATCAGGGGGTGTTGGCTGTATCACGAAGGGTTTTCGATTGGTAGGACTGGAGAATTTTTGTGTTAGATGGTTTACTGCATTCCCAGAGCTCGATGCCATAGGACCATATAGGTGTAAGGATGACCTTATAAAGCAAAAGCTTGTTTTCTATGGACCATTGGGATTTGCGTCCAAGCAGCCAATACATATTTTTTGTCTTTATATTTAATTGTTGTCTTTTGGCTTTGATGTGAGCTTTCCAGGTAAGTTTTTACTTTTACTGAAGACATACCAACAACAGACAATACCCTTATTGCTACCTTTGCTGACAATACAGCAATTTTATTATCTGGTAATGATGCTAATCAGGCATCTGAAAACATTCAACAAAATATTAAAATCTAAAATTTTACTACATCTTTCGATTCATTAAACTTTAATGGATTAAATTGGTATAGTTTTGCGAATGGGCAAAACTATTACCACTTCAATGTTTAGAGAGAATAGTGGTAAACTCGTATTCCTGAAATCTTACCCTATAAACTATCTGCAAATTTACCACTACTAAATTGTTGCGAAATGCACATTTTGTGCTTATGAAAAAATTCATTGCATTCGATTACAACAATAAGCTCGATATTTCAAACATAGGAGTTACAACTTTAACTACTCCTGCCGACTTGTATGTAAAGCATATCAGAGAAAGATAGTAATGGAAAAGGTTGTAGCAGTCAACGATAGTACCTACTAATTAAGAACAATCATTTTCTCCTTTGCTACTCTGTAAAAGAGGTCAAAAGTGGTCGAAAAAGGTGAAAAGTGGTCATAAATGAGATTAAAAAAAGACCAGAAAGAGACAAAAGAGAAGTTGAAAAGCGGTCAAAAAGAAGCCAAATAGGTAAAATGGGTTTGAAGCAGGGGTCAAAGAAATGACTAAACGAGGTGAAAACAGAGTTAAAAAGACCAAAATAGATACTAAGGAAGGTCAAGGATGAGGTTAAAGAGGTTAAAAAGAAGTGAGAAGAGCACAAAAATCGTAGAAAACAGACCAACTAGAGATCAAAATAATACCAGAAAGGTGAAAGAGAGGTTAAATTAGTCCAAGAAAAAAGTAAACCATATTACGAAGAGGTATAAAAGAGGTCAAAAAATAGGTGAAACATCAGAAAGAAGTGAAAAGAGAGGTCAAGAAGATGTCAAAAAGTGGTCAAAAGAGAGCTTGAAAGAAAGTTCAATTCGAAGCCACAATGAAGTAGTAGAATGTGAAGAGATATCAAAAATGTAGTAAAAATTGCAAAAAGAGATGAATAAGATGGAAAAGGCTGGTTAAAAGACGTCAAAAGAGGTCAAAGGAGACGTTTGATTGTCACTGGCTAACTGCCAAAGAGAAGTTAAACCAAAATCTATACATTTCCTAACCTAAAATTTGTAAACAGTTGGAAAAACAAGCCACACTTATTTATATTAACGTAAAATATAACAAAACACTATTATACTTACAACAAAAAGTTAAATTTATAATAATTTGATTTTGACAGATAAATTTTATAATAGAATAATTCGCAATACCAAAGAAGCTTTTAGGGAAAATTCTCAATTATTCATTTTTTAATTAATTATATAATTGTTCATTAGCGTATGGTTTATGATTCTCTAGATTAACGATATGAGTTACATGTTCAGACATTGGTTGGGAGTTTTCAAGGCAGATAGCGTTTATATTGCATACTTATTTCTCGCTATTAATGTAAATTTGAGATTGGTATAAAGAGTCGGCATAATTCTATCAATTCTGTTTTACACACATAATTTTTTGAATTCCAGCATCTACGCAACGCGTAGATTAAATGCTGGATAACAATTATACAAACAATATTTAGAATGTAGATACATGGTGCTATCAATTTAGATAGCAACTGCCAGAGCTAAATTTTTATAAAATTTGGTGCTGCACAATAACCACCGTAGTATTAGTAGTTAGTGAGTATACCAGATATCTAGTGACAAAAAGTTACTAATGGTTTAATGAGCGTCTAGAGCCTAAGATGACATAATTCTTCCGTCATGCGCAGTGAAACAAATTTAGATCTTTGAATCTGTAATTACTTATAATAATTCTAAAATATAAATATGTAGTTATATCCTCCTAGCACGTTTACGTATGATTAAAGTTGAAAAGTTATTTCAATTTTATTAAATATTCAAAGTGAAAAATGGCTATATTTCAGCTTTGTTCAATTAATATTAAGTAGATAAAGGCCAACTCATTTGTATGTCATATGTGTCTTGAAATAAAGTTCACATATCATTTTCCTTGCTTATCTTCTAGGTCTATCAGCTTTCGCTTTAGAAGTAAATTTTGCAGAATGATGACAAACCATATCCCTATGGATATCTTTTAGGCTAAGTTGTCAACGACGCACACTGGAGATCTCTCGTATAGGTAAGTGCTCAAAATAGGATTTCTAATTTGTAATAATTTGAAAAAAACAATACAGGTATGTAGACAGGTATTTGACACATTCATATGCTGAGTATTGAATCGTTATGAAGGTGGCAACTTATTACTCTATTCATTCGGTTTTTGGCAGTTTTATTTTCTCTTTTGAAAATACTCGTGGTTTCTTTGTATTATTTCTTAAATTCTGTGCCGGATTGTTATAAATACCACTATGTCTCGTTTAGAGCAAAGTATGTAGATACCATTATCGGTTTGAACAAACTGTTTTATGTGATTACTTTTGTTTTAAAGACCAAAATTTAAATCAGGTCTATTATTTCATTACGGTTAACTTTGAATGAGATTTTTTTTAATTAGCGCAAAAGAATCGTTGCCGTTTTAGTATCACTGTAATCTACGGGCTTTTGTTGTAGTGAAACTGAGCAGTTTTGCAAGACTTTGTTGCGCTAATTAAAAGAAATCTCATTCAAAGTTAACTGGTTGATTTTGGTCTTTAAAACGAAAATAATCGTTCAAAACAGTTTGTTCAAAGTGATAATGTTATCTACATACCTTGTCCTAAACGAGACAGTGTTATTTATAACAATCTGACGCAGAATTTAAGAAACAATACAAAGAAACCGTGAGTATTTCCAAGAGTAAAAATAAAACTGTCAAAAACCGAGTGAATAAAGCAACTTGTCACCTTCATATCTTCGCGATGACAACTATCAACGATTCAATAATTATCAGATGAATGTGTCAAATACTTGTCTACAAACCTGTATTGTTTTTTTTCAAATTCCTACAAATTAAAAATCCTATTTGGGCACTTACTTATATGAGAGGTCCCCAGTGTGCGACGGCTTTAAATTCAGGAATTTGGTAAATGGAATTGATTCTAGCACTTTCTAGTGTTTGCAAGGAGAAAACTGCACTAACACCGCAGTATAATAACTATATAGTAGGTGAACTCTCGCAGTGTTCTAGGCCGCCGTGTGTACCTTGTTGTAATTTCGGGCTGTTAAACAACAGATTGGCGAGCTACGGAACAACAGTTATATTAGTGTATAGGAATAACAAGTAGAAAAGAGGAACAAGGCGGAAAAGAGCTCAGAAATTATAAAAACAGGAGGAAAACAGAGATCAGACGAGAAAATAAAAATAAATGAGCAAAAAGAGGTGTTAAGTAGGTATAAAACAGGTCAAAACGTCGAAGGGAGATCAAAGAAATGTCAGGAAGACGTGAAACGGCGGAAACAAGGAAGTCAAAAAAAGAGGTTAAAAATGACGCGACACTGGTAGTAGGTCGGTCCGCTTCCACTTTTGTAATTTAGGTATATTTAGTTATTAGTTGTTGAACCTAGGCATCTACTATAAGCTGTTCTATTTAAGTAGATATTATAATATGTACAGAACAGCTCATATAAGAAGAATCTTTGAACCTGTAAGGGTAACAAGAAAAAGTTGAATACCAAAGTTGGTTGGTATAAAACAAATTTTAATTTTATGTAATTTTTGATTATACAGGGTGAGTCGTTTCGCTACGGCTAGTATCAACTTTTTTATTTTAAATGGATCACCCGGTATATCTTTACGTTTTTCGATTCTACACTTTATTTGAAGTATTTTCGGTTAATAAATTGCATTCCAAAAATCCGCACAGTTTCTGGATAGATGCAATTACTTTAATTGTTTTTAAGAATGCAACGTTTCTGATGCAAATTTACATACAGTGTGTAAATAAAGTAAGGAATAAAATTCATATTTTTTGTATTATCACTGTTTGTAAAATAAACTCGGACACGTCAATTTTATTTTTTTCCTGCGGATTTTATGGACGTCAATTTTAATTTTTTAGTTTACTACTATGACGTCATCGACTTTTTTTTTAAATAGAACCCCCTTATTTTTTTGCTAGAAATGAAAAGTATATTTTTTTCTGAGTTCAGCAATACCCCATATGTGGTATTTAAAATTAATATTTTTTGGAATATGGAGGACCGAATGTGATAACTTTCAAGAAAATAATAATAATAATTGAAAGATTAATTATTTATTTTAAATTTGGTATCTCTATGGAATAAGAAGTTACGAACTTTCTTCTATAGTCGTGCGAATAAAATGTTCTGAAACGACATGCACTTGTATTAAGAACAGCGAATGTGACTCAAAATGTTCCATTAATTTTCTCCAAAAAAATCACAACTATTGCATGATATGTCCTTATCACTGTAATAAAATTTCAACTTGGTATCTCAATAGAATCGGAAGTTGAGACTTGAGAGATTATCGACCTTCCTAACTAATACGAAAGCTGAGTAAATAGCATTTGAATATAGCAGGGGCGGATCCAGAGAATTATTTTAGGGGGTGGAATTTTTGAAAAGATAATTGTTTTAAATAAATAATAATTAAACAAACATTGTTTGTTTTTATCCTATGTATATTTATTTATAAATGTTACATATTGCACAATATTTAATAAACATTAACTACTTTTACATTCAAAATTTATTTAACTATAATACTAAAGTATATAACATTAAGAATCTTGGGGTGGGGGATTTCCCCCATACCCCCCCCGTTTATCCGCGCCTGAATATAGGTATGTACGTTTAAAACTGAAAAAATTAACCTCTATATGGGCAGTAATATTTGAGCTTTATATAAGGCTTGGAAAGGGTATTACGTGAACAAAATATAAAAAAAATCTTTGAGGGTACCGCGCCAACTTTGGTAGAATCGGTGTGTAATGTATCTCTAGTGGATTGAACACCCGGTATATTATTCAACAATAAAGTTATAAAAAACGATAATTTAGATATTTATAAGCGCCATGTATTATTATAATTAGCTAAATGTAACTTACAGTGTGTAAATTTATTTTTTAAGGAAACTTACAGTTCAAGATAACTTTCAAAACTTCAAACCTTTCAAATTAAGGTACAGGGTAATCTTACGTGAGCCACCCTGTACCTGCATTATGCACAAATACACATAGCCTTTATTGAAAAAGAAAATATTTTAATATGATATCCCGGAAGACCTATAGACAGTTGGCAACTATCGAGCTAACAAAAAGCCTTTGGCACAATTTTAAATTTAGCCCCCTTAAAAATTAGATGCTAGTCTATGAATATCCGCTTCATTTTTGGATTTTAGGCCTATGCCATCGGTGCGTAGCAAAGGGAGCCCACCTAAGGGGGGCCTCACAAGATTTTTAATTTTACATATTTTTTGTAAATATTTTAAAATTGAAACTTTAAATGTTCATATTTTTCAATATTACTTACAACTCAGGGATGCTTACTGTGAAACAATAATGATTATAAACAATTACCTTTCCTGAAAAGAAGATAAAACGCAGGATGACATTGATTTTTAAGTTATAGGAAATATTGAAGTAAATTATGATTATTTGCAATTTTTGATTACCTCTCTTTACTTCTTTTGACCAAAAGAATTGTCAATAAATTCAGTGTTAAATAAATAATTTAATAACTAAGCAACTTCATATTATACGTATTTTCTACAAACTATATTTACTAACCTCATTTGAAAATACTTTTAACCATTGTTTTTACAGAATAATTTTCAGCCCTGGATTTACAATTAGGCTGAAAAGGCTTCAGCCTAGAGCCCCCAAATTCGAGGGGCCCCGCATTGAAGTTGCAGTAGTTTTTAAGTTTTAATGAATTTAACTTCTGGTAATATTTGTATATATTTAAAAGAGAAATTATATCTTAAATAATCTATTTCGATTTAAAACTTACTGTACTTATTGTATTTATGTTACAATTAATAGATTCATGTTACTTTTCATTTTTACAGTAAGAATCTGCTTTGTATATTCAGCCTAGGGCCCCATATCAAGTAAATCTGGCATTGTAATGGCAGTTGTTATACAGAGAATGTGCTGAATAATTTAAAATTGAACATTGCGAATTTAGTTAAGGTTGCTATAGTTATGTTTCTTAATATCACAGTGAATAAATTAAAAATTGTACATTAGGGAAATTACATAATACAAGTACAATAAGCAGTTGCGAAAATTGAATCAGCTCGGTCAGATCACTATTTCTATCTTTTCCTTTTTAATATCAATAACAATGACAGAAATTATAGTAATTTCATCAACCCGATTTAATTTTCGTAAATACCTAAATATTACACAAATAAAAAATTTGCTTCCACAGGTTATATCGTACAACCATAAAATACTAAAATTACTCCTTATAGTATATATTGCAGTGGACCGTAACCATAGGGTCGCGACCCAATCTTGGAACGCAAAAGTTTTAAAATGGGTCGCATACATATTTATTTTTATTATATCATTTAGGTGTAGGTTGAAATTTTAAAATATATGCTATAAGGTCCTGTAATTCTAAGCCCCCCCTCTCCCTCTCGTATAGGTTCCCTTATAATTTTATTGATATTTTTGGGTCCCTAGGTAAAAAAGGTTGCGAAACGCTGGTATAGAGTACCTATATTTGGAGAGATTTATGAGGGTCCCGAGGAAGAATCTGCTCCAGGTCCCAAAAGGTGTTACTACGCCACTGTGTGACACAGTTGATAAGTATTGTCCCAAGCCCGAGGCAACTGTGGGCCCTTTATTATTTCCTACATGCATTTTTGTTCTGCTATTCAATTAGAAAATTACTGACCGCAAGCCTTGTTTTTATAGTCAAACAGGGTCATTTATTTGGTTTTAAAACGAATTATTAGAAATATCTATAAGCGTACATATTTTTTATAGCTCTAATTTTATTGTCTGTGGAATAAAAGTAATTCATATTTTAGTAGATAGGAATTGTCTACTATGATCTGCCGCCTATGCTATTTATACCTGTGCGAGGCTCATTAATCAAAAATTTAAACTAATTGTAGGTTATTTTCTTTTATATAATTCAATGTGGATAATTCGAAGAATTTCGAATGATGTTGCAAATTATCTCTATTTTCATTTACAGACTATAGAGACTAAATTGAACCAACTGAGTAATACAGACACAAACAAATCATTTCACAAAACAGGTTCGTTCAGTTTATTATTTTTCACATGAGGAAGCTAAAATTAATTTTCATAGTAATGTAGTGATAGCGGAAAACAGAGCTTTTGTTCGTTTAACAATAACATTCCAATAGAAATCAGTTTAGGGAAAATATATAACAATAGATATGCCAAGTTAAGGTACACATGAGGGTATGAAAATTAAATGTATAATACAGTGTTCGCAAAAAGTATATGCATCATTTGGAAAACTTTTTTATTTTCAATTTCTGAAAAACTCTATTCTTGATAAAAGTTATGCTTCTTCTAAAACAGTAGAAAATGTTAAAAAATAATTACTCCATTACAGTTTTGTATACGAAGTAAAGTTAAAAAACTGAAATCGCAGTAATCGCGAAATCGAGTTAACTACCTTTAAATTTAAAAATACCAACAAATGTAATCAAGAAATTTTACCCTAAAATTCCAATTATCAAGGTACGACTTTAAAAGGTAATTGTTTTCCATTTTCAATATTTTTCAATGTACATGCTGTATAGAATCGATCACATAATCCAATACAATTTAATTAAGAATAATTGTAGCATCATTTTACCTGGGAAAATAAGCTAAAATGAGCTATACAAATCCAAAGAAAATGTCTGAATCAAGAAAAATCATCATTTACAAAGCAGTTTAAAAATTACAAACCGTATGCAACAAAATTTAGAGAAACTTATTACGAAAAATAATGCAGTGGTAAAATAAACGCCAGATATTGCTCTCACACATTTATTTAAAGGTCAATTCACACGTAGTGGTACAACACTGGTTATTAGACCATTTTAAAAATAAATTATATTTTTTGTGTAGTAAGCCTCATATGTTAACAGTTCAGAACCACTATTATTTTATTTTGATTATCATTGGTTTCAAAATGGCGGATATCTTTTTATCATGGCGCACGTCATTTTCGCACTTTGTATTCAGTAAAAAACCCGCCCCGTGAACAATTTTTAGAGTACTGGGTAAAGATTTTAGAGCTAAAAATCTAGAGTAGAAAAACTTTTTTTTTCACTATTCTTACAACAAAAATAATTCTTCACTATTGAAATTTATTTTCTATCTATATTATTAATTAACTCTATATAGATTGAATATTCAATCTAATAGTATTCTACTTTAAAAATATGACAAAAGCCACTATAATTTAAATTTTTTTAACAGAAGAAAAACCGTTAAAAAATGATCTAAATTAGTAAAAAGATGTTTGTTAGTGTTGATGTTACTCTAGTTAGAGTAAATAAAACGAATTGGCACCAATATACACTTGACGGTGTATTTGGAAAGAGAAGCGAGTGCGCATTAACAAAAATGGCGACAATCAGCTGTCTGCTGTATTTGACTCCGACTAGTTATAACTGCTGAATCTTTGAAATGCCAAGAGTTACTAAAATTGATGGGAATTTTAAAATTTTACAAATCTTTCACTAACTTAATGTAGCTCTACAATTTAAAACGCAATGAATAACTAAGCAAAATTTAGAGATCAAAATTCTATTGACTAAAACAAAAACAGGTATCTATACATAAAAATAGTACCTACATTAAGTTTAGATTTGTAAGATTTAGAAATTCCCTCTAATTCTAGTAACTTTTGAAATTGGAAGGTTTTAACAGTTAACTAGGCACCTGTTGATAGTGCAAATGTGTTCGCGTCTTTTTACTGCATATGAATATGAAACTTCGTATTTTGTTTTAATAGTTAATATAAAGCAACTTAAAGCAACTTTACTTGTTAAACATTATATTAATACATGTAATATCTTTGTAATTAGTTTTACTTATGACGAATAAGACGGGAGCACTTGGAAACTTGACATGTTCAACAGTAAACGCTTTTTTAAATAATTCATATTTAGTGTTTTATTTCAAAACAATAAACAGCGATATTAAGAAATTAAGTAAGTAAAAGTAATTATTCTTGTAGTAACTTTGAACCTTGGCGGAGTTCACGGAGTGCTGCAAGGGAATCTCCTAATAGAAATTTCATGAGAGTTGGCAGGGGGCACGAACAGTAGTTCACTCTAGCAATAATTAACAATCATACCATGGACCAAGAAGAACAATTTCGAAGTAAAGGTTCTGGGGTGTCCTTTAACCAAAATAGAAGCGTCCCAATTGGGCTCGTATACATTTTTTGCAATACGTTTTTATGTTTTAATACTTTTTATGTATGTTTGCATTTCAATAAATAAATAAATCATTTATTTTAGTACGACCTCGACTATGAAAAAGTACACTATTTTCGCTCTAAAATGTTAATCTAAATAGGAAACACATTATACAAAAATTTTATAACAATCCACTCTAAATAGGTAATGTTTTTCCCAAGTAGAGTAAAAGATTCAAAAATCAAGAGTAAAATCTTCCTCCGAAACGATTAGAAATTTGACTGTTTTAGTGTAGAACACATATAATTGTTTTTGAGGATAATAAATTTACACTAACATTATATTGAAGTTAACTCTAGACGAAGGTAGATTAGATATTTTACTCGAAATGTATTGGACCTAATCACACACTTTTTAGAGTGGTCTAGTGTTCGAATTTTACACTAAACTTTTTACTGGGTAAGCGTTGACGGTAACTTTTTTATCTCAGATGCGGTAAGTCCTGGGCCAATGAGACAAAAACTGTGGTGTTAAGCACATTATAGGCTACAATTACATGGCGGTATACTACACTAAAAATGATTCCCTCATAATAAATTCTAAGGTCAAAGTTTTGTATCGCAATCGCTGAAAAACCTATTTTCAATTATAAGGGAGAAGGTAGTTTGTTGAACACTTAATTTTTTGCAAGTACCTACGAGTAATCTGTGTTATAATTATTTAAACATCTAGACTTGTGTATTTTTTTAGAGGGTCATAAACATTTCGGTTTTTAAAAAGGTCTTTAACTTTAAGGTTAAATATCTCTGTTGGATAGTTGTTGAAAAATCTTAAATTTATACAAAATAGAATACTCTATGGTAGGCATCTTCTTGTGATAAAGCTTAGAATTTGAGATTCAACTGTTTTAAGAGATACGGCCTTCCAAAGTTCGTAAAAAATACAATAATTTGCATTAAGTGTAATATGCCTAATTAATGTATTTTAATAATATAATTCTTATTTTTTGGAGGAAGTGCTTTAAACTGACATTTGGCTTGTAGGCAAATACATATGATTACGAAGCAAAGTAATTCTGAAATAGATCTGAAACATATTTTAAGATAGGTAATTAAAAGTTTTTAACCAGGCAGCAAAATTAATTTACATAATATTTTAAATAATGTCACAAATGTTTATTGCCAGCTGTTTGAAATAAACTAAGCATTTAATTGTTTACTTGGCCTTATTTTCTATGTTTCTTTAGCAGTATAATGTTTGTTCGAGTTTGAACAAGTGTAACGAATCTGAACAGGTACAAACTTGCAGTACAGTGTCAGCCTTTCTTGTAGTTTGTCAGTTTATTTTTGCCAAACATAGAGATGTTACATCTCACATTCTACAACAAATGAAGATTACCACAAATGTGTTTATGGGATAGTGTTAGAGCCTAGAGGAATTAAAGAAAAGTGAGTTCGGTAAACAAGAACAACAATTGCTGATTTCTTGAGTTTTCCGTGTTGTAAATCCTATCTACAAGTACCATAAAATAAAGTATCTTGTGAAATATCACCATATATTTGGGTGGTATTGCAATGTTTTGCAATTCTGAGGTTCTACTACCTATGTGGACCTAGAACGTCATTCAGGATGTCATAAAAAGACAGAGTATGTGCGCCAGTTACAAACGCGCTGAGAAAGCTAACTCCCTTAGAGCCATCACCAGCCATCTACAACAACTAGAACTGTATACACTATTTCAGTATCATTATGCGAAGATATTTCAGTGCTGTTCCACAAGCATAGAAAATAAGATAAAAACATAATACGCATTTGTGATCTTGTTTAAAATATTTTGTAAATTAACTTTGTTGCCTATTGTCAAAATTAGGAACAATTTTTTGAAGAAAATAATATCTACATATGAAAAGTGTTAATTTAACGAAAAGAAATTGACTCTATCTCTATTAATAAAGAAGAAGACATAGTTCGCTATTTTTTCATATAAATCTTAAATAAAACACTTTTTTTGTCTGAAAATTAATAGCATAAGAACCACAAGGTTTCTTTCTAATCCCTATAAAAACCTCATAGATATATAGCATATACTTTCTGAACAAAAAAAAATATTTAACTTACTTTTAATGAAATTGTCCCTAAAAATGGGTACCTTTTATTAGGTATCGTCCTATAAAAATAAAAGTATACGATTTGTAAATAATATCTTTTAATATTTTAATGTTGTATGTAGACATAAATTTACTATCTGCTCGTTTTTAAAATATTTAATTTGGTTCAGTACTTTTCGAGCAATACGCTTTCAAAGTCAGAGGACTCTAGAAAAAAAAGTAATAGTAATTGTTTTTACACAATGTCCGTATTGCAAATTGCAGCTATTTCAGTTGCTCTTTGGATTTTAAAGGCAAGACGTCTTTACAAGATGACATGCTTTTTCAAATGAGTTTTTCAAACAGATTATTTATGTTGGATTTACAGGTGTCCAGGAAAATTCCCCGTTCTAGTCTTGTTTTTTTTATTTCACGCCTACACTACGGGGGAACCAACATCTAAGGTCATCTGTCCCCCATCTAACATGCAACACGAATACACACATCCATAGTTGAGGTGGCGGAATTTCTCAATTAGAAAAATCCCACCGCCCCAAGTGGGATTAGAACCCACGACCCTTGGAACACTAGTGATGCACTGACACCACTCGTCCACCGCCGGTCCCTCTAGTCTTGTTGATGCCCGAATTATTTTTCTTGCCATACATCTCACGCATACAAAGCGCCCAATATTTGTAAATTAAAAAAGAAAATATTGCAATTAAAATTTTTTTTATGGGTTTGTTAATATTTACCTTCTAGATTCTATATTTGATAAAACCTTATGGTGTCCGAGGTTAGAAACAATGTCTCTTGTATGTCTGAGAAAAATAACTTTTCAATGTTCTTCCAAATAATTCAATGGAAAATTCCTGAATCTCCTTCTTCATGTTCACATATCAGTTCATTCACTGAAGTTGATTCTTTGAAGTTCTGGATTCTAAATTAGCATTAACCCATTTCCAGCCAATGTTGCGTTAACGCAACACTCCAGATGAAATTTTTTTAAGTATGTTGGGCCCAGTTTATATCTGTTTTTATAACTTCTGTGTGATTTTATAGTATGAAATTAAATGTAGCATATTTTTTCTATTCAAATTCCGCTTTTATTTTATCAAAATTTCAGCCTGAATTTATTGAATTTTGAATACTATTACATGGGTGACAGAAACGTCGTTAAAAAATTACTCGTACAATTAAAATTTTTAATCTTTTTCTAGAATGGCTCTGGAAAGATTAAAAAATGTTACTGTTGATATAAAAAGTAAAAAACTTATATAGTTTCGAAAAAACGTGATTATAAATTAGAGCGTTGCGTAAATGCAACATTGGCTTGATGAGGGATACAAATGTACATATCCTGCATTGTTAAAAGTTCCTGCATTTTGGGTGTTAAATGGTGAAATGGGTTAAATCTGTTGTGGTTACAGTGTGGTTTCTTGTGCTAGTAAATACTTGCACAAGAAACAAATTTATATTCGAAAAAGGGTATAGGATACTACGCCGATCGGACACAACTCCGACCGTGGACACTACGTCACCCGCAAGCTGGGGACACTTTGCTGACCGTGGGCACTATGCTGACCGCAAAAGGTGGACACTATGTCGACTGCAAGCGGTAGACACTTTACCAATCGTGCACAACCTAAGGTCATATTGTAGAAAACATCTCGGAGATAATATTTGTGAAAACCATATAAAAATCGACCAACAGGTTAATTAGTTTTAGCTTTTGTGGAACTTTATGTTTGTATTCACATCAGAATTGTAACTATGGACGGCTTTTAAGGGTCTCCCATTTGTGATCGGTGCTGTGTCGAGGATTGGCGAAGTGTACAGCGATATTTATTTAAGGGGTTGGCGTCGTCTCCAAGTTCGGCAAAGTGTCCATCGCTTGCGGTCGGCATAGTGTCCACGGTTGGCAAAGTGTCCACCGTTTGCAGCCGTCGTAGTGTCCACGGTCGGCAAAGTCTCCATTGCTTGCAGTCGGCATAGTGCCCACGATTGGCAAAGTGTCCACAGGATGCAGTCACCGTACTTCCCACGGTCAGCTAAGTGTCTACGGTCGGGAAAGTGTCCAGTAGCAAAATTTATTTGAACGGTCGGCTTAGTGTTGTCGGTCGGCAAAGTGTTCAAAACCGCCAGTCAGCGTAGTATCCACGGTGGGCATTGTGTCCCTGGTCGGAGTTGTGCATTGGCGTGGTAGTGGTATCCTCCCAATGTTGCGTCTTAAACTGTCCAATTGTTTTCCTTGCATAGATACACATGAAGTAACATTAAATTAATTTTTTCTAGATTTTATACGCCAATGTGCATATTGCAAATTGCAACTATTTTATTTGCCCTTTGGATTTTCAAATGTAAAACGGCTTGACAGAGTGGAATTTTTTTATATTTTCAAACAGACTATTCTTGTTGGGTTTATAGGTGTCCAGGAAAATCCCCTGTTCTAGTCTTGTTGACGCCCGAATTATTTTTCTTGCCGTACATCTCACATACACAGCGCTCAAGATTTGTAAATTAAAAAAGAAAATATTGAAATTAAGAAATTTTTATGGGTTTGTTAAGATTTACCTTCTAGACCTTTATTTGATAAAACTTCATGGCGTCCCAGGTTAGAAAATGTCTTTTCTAATTGTATGTCTGGGTTTTTTCTATGAGTTTGAGGATCTGCTTTTTCTTTACGAGCAGATCATGCGATGTCACACACTGTAAAAGCATGAAATGCTGCCTGCAAATGTTCGACATAGAGTTGATCCCAATGAAATGGCTATTTTATTCACATCAATAAGTCAGAAGTTATTCCTTCCACACTATCGATATCATAGATGCAAGTCCTTTGCAAGGCAAATTTATATTTAAATTAGATAGTATAATATATAAAACGTCCGTGTCTGCTGCTTGCACAATAATGTAATGAACGGGATTAACCCCTATACGCTGCCGGTAAACATTCGAAATTGGCGGCGGAATGTATGACGGATCGAGAGCTAAACAAAACACAATACACCAGACTAATCTAGCGCGTTCCAACAATCATATGGGATATAGAAATCACTACCGCGCAAGAGGAGAGGATTAGTCAACAACGAGTTAATTAAATACACGCATCGTGTGGTAGTAGAAAATAAATATGTATATATAAAATAGTGTAATAAAGATCTTGTTGAAATAAATATTTGTGTAAATTAAATTAGTCGAAGTTTTTTTGTTTATAGTTGTTTGTAATTAGTGTTAGTGTAAATATTTTCGCTTGATAATACATAGACAATTAAAACAGTACCTTTAGTATTATTTATAAAATAATTTCTAAATTTTCTTCCAAATGATTGAAATGGAAAACTCGTGAATCTGCGTCTTCATGTTCACATGTCAGTTCATTCACTGAAGTTCTTTTCACTTGTTCATTTTTGACAATACAGTTATAACGGATTTCATTACATGCCACGTAAATTGTTTTATTTTGAATTATAGAATTCAATAATACTGCATATGCGTCTTTACTCTATCCCTGAGTTAAAAATTTAATTAGGGAGGTTTTAAACGATGATTTTGCAGTAATGTAAAACATCTTGAAGTCTCTTTTGCTCCAAAAGTTGCACAATAGATCTCAGTTCCTCCTCTTCGTTCTTTCTCTATATCTTTGATTGATGGGGAGTGAAATTGATCAACTATTAAATCAACACGTCTTGCTTTAAATTTGCAGATTTTTGTTTAAACGAATTTTCCAATTTTTTTAGTCGCAAAAAATAAAAAAAATTACTAATGTTAATTACATCTTCTGTGTTTAAAGCTTCCCCGAAAGGATTTAAACTATTTTGAAATTTAGTAGCAATTTATTGATAAGCATTTCTATTTGTTTTATTAAGAGTGGTCGTAATTCCTGTGAAGTATCTTAACCCATTTAAAACCACTACTAAAGAAAAACTACAAATTAATTTTTTTTGTGTTTTGATATTTTTATTAACATTAACTTCAGCTGTTTAATACAAAAAAAATTAAATAATATATTAGAACATAAAAAAATTTAACGTTGCGTAAACGCAACATTGGGAGGATACCACTACCACGCACAGCTGCAATGCACAACTCCGACCAGGGACACAATGCCCACCGTGGATACTACGCTGACTGGCGGTTTTGAACACTTTGCCGACCGACAACACTAAGCCGACCGTTCAAATAAATTTTGCTACTGGACACTTTCCCGACCGTAGACACTTAGCTGACCGTGGGAAGTACGGTGACCGCATCCTGTGGACACTTTGCCAATCGTGGGCACTATGCCGACTGCAAGCAATGGAGACTTTGTCGACCGTGGACACTACGACGGCTGCAAACGGTGGACACTTTGCCAACCGTGGACACTATGCCGACCGCAAGCGATGGACACTTTGCCGAACTTGGAGACGACGCCAACCCCTTAAATAAATATCGCTGTACACTTCGCCAATCCTCGACACAGCACCGATCACAAATGGGAGACCCTTAAAAGCCGTCCATAGTTACAATTCTGATGTGAATACAAATTTTCCAATTTTTGGAAAATCGAAATCCAATTTTTGGCAAATTTCCGGTTTAGAATCATTAGGAACTAAGCTTCATTCGGTACAATTTTCAGCTTGTTGCCCCGAAACCCCCACGGAAGATAAAATAAGTTCGATCGAGCACTCTACTATATGGGAAGGAATAGGTCTAGTTGGTAACAAATTTCTAATAACAAGCATACTATTTTCAATATAATTGTATTTAATAATCTGCAGTTTTTCCGGTATGGAATACATTTTTTGCTTATATCCAAAAATACTACAAAACACAACTAATTCAATTTTTCAAAATAAAGTATGAAGCAAAGTCGTCTAGCATTCTATTGTTTTTAAATTATAATTGATTGGTGAACGTTCCAATGTTTCCAAGGCATAGCTGCTTTTTGCATAAACGGAAGTTTTATTTTATTTACTTTTTCCGGTTAAAATCATATGTAATCCGTAACCAAAGGCATCATTCGATTAGTAATTATTTTCTTTATAGCACTGCTGAATATCTTCACTGTAAAATAATTAGGGCAAATAATATTAGGATTTGAAATCAAATGCATGTAAAACTGTATTGGGCGTGAAGCGATTCTACACCCTGTATACATACCTACACGTACGTTCTTCCTAACCTGTAACATAGCTTCTAAACTCACCTGTAACCTAACCTAAAAAACGTAACTTATATTAAAATATTTAGTTTGACAAAACTTAAAAGTTGTGCTTTTTTACCTTTGATTTACAAGTTATCTTATAACTCAGCAAAGTTGTATTAGCTACAGACAATCCTCATCATACCTAGTCTCACTTAATACATAACTACAACAATTTGTGAAAGACCAAATGAAAGATGTACAGCAATGATCGATTTTAGAGTGCTCTCGATAGAAATTATGCCAGTATGTGATTTGAAAAATTAGATAAAGAAAATGCATTTTCTCCAGTTTGCTTCTTGTATCTATTACTAAATAATTTATTTTGACAACACTGTAATTGAGTTGAGAAAATATTACTCTATAACTAATCTGCATGCACCGAAATATAACCTTAATTCTATTTCAAAATCTCAAATAGGCTTCATATTAACAATTGCAAATTTTTATAAGCAAGTGAAGATTAGCATTTTAGAAAATGTTTACTTTTGGCCAAAGATACTATTTCAAAGAAATGTTTTTTGTCGAGAACATTCATTTTTCCCACCAGTCATAGTGATTTTTATTTTGCGTGGTTAATTGTTATATGTTTTTTTTTGTCAAAATACATTGTTGGACGTGTACTTTTTATAGAATAATTATTTGCTTTAATATTAAATCATTACTAATGAAATATTTTTGTTCAGTCAAATTGCTACAGCCCATGTAAAGTTTTTGGCGTAGTTGAGTTTGTGCCTAATGCAATGGTTTTTGGAATATTTGGATTTTTGTTTGCTTTTATACAGTGGCGTAACATCAAATTTTGGGCACCTCCGCCAAATGTGACTTTTGCCCCTCCCCCCTCAAAATTTATATAACTACAAAATCGCAGTTTAAGTTACTAATGTATCGCGCAACCGTGCAAAATCTAATCTCCCACTTACATTCGGACAAGGCAAAAATATTAAAAGTAGGAGGATACCTAAATAGTATATTAAATATTGAGTTGGTAAAGAATATCTTTACAAGTCAAGCGATATTGTTTGACTGAGACGATACGTCAAGGTCAAACTGTATCGCGAGCCTCGGAAACTTTACCAACAAAACATGTATACTATTTTATTCAGAATCATTAGACTAAATAATCAAAATAACAAATAATGATCAATTATAAACTTGTTTATTGTTTCCAGCCTTATTTTGTGGAACTCCATAATCATGAAATAAATAAAAATTATTAAAAGTTTCACAGTTTTATTAAAATACAACCTGACAATATTGTTTCGACAGCTATGCTGTCATTATCAAAGGTAATATAATTATAAACAAACACGTCGCTAAGGTAGATACAAAATAGGTAACTAGATAAAATAATAATAATAATCAGAATTAAATATCTAATACTTCCAGTAACGGAGAATTACTGAGCTCAAGTTGTTCATTCATTAAAGGTACCCTGAGTTTGTGTTTGTATATCTCAAAGGCTTCTAAAATGTCTAATTTGCGTTTGTTATTACAAAAATGTAGGAATTTAATATTATTTTGAGGAGTCATTGTGTGATTTTGTTCTAAAAGGTGTTTGGCGTAATTCGATTTAGCAGGATGTTTATTTTTGTAATGACGTACGTGTTCTTTATATCTTATGTCAAAATTTCGAAGTGTTTGTCCAATATATACCGAACTACAAAAAGAACAATTTAAACGGTAAATGCCCGATTTCATGATAATAATAATAATAATAAGTTACCTATTTTGTATCTACCTTAGCGACGTGTTTGTTTATAATTATATTACCTTTGATAATGACAGCATAGCTGTCGAAACAATATTGTCAGGTTGTATTTTAATAAAACTGTGAAACTTTTAATAATCTTTATTTATTTCATCAATTATAAAATTCATGTTCTTAAACTGCCAATAAATTCCAATTCGCCATCTATCGACAAAAAGATTTTTAAGTAAGGTTTGTTCGCCGCTAGATGGCAATGTATGCTCTTAGTATTTTAAAATTGGAAATTAATTAATTTCATTGTATTAATTAAATTTAAAATACGGAAAAAATATTAGGTAGATAAAAAAGTGTTTTTAGCGTTAAATATATTTATAAAAACCTAAATTCCAATCGGATGAAACGTCTTGTTTTAAGTTATTTACAAATTAAAGTTGGCCAAGACTTTACTGGTCAATTTTACAGGCATGTAAAGCAAATTGTTAACCACTTTACTGGTTTTACAATGATATAATTGTACATATTGCAATATGATTGTGAATAACAATATTTAGTAATAAAATACCTAATAAGTACAACTGGGCCGGCGGTGAACGAGTGGTGTCAGCGCATCACTCGTGTTCCAAGGGTCTTGGGTTCGAATCCCACTTGGGGCGGCGGGAATTTTCTAAGTGAAAAATTCCACCACCTCAACTATGGATGTGTGTAATCGTGTTGCATGTTAGATAGGGGACAGATGATCTTAGCTGTTGGTTCCCCTGTAGTGTAGGCATGAAATAAAAAAAAATAAGTACAACTACATTACATACTTAATAAGTAAATAAAAAGCCACTGACATTTAAAGTAAAAAGGAAAGTTTTATCCTATATAATGTAACAAAAACAAACTACAACATTAAATAAATCTATTCTGTAAAATAAAACACTCGGTGGTAAGATTAAAAATAATAACACCAAAAAATAACATTGTATAATACTCGTATATTGTATTATAAACTATAAGAAAATCAAATAACAAAAATTATTCAAGAAATTGCTTCCTTCTGGACTTACTTTCCGAAAAAACTTATTAAATTAATTTAGTTATGATGCGTGTATTTTTTCTGATCAGGTTATCAAGTTAATGGCGGCGGGTGACCAGTGCCAGTTAGTTTGGTATTTTTGGGGCCTCCTTGACGTCAGGACCTCCGAGGCGGCGTGGTTTGGAGGTATGTAGCTACGCCACTGCTTTTATACCAAGCGGAATTTTTTTCGAATATAAGTGTTGGTGTAGAACTGCCAACTTTGAAAAATTTGTTAGATATGTTAAAGAGACAGAATTTTGCAAATACGTTTTAAACAAAATATCTTCAATACATGCAAAAGTTTTCGAATTTTTTTTATTAAATAAATTAATCGCGTGGAGGTAAGTGATAAGAAGGTTAATTAAAATATAGACGAATCTTTTTGATGCATTCTTAAATGTAAGAAACGCTCCCATTTGTTGCACTGCAAGCTGCTCTTATCACATTGTCGATAAATATTAACTCGTATAACTAAATTTGATACCCAACTATACATGATAAATTCTAGCAACATCCTGTTTTTTAATAATACCTGTGTTTAAAATTCTTTTAGCACGTGAGCTTTCTTTAGTTTTTCCACAGTCAGGATTGAAAAGATTGTAATTTTTTAAATTTTGCTATAGATGAAGCCAAGTCTGGGGAAAATATGAACAAGGACCGGAGGCAAATCCTTCAATTTCATCTGAAGAAGATGTAGCGTCCTGACAACTAGAAAAAACCAGTCAGCAGTCGCCCTATTGTAATACTATATACAACGTTCAAAATTTTTAATAAAGAATGATTACAATGTTCTAGATTTCTAATAAATACTATACACATTCATGAAATATAATATAAATACAAAGATTGATTAAAGTTTCACAAGTTTTATTAGATTTTTAACCTGACAATATTGTTTCGACATTAAATGTCAATATCAAAGGCAGATTATCTGCCAATTATTCTAAAATCGATTAAATTAAAAGAAATAGTGTCTGAAATCCTCTAACAATTATTGAATGAAATATGCTATTTTTGGCATGTCAAAGTACGTAACACATGTCACAATATACGTAACGCCTTCAAAGATGTAAATTGATCGTTAAGGACATCTTAAAACAAAACCGTAGGTATGGCATTATTTTGAGTGTTTTTTCTAATATTGTATAAATAGTTGAATAGTTCGCAGAACTATTGCAAAACTTATAATTACCTACTATTTCATGTCTCCATTTGGTCACTAGTACGTAACACACGTTTTAGGTTGATCTGCTTGTAAACAACATCAGATATAAAAAACCAAATGTATTGTTGTTAAGAACAAAAAATCCATCAAATTAAAACTTTAGTTGCGTAAAAATAATTTCTGGGGATTCGCTAATCATAATAATGCGTCAGACGCGTCACAGTACGTAACCGCGGAATACACAATATCTACAATATTCTAAATTTGTAATAAATATTTTATACAGTGTTCTAAATTTCAAATAAATTCTTTCGGCCGATCTTCTGTTTTATTATTCTATCCTAGTAGTCCTGCATCTTTATCTTGGGTTTTCATCGCTTCTAGTTTTGTTAACAAGAAAAAAGTGTTGTTACTTTTGAATTTAATTGGTTCTGACATATTTTGCCTTGATTTGTATAATTTGAAAACACTAACGCCAAAAAGGCATGCAAATAATGTGAAAATAGCTTCTGTTAGTAAGTACTTATACCATGGAAATTTACTTAAAGATAAGTATGACTATGGAATATGTTGGCTGAAATTACATCACTTTCATTTTATGTTATTATTCACCATCAATAACTTATCTGCTATGTATACAGTGTGTTTTTTCTAAACGATAATATAGGAAATCCAATGGAATTTTATCATTTTCCTCCTAAACTTGTACCCTTGCAAATGTAAGTAGAGATTTTGGTATCAATCGAAAGACGAATTCATTTTACGTCAAAAACATTAAACTTTATGAAGAAAACCAAAAACTATTTAGAAAAATACTTAAAAAGCATATTGGTTTATTGCTTTTGGTAATAAGCTATAAAGAAAAGCTGGAAGTTGTACGCTGATTGGTCTAGCGGTTAACGCATCAGATTCGTAATCAGAAATGCTGAAGAATTTACCTAACTGCATATATATGTCCCATCTCAAGAGAGGCTTCAAATACACACCCAGAAATTTGACACTGGATTTTAATTCAACTGGAGTTGTAGTATATTTTTTACTTCAATATTTTTGACATACCTATCATTTCTGAAATTTGAATAATGTTCTCTTTTCATTGCAGGAAGTGTATGCTGTAACATGTAAGGCTAACTGTCCGCAAAAATGAACTAAATCCTTTTCTACAGTAAACTATTAGCCTATTACCTTTAAAATATACAATAGGCCGTAGTAATTGTCTATAAGGTATTTGATACATGACTAATTTAATGAACTTTTAGGGTGTTCGTTCCCGCCTTTAAGACGAGCCGAAGCTCGAATAATTGAGTTACGCTCAATTAGCGCGCATTGTCGCTACACTAAACAATGCTACAAGTATTAACTCACTGGTTGGAGCGAGATAGTATCCATACTCTACTGACTCTCCAGGTCAGTACCGGTGCGATAAACGTGCTCACCCGTCGGCTCCATCTCCAAGGAGGCTGTGAGGGACGTATCACACGACCAAGGAGATTTCACCTAGTCTAGCTTCAGACTTTTCTCCCAACATACTGTCCCAAGCTGTTGGGAGCCACTGCCCGATCGAATCCAACCTCAATTGTGGCAGGACTTGGTTTTTAAATGGTTTTGCCACCCCGATCTACCAATATATAGGCTTGGTGGGCCCTCGACAGAGCTTCGTCCATGGGTCTACAGCTTATAGACCCCCAGTGTGTACCTAGCTAAGGTGAAGTTGTCTTAATTGTGGGAGGCTGTATATTCGCTTCAACAGTCCTTAAGCGTAAAGGCTTTTAGAACTTCTCCCAGCCACTGTACCCGGCTGCAGCCCGGATCATAGGGTGGTCGGGATAGCTCCTAAGCACAATTACCTGGCGGCGTGCGGTTTCCCAATGGCATGAATTTACCGTTTCACACCGGGATAAACCTCACTTCGCTTCTCCTCCTTAAGATTCAGCCAAACAGCGGGTTCCGCAGGTAACCATAAATGACCTAAGTCAAGCAGCGGGGTCCGTTTGGTGACCATAAATGACCTCCTCCAAGGCGATACTCGAATCCGCCCACACCGGTATCATATTACCAGGGCTCCCCCTGATCGGTATGAGTAACCGTCGAGAATTCTCAGGAATTTCTCTACCACACACTTGACCTGACTGCTTCGCTCATTACCCAGTCATGTTTCCATGCCCCGTATCCAGGTTCCAAAAATAGGGTAGAAGACAGCCAGTTTTACGGGTGTGCGTCATGTGGTCTCCCACACACCCTATGTATGCTGTAACACTCCAACTACACTCTAAAAAATTACCGGTGAATTATACCCTAAAAAATGGAGGCAACTATGTTACCTCCATTTTTTGGGGTAAATTTACTTCAAAGTGTAATTTTCATAATAAGTGGAAAATTTCAACATTAGGTTAAGTTTGCATTGTAATGTTTCCTTTTTAAGTAAATTTACAGATTAAAATTACAATCTCAATGTAATTTTACATTTTAACATTAAAACACCTGTGTAAAGTTACATGACAAAGTTAATATTTCATGGCAATAGTACTTTTCAGGGTTAAAATACAAATGTGAAAATACTTCTTGAATGTAAAGATGACTTGCGAAAGTACTTGCAAATTCAATCGTTCCTCTGAATATTACTTACATAGGTAAAGGAATTGTATGAAACAAAATAAAATCAAAGTAATTTTTATTGAACGTATGTACTTATCTAAAATATAAGACATTAACAGAACTTCTTTTCAGGGGCTTTCGGAAATATTTGGTCTCTCAAAGATATTCAGATAAAGTTTCGATTCCACCTAGAAAATTAAAAAATTATAAATTATATAAACAATTATACACGAGTACCTCTCTCAATTACAGTTATGCTAGTTTATTTCGAATTTTTCAATTTTTGATTCATCCTAGAAAAACATTAAATTAAATATTTTTATTTTATTGGTTTAAATTTGTAATTTTAACATATAGGTACTTACCGATTATTATTTTTTAACTTCTACTATAAAATAAAATTCTTCCCATCTTCGGTCATACGTGTAAATATTTGCCTTTAATAAATCCGCACTACACTACAACGAAAAACAAAATATTAATGAGCAATGAACACTTCGTTCGATATCGATAGAGTACGCCTCGCCGAAATCATAAAAGAATGGTACACACCATTCCGACCATTCCCCAAAAACCCTATTTGGACTGTTCATAATGGGTTCCTGAATTCTTTCACGAAACGAAGGTCACAAACAAGTGCAATTAGCGAAATAGCATCTCAACGGTTAAAAACATATTAAGGGTAAAATTACACTATTCTTGTTCAAGTTCATCTTATCTTTAATAGTACACTAAAAATGAATTAAGTTATTGAGCAATTATACATTTGTAAGGAAAAAATTGTCTGAGTTATGTAAATTTATATTATGGATAGTGATTTTAACCAGTTCAATGTAGTAGAATTACTTATATTTTATAATTTTACATAATTACAGGGCATTTTAAGAACAAATAGTAAAATTACTATTAATGTAGGTAAAATTAATTTTTGGGTAAAAATACCGCAAATAATAGGGAAAAGTTAACTCTTTCCCAAAGTAATTTTACCTCATTTTTTACAGTGTAGCCCCACAGAGCAGAACCTTATTAGATCTGTACTTCGAGAAAGGTATCCTAGATCAGACAGCCAGAAAGAGCTTATGCCACCTTATAGTTGACGAGAGCTAAGCGAGGAACCAAGGAAAAAAGTCGCGTCTTTAGATTTACATTTTTATTGGAATCTTTAATTTGTACTTATAATTGTCACATGTTATCATAATTATAATTATTTGGATAATTATTTCAGGATGTTGACTATAAGGAATACAATATAATTAATTGTTCTAATGTAAGTTTTTTAAGTAAACACCGTTTTATTTTATTTGTCTTGCCTTCATTTTTGAACAATAACAGTTTTTTTTATTGAATTTGTTTCTTTTCAACTTTTTTTGTGTAAGTATGATATTGGTGATTTGAACTCACTATTATTGATATTTGGCCATATTTGCTCTTCAGAATTACTAGATTTCCATCAATTTCTGAAAATATTTTTAGCTATCTCTGTGAGAAAACCTTATATAGCAGATGAAGGTAATACACATTGAAATGAGGTATAAAAATTGAAAACATTCATATTTTCAATGTGCATTTTCCTCTCATATCATTACAGGGTTTCTCCTAGAATTAGCTTAAAATAAGACTTTGAGGGAGTGGGGGAAATTTGGAGATTATGAAGAGAAAATTAGGCAAACTACCAAAAATAGTGAGTTGAAATCACCAATGTCATCTGGTAGAAACAACCAGAAAATATAGTAATGTGAACTTGAATCGATGGGTAAAATCAACTAAGCAGAATGGTATTTTAGTTATATGCAATGGTCATGACTGCTATCATATGTAGCTGATTCCACCTTAGAAAGATGCTGAATTAACTTGACATATAGGTATTTTTACTATCCAATATTATCACATCAGCCAGAAAATCCAAGCTAATGCAACTACATCGTGAGTTACTCTTACTAGTCTACTAGGTTGATTTAACTATATGAGCTTCATTCAAACACATTTTACTAAAATCGTATAGTTCGTGTTACCCATAAGTATTGTTGTCACTTCTTGTACCATATTTTCGGGTTGCTGCAACTCATTTTTGGTTAATTTAACCTGAACATTTTTTTCAGTGCTTCTTTATGCCCTTAATACATAAATAACTATACTATGTACGTATATCGTTTTATTTAATTAGTGATATTTTTTATTTTTGTGCTTTATCTAATTATTCGTGTAAATTGTTGTGTAAGTTCATATAATTTTGACAACAAATGTAAAATTTGATTTCAATAAAAAACTATATCCATGAAAATAGTTGCCAGATTCATTGATTTTTAAATCAACATATCTTCAAAAACATTACACAAAGAATTTTTGTAAGAAAAACTTTGAGTTAATTGCAGTTACATATTATAATATTAAATGAATTGAGAATTAAGAAACAGAAGGTCAAAAAACTCGTTTGAACGAAAGTAAAAAGACTTTTTAAATTCATTAATGATTGATAATTTTAGTAATAATGATATACAGAAAACGACGCTTTAAGAATAATAAGACATAAGTATTTCTGACTATTAATCAAAATCATTAAGATCAAACAATTAAATAGAAACATTTGAATAATTTCATTTGAATCACGCTGGGAAAATTGTATGGTCCGCTTATTACGAAGAATTCTTTTGTGGTCACATAAAAAAAATTAATGCACACAGGAATTAAGCGATACAAAATTAATTGAAGTTTTTTTGTAAACCGTAGGCAAAAGTCCGGAGATCCGTAACTAGTGTATATCGGCATTCTCGGCGCATTATCATCAAGCTCCTTGCATGCAAGAGCATTACGTGCCTATTAATAGTGCATATAAAGTTAAATCTGCTTATGAGGATAAAGTGAAAATGCGTAAAAAATTATTAGAACTGATTTATGGGAGACAGAAAAAGAGACAAAAGAAATTAAGACGTTTAATTTTTAATCTGAAAATTAAAATGAAAAAATAGTCTACTATATTCAGTTGGTTTCAATGTCGGGGTTGCATTTTAAGCTTTCTGTATGGAATAATGGTGGACATATTTGGTAACATTCTATGAGTATCTGTATAATGCATTAGTGTTGTATATGGTTCCATCATTCATCCGCTTATGTCCGGTATCGTCTTTTCATTAGAAGACCGCACTAATTGGCATTTATATAGAAGCCCTTGTATCATTTTGTTCCCTTTATATCAGGCTGTTAGATGGTTACTCAGGTAACGTAAGCAGCCTACACTGCCAATTTCAGTCCATGTATGCTCTTTTGACGAAATTAGGAAATAAGTAGTAATGGATTTAACAAACTTTAATAACTGTTTCAATACAATCGTCAGAATCGTGGTCACTAATTGCCTGCTGGTTTTACAAACAAATACAACTAATAATACGTAAAGTGTACATTGTCAAAACTCATGTAATTACTAAATATTACTTGATTATATCTAGTGAAACAACCGTCTGGTCGTCTCAATAATCCTGCAGGAGTTGTAGCGGCAGATGAAATAATTGATTAATTTGTAATAAGATATAAAGACGATGTTCGTAATGCGCTTACACGAGTAAACGGTAAGAAGATTATAAATGGAATAAAAAGCAAAGATTGCAAATGTTATATTTAGCTATTTCATATTACGGAAAGGTTATATCTTTGATATACAAAACGTTTGTATTAAATACATCCTCTTCTCAGCAAGAAACAAAATTTATAATTAAAATTAAGGAAGTAAATAAAATATAACGTACGTATATTCTAACAATAAAAACAGATTTAATTTTGTTTTTTAACGGAATTAATAATTTGCACTTCTTTCTTTCTTCTCGTATTTATAATCGAGAAAAATATAATTTGCTAACCGTCTTTGCAAAAGATTTAAATTAAAGAAGGTATAAATATCTTTCTTGTTATTACGACTCAAATTAACAAATTTTATCTATAGAAGTATTGAATTAATTTAATTAAAATGAACAATTGTGATTATACTGATTATAAAATTAATCCCGTCGTATATGCACGCGCTTTTATTAGCTTTATAATAATAATAATTTATGCGTTACTTGGATTAGATTTCTCACTACATATGTTATTATTAAAGAAAATATTCCTATATTTAAAAAATACATACTTTAAATATGAATAACTACTACTTTTAACAATTACCTGTCCAGGAAAACAATTTACTTGGTAATTATTAATAACCCAGATAGCACGCGAACGTCCATAGGATGTCCATGAACATGGCCTATTTTTAACTGAGTTGGGCCCTAGGCTCAGCTAGCAAATTTCGGGCCCCGTATTCGAGTGAAAGGGCTACCAAACAGGTGTAAAAAAACGAAATAAAATAAAAAGTATAATATTTAAAAACAAAACTCAATATATTTTGATTTAAAACTAAACAACTTCTCAAATTGGTGAAGGAACTAAAACCATAACACATTTTAAGTTTAACACAAGAATTTAATTTGTTCCTTTAATTTTTTATTTATTTTAATTTATTTTATTTTTTTATCGGTAACCGTAAATATTTTTACGTTTCCTAAAAAATATACAGCATATTATATCTACTGTGGAGGAAACGCACCAAAAATACCAAAATTTCAAACCGTCATAACTTAAGTTCAGTCCTTTTTCTGTAAATTCTTTCAAACTTGAGCCTACGATAATTTGGCGCGAAGTTATGAATTTTTTAAATCTACCATGCATTTTGTCGGAAGTTTTTCGTCTTCTGATGGCGACATTATTACCGGTTGAGTTTGAACAATTTTTGCCAAACATTTTTTTTAAAACGTTTTTTTTAAACGTGTAACCGTCATGCGTAACCCGATGTGCACCACGAGGACGTTGTCGGTCTGATTTTGCACATTGTGTGTGTGTGTGTTTCCTTCTCTTTGCTGGCGCACCTCTTGCAACCTCGCTGGCATGTTCAGAACTGCACGAATCTCATTCTGGGGAATGTTGTTCCACAATTGCGTCAGTTCTATTCCCAGTTCTCGGAGAGTAGTTAGATTAACTAGAGTCATGTCCGAGAACCTGTCCGTAGTGCATACTGCATTCTCTCCTGATGATGCCTGTCCGTCAAGTGAGGAACATTAGCTCTAATACGAAAACGAAGTTCACCTTCATGTAGACGATCTTGTATCGTCCTATCGGATACTCGTCGAATCAAGACCACGTCCGCTGCAATCATATGAGCACTTCTCACAGGATCCCATCAAGCTGCGTTCACAAGTCTTCGATCCTTGACGACGACGAAAAGTTCCCGTCTCTGGATGCCGGGACGACGTACGAGATACAACACTATGGTAAACCCCATATCTCAATGCGACTTGTCGCATACTAACTCCTATCTCCAAAAAAGCAACAATTTGTGCACGTTGAATGTCCGTTAAATACGGCATTGCAATGCTTCGAATAACTTTGTGATACTGATTAATTTCAAAACATTAGTAAAATAAAAATCAAAACATTAATTTAGACACTTGCACATCTGGTAACAGTAGTGTCGGCGGTTACACGTTAAAAAAAATAAACGTTACTAAAAAAAATGTTTTTATTAATTAAAAACATTTTTCGACATTTTTCAAAATTTTTTGAATTTGGAAAAGAAAAGGTTCAAACTCCACCGATAATAATGTCGCTGGCAGAAGAGGAAAAACACCCGACAAAATGAAGGGCGAATTTCAAAAATTCATAACCACACGCCAAATCATCGTAGGCATTCGAAGTTCTGAAAACTTTACAGAAAAAGGATTGAACTTTATTGTCCTGGCAGTCGATTTTTTTCGGTCCACGATTTTTTTAGTACACCGTACAAGCTCTTAACGTTTGACATTTTTTGAATCTAAATTTTTTTTCTTCGGGGGTGGCGGGAGGCGGAAAGGCTTAAACGTAACATTCGCCCGCACGACCTCAAACTAGCACCTTAACACGCAAAGGTTCATTTATTTTCGTCCAAAATTCGCCAAGTTGTCACGGTTTGAAATTTTGGTATTTCTGGTGCGTTTTCAAGTGGAACATTTTTCCCTCGAGAGTACATATATTATACATAAACAGTATCAGTTTTTTCCTATCCTCCATTTGAAACGAATGCGGTGTTGCAGAAAGTAAACAAACAAATACATAAACGTCAACGAACTCAACAAAAGTGCAGTGGAAACACTAAAATGAGATTTCGTAGTCGAAACCTAGTTTTACTAGAAGTTTTACTTCTGTTACGTGCAGTGAGTTGTACGCGTGATTTATTATGCATTTTTATGATTTCATTGATTTTATGTTTTCCAATTCGGGTCCCTCTTGCCGTTGGGCCCTAGGCACGCGCCTAATGGTAAAATAGGCGCTGTCCATGAAACATTCGCTTCAGACCTTGCATCGTTCAAAGCACGTCGTGCGTATGTTCGATTTATGTCTATTTTACGTCCTTCGTTCACAGATTCATATGTCCATAGGACGTCCACAAAAGAACATTCAATGGACTTTCGTAAAGGGACGTCCACTGAACATACGCTATTGGACGTCCATAGGACGTCCCGTCTGCGACAAAATTAGGACTTTTGATATTTAATTAATACCTTTAATTAATTTTATTTCTGCAATTAATTTTATATTGAATTAAATAAAGTAATCGTTTATTTACTTGCAAATTAGTAATATTTGATAGCAAATGTACTTTCATCATTTGCAACAAACTAGATTGGAAAGATAAAAATCGTAAAAAAAATTTTCTAATATTTTTATTTTTCAAAAGTATACAGTCTGTTTGATTTAAAGCGCCCCACTTTGTAGCAACTTTATTTTCAGTCAGAAATGGTATAAACCAGGGACCGCCAAACTGGCGATCGCGAGCTACTAGTAACTCGCTGGGACATTTTCGGTAGATCGCGTTAACGCTCAGGTTGCCTAACCTTGATTTCTCCACTGAGCTGTTGATGACAAAAAAAGTTCCATTCTTCTCATTAAAGTTAATAAGTCTGATAAAAAAATCTGTTATTACATTTGTCATTTATTACTAACTACAATTTTCACACAATTTCTTTCTAATGTACAATTCAATTTCAGTTTCTTTTTGTTATATACAGTTTAATTAAAATTGATCATTTCATATTTACTACAAATGTAAGTTTATAGGCAATAAACAAATGTAAGATTTTTTTTAAAAAAAGTTGGTAGTTCTTTTGGATAGAAGCTTCATAAGTTTGGCGACCACTGGTATAAACCATATATATTATCAAATGACATAAAATTTTCTATGTTCTGGTTTAGAAAGTTTTGTATTTACTAAATTGGCTGAGCGTAATGACGTCATCGATCTTTTTTTTAAATTACATGATAGGTATTTTTTTAATGAAATCGATAGAGTATTGTGTTCTCTTTTTAACCATCATAAATATTCATACTGTTACATCAGAAAATTTTCAAGAAAAACGTGAATAATGATTTACGGCTAGTAGGCTTTGATTTCTGGTTCTCCAATTAATAAAACAGAAATATCTAGCAAGCTTAGATAAATAACAAAATTTTAGTTGTTCCAGTTGCGTATTACAAATTTTTCTCGGGGGGAGGTATACTTTATAAAAATTCCGACTCAAAATAGTTAGATTTTGACATATTAAATGACCTGGACTATTAAAAAAAATCGGAGGTGGCTCCATCCTGTTAGCCCCCCCCCCAGATATGCCACTGAGGTTTTCTGATGACCTTTAATCTTTAACAAAACAGCAGAGAAATAAATAATAGAATAAATAAAACTTATTTTAGAATTTCGCTAATAGATAGAGAACCGCAATAGGAAATTATTGATATGTATTCATGCACTGCATTAGTGGATGGGTCACGTGATATACTTTTTACCACTCGATTCTTTTTTCTAATAAATTCTTGTATCGTAAAGAATACCAAACCATGATTGCCAGAAACATTGGAAAGTCGCGCGTGGGTGCTAGACCGTCCGAAAGACTTTAAACGAGCGTCCTCTACACGCTGAAATGCAAATTTCTTATGGTCATATTCTTGTTCCTCATTTTCGATATAAGATAAACCAGAGAAATAAAACTTTATCATCTGATGCATCATGAAGGATATCAGATTTAAGCTTTGCTTTGGCCACGAGAGCTACTGTGTAAGTGATGCTATTTATTTTTGAAGTGCATTATTTAATATACATGAATAAAAAATATCAAAGAATATGATAGCAAAGAATACCAAACCATAATTGCGCGTGGTGCCAGACTGCCTGAAAGATTTTAAACGAACGCCGTCTGCAGGGCGACTGAGATGAAAATTTCTTATGGTCGTATTCTTGTTCTTCGTGTTGGATATGATATGATTAATACTTTCTGGCATGGTAAAAAATAGATCAATAATTTCCTATTGCGGCTCTCTATCTATTAGTGAGATTCTAAAATAAGTTTTTCAATTTATTTTATTGATTATTTATTTTTGTACTGTTTTGTTCTACATTTTCCCTAATTGAAAATTAAAGACCATCAGAATAACTCAGCGGCTTGTTTTTTTTTGGGGGGGGGGGTAACGGAATGAAGCCACCTCCGATTTTGTTTTAATAGTCCGGGTCATTTATGTCAAAATCTATGTTATGTGAAAATCTAAGTATTTTGAATCGGGATTTTTAGAGTACCCTCCTCCCTCCAGAGAAAAAATTGCACATACGCTACTAGAACAACTAAAGTTTCGTTATTTACCTAAGCTTGCTAGATAATTCTGTTTTATTAATTGGAGAACCATAGATCAAATCCTACTAGTCGTAAATCATTTTTCACGTTTTTCTTGAAATTTTTCTTATGTAAGAGTATGAATGTTTATGATGGTTAAAAAGAGAACAGAATACTCTACCCATTTCAGTAAAAAAATAGCTATCATGTAATTTAAAGAAAAGGCCGATGACGTCATCACGCTCACGCCGATTTAGTAAATATAAAACTTTCTGAACCAGAAGTTTTCTTTAAGATCATATTTTCTAATTTATAATAAAACTAGTGAGAATGCTCAGAGCTAGCATTGCCATGACGAACAAAAACAACTGTATACTTAATAAACTAATTTATTTTTGAAAACTAATGTTGACGTAACACATTAGTTGTCATAAAAACTAAAATTCTTCTAAAGTTTTTCGTTAAAAAAAAAAATTGTTGCTAAAAATGTTTATTTTTTCGTAAATTTTTAAAAAATACAAAATTTTTCATTTTTCAAAAATTTACCGAAATTTTTGGTGGTCATTTTGACCACTTTCCCGAAGAGATACAAAAAAATGTTTCAACCAAAAGTTTCTTAGAATTTGATGTACTATAAGATTCCAAAAGAGAAAAATTCAAAAAAGTCAACAGGGAAAAAGGCGACAGACCGACAGTCAGACTTCACGAATTCAGAGACGAACTTTTTGTTCGTCGAAAATAAATTTGAAATAAATTGGCGTGAATATGTTCGTCTAGTCACCAACGATCTTAAAAAAACAAAATTAAATTATATAAATAATATAAAGGGATATTATTATACTTAATGTTGTCCTTTCACAATGGTATAACAATAGTCCTTTGCCCGTTGTCGGCAAAGTCATTCTACAAGAAACTTTGGGCGACTACACCTACATATTTATTATATTTATAAGTAGGTAATTAATGAAGGTGATGCAATGGAAAAACTGCTTTTTTATCATTTAATTCTAGAAATGGATCCTTAAATGCTATATTGGCTATTGTCCATAACTTAGTACTATCTAATTTGTCTAATTCTTTATACTTACCAACTTAAACTGTCGACGTTCAAACACAAAATAAATACTTTTTTCAGTTTTTTTTACCAGTTTTTTCCCACTTGTGCGTAAAATCATTTAGTAAACCTTGTGAAAGTTGACCCTTCTTGAGTAATTTTATCTAGTACTTCCTTTTCCATTTCAAACTAAACAGGCTACAAAGAGAGATGGGCTTAATATAGTTTTACATCCCCAGCTATTAAAGGTTAAAGAACTTATCGGAGAAAGTTTACGACAGGTTTACTATATAAACCGTTACCTATTCTATAGGGTGATTTGCATTCTTATTTAAAGTCTCAAGAACGATAGTCTATTGACAAATTCAAATAATTTTAGTACTACACAGTTTCACAACATTAGTCAAAAGTCAAAAACAAGAAACAAAACAAATGTGTTTGCAAAAGTTTGAATGCGGAAGTTCGGTTACATGATTATATATTTTTTTATAACTTAATTATATAATTTTTCATAATTATGCATAATTGTTTGCTTAATTTTAACTCAAACCGTACTCAAATCTTCTCTTCGAATCCAAAAAAGATTTTATTAAGAAAATACAGGATTTAACCTCATTTACGGTGAAACCGAAACTTAGAAACGATTTAATGCAGGGAACAAACAAATTCGAATTCATATAATTTTCCATTTAATCTTTTTACTTAAAACAAAAAACATTGTGTAAAATTAACACAATTTTACAACTTACTATATATTTTATGCGAATAAATATTGATTTTACAATAATTTGTTTTTATAAATATTAAAGTTGTCGAGTAAAATCATATTATAACGTTCTTGTTCGGCCTTGTACATGTTACATTGTACATGTACACAATGTACATTGAAAGTCCATCATCGCATATCCTATGGACGTCCTTTTTTGGTTCAATAACGAACGTACATTTAATGTTTAGGTAGGATATCCTATGGACATCCTTGTTGTACGTCCTAGTAACGGACGTGCATTTAACGTTCATGGTCTGACATCCTATGGACGTACGTTTTAGGTTCATTTTATGTCCACGGACATTTGGATATAAAATGTACCAAGAAAGGACGTCTCTAGGACATTCTGTGCTATCTGGGAAGAAGCACCTGTGGGGGCAGCGATAAGGGTACATCGAGAAGGACACCTAGGCCCACACTATACATTATTTTGGCGAGCGATAGATTCAGAGATTTCTCAGGCAGTGATACCAGAAACAGTATGCTTAAATGATTTAACATTAATTGTTGATTAATTAATATTAATCAATTCAACGTACTGTAATTAGTAGAGACGTTGATTTTAGGTGAGCTCGCTTGAAAAAACCCTTGATTAGCTCATCTTTCATAAGCGCCGTCTCTACAACCTATAGGAGATATAGTTTACAAATACGAAAGCTGTTATATAAAGCTTTCCACGCCACTGACAATTTCTTTAATTCACGTTATTTATTGTACATAGATCCCTTTTCACTTTATATTTTGGTGGCAAGGGTACTCCAAACCCACCACTTTCAAGTGCTCGCTTGTGTTACATTGCACTATTACAGATTAAATTGCTTCGCTTCGTTGCTATAGTGGTTTTAGGCTTTACTAAAATGCACATCTCTAGCAATTAGTAATTTTAAAATATTATCAAAAAAGTAATTAATAATAAAAAATAAACAAACAAAAAAGGAGGACAAATGACATTCATTAAAAAAGTATGACCGACTGGAAGGCGCCCTGGATTTACGGTTACACAACTCCTCGTTCTATTCCCAGTGTATGTATAATCTAAATAATAATATAATTTAGTTTTATTTTTATTTAGCATAAATATACATAGTTGACACAACAACTATAAAATTCAGGGATAATTAATTATTCTTTTTTATAAATATTATATTTATTAAAAATACTTATTTATAAAATAAACAATTCATTAAAAAATAAACAAAAAAAGATGATAAATGACATTCAGTCAAGAAGCAAGATATATGAAAAACAGCATGACCAACTGGAAGGGGCACTGGCTTCATGATTATAAAACTGCTGGGTCTATTCCCAGTTTATGTGACTTTTCTTTAATGAAATATTTAATATATTTCATTAATAAACAATTTTTTTATAATTATACAATTTACAAAAACGAATAATTACTTAAAATTATCCCTTCATTTTATAGTCGTTCAAGCTATTACTGACTGGCTAGACAGATTAAATTGTTTTATCATTAATAGATTGAGATGATATAGGATCATCGATTGAAAATTTAAAACGTTAATAAAACATAAAAATTATTTAAAGGCTAAGATTAGGCTCCGAAAGCACAGAAATAATCATTTCATGCATTAAATAAAAGATAAACATGTTAAATACTAGGTTTATTTAATTTAAAGACTACATGCTAGGTTACAGCAAGATTTATCAATTTTAAATAGAATTTATAGAAGGAAGAGTACCATACAGACATAACCTCAATTTTCACAAAAAGGTTTTGAATTTATAAAAAGGATATAAGTCAATTATGTTGTTTTATAGTAGAACAGGTTGTATGTAACCCAGGTTACATGTTTAGGATGGATTTTCCATTTTTCTGGAAGATTTTATCTTGTTACTAGATTTGAGTTTGACGATTGTTGAACGCAGAATAGAATTCTCTTTCTCCCATTTAGCTGAATCAGTTTCGGGTACATATTTCACTGGAAATAGTTGAAACAAATCATTACTTTGATGTTTTAAAGGTTATATTGAACTTATTAATTTTTGTATTTGGAAGAATAGAGTTCAAGTAAATGAAGGTATCAGCTGTGCTGATATTCTTTGGTTTTGTCAAATTTTGAGTTCATTTTAATATTTTGCGTAATTGTTTAGATGCTGGCACCTGGAGTAGTGTACTCTGGACAAGATTAGTTCATTTATGTTGATATTTAGTCGAATCTTGCAAAAGCATAGCTTGATGTCTAAAACGTAAAGTCATGCTAAGTTAAGCTTTTCTTTATTATTTTGTTATAATTTGTGTAAACTCCATGTGAGCAAGTTATCTTGTGTAACTATGTAAATATTTCATCTACAGAAAGAGTTGGAGAATATGCATTTTAAATGTAATTTAGTTTTAACGAGATCGGTGATAGCTGATCGTTTTTATTGATTTTCTGGGTTATTGTTCAATTCAGACCATAAGTGTGTTATAGTGTTTTAATGGCCGTTTTGTCAACTATTAAACAACTTAAAATTAAGATTAGTGTTAATTATTAACATAAGTGTTAAGTATTAACACTTATTAAGTTTTTATTTGTGACATCATGATCTTCGCGTATTCCATTGTTTTATTGTTTTGTGATTGTTTTTGTGATTTTACATATAAAAGGGCTTTGAAAGTTGAACAAAGTCAGGCGATCAAAGTAAAGTGGACAGGACCACGTCGGCTCGTTATCGAAAATCTTAAAATAGTTAGGTTATGAAGTTTAACCCATATGTTTTGTCCCACAACAAACATCTACCATATGTGAATTGAATATTTACCTGCATTATTAAATCTAAGGAGATTTATTTGGAATTTTAACAGTTATTGGGAACTGTAAAATTATTATATTAATATAAAACAAAGAAGATTTAATTTTTCCATTTTAACTCTTGTTTTGGATCACAGCTAATTTGGATTAATAATGTTTATATTACCGACTGCGCACAACGAAATCTATTCCAAGGATAAATTATTGACAGATTTGGTTTGTTAAACCATATAGAAGGTTGGTCAAAATGAAAATTGTTGCCCTTTGGAAACAATCTATAAAACAATTTTTATTTAATTTTTATCAAAATCGAAAGGTTCTTGGTGAACAAGACTTGTTGTTTTAACAACAATTTTTAAGTTAATTATTCATTTATAAATATTATTTTTTTTGTTTGTTCGTTGAGTTTAATTTATTTGATGCTAATCTGTTTAAATGAATACGGCTGCAACCCCCATGTCAGGTTGACAATCACCCAAGTTTAATTTAAGTAAACTGAAGGAAGATATTCCTGTTTAAGGATTTTGTTTGTCTTTTGGTAAAGTTTTTTTAGTTAATCTTTAATAAAATAAAAATCTGTGTTTTCAATTTTTAAAAGTGTTTTAAAATTTTATTTTGATGTGGATGCAAGTATTAAATTTTATATACAGGGTCATAGAAAATTTCTCGTCCAAGTACAACGGTCCAGGTGTGGCTTCTAGTAAGTTCTTTTCTTCCATGTGCAAGAATCAACACGATTTTTTTTTATTTGCTCATCTCATGCTCAAACGAAATAAACCTGAGTTAGTCTATTGGGAAAAAGAAAAGCTATTGGGTTGTTATATTTTCATTTTTATTAAAGCTAGCCAAAATCAAAGTTTATATTTTATTATTCATTTTATTATCAAATCTTATTTATTTATTTATTAGGTTATTTAGCATATAACATCTCAACATATCCAAATACGAAATTATAGTTGATAAAATAATTTATTTACTATTTTTATAAAATTGAAATATAAATTACAACAGCAGTTTATTATTATGCTAACATTTTTATTTTCATTAATTTAAAGTGTCATTGAAATGAATTTATTTAGTATAAGTATATACCCTAAAATAATTATTACTTTTTTTTTGATATGAGTTTAAAGAATGGAGTTTTGTTTATCTCTTTTATAAAATTAAAATACACAACAGCATTTACGATAAATTTTCTTTCTTTTTATATATATATGTAGTACATATTGTTACGAAGCTAGGCTTGCTTCGTTCTTACTTGTCTCCACCATGTTACGAATAAAAATAAATGCACTCACTCTTCATCTAATCTATTAATTTTATTTCTTAAATTTACCTAACTTATAACAGACTAATTCTAAATATAATTAACATAATTTTTGCTTACCAACTAATTATGAATTCTAGGGCCTTTTCCCTCACACTGGGTATGACAATCGAGAAGGACTTTACTGCTTTCATTTCACCATCTAACTATGTAACTGACTATCCTTTTCGATTGTCACTTCCCATCTTGACTCTTAATCCCTACTCTAATTTATTCTTGCAAATCAAGGATGGCCACTTGTCCCTATTAATCAGGGCAGTGTCATAATGCTAGAGTCAGCATTGCTTACTTTTGTGAGCAATAATGCTGTGCTAGTATTATGACACACTTTACAAATTGCAGAGTAGCTTCATGTCATACTTGAAATCAATTTGTTTATCTTTATTACTGGGTCAAATAATTTAGAAATGAGTTTTGTAATAATTGTTGTAACATATTTTTGGAATCATAAATTTTTAGCATAATGAATTGATTTAATTTTGTTATGAGTTTTTTCTTTTATTTTATACTTCGTCACATGACCCGGCCTGGTAAGCGTGACGCACCTGGCACGCACTCCGCTCCTTCAGCAATTAACTTCTGTAGCCATCAGCCTGATTGTAAGTTTGTCTATACATACATCAATATGGATCTAACTTAATTTGAAATGATTATTGTTCATCCAAAAAGAATTGAGAATTGGCCCTTTACAATTTTAATTTAAAACCTATCCTAAAAAAAAAATCTTATAACTATAACACAATTTTCATGAAAAAGAAAAAAATGGAAATAGATGTGATTACAATAACAAATTAAAATTAACAGTATCTAGTGTTGCATTAAAACGTCTATTAATAATTTTAAATTAGAACTTATTAAATCTAATATTTATCAGTTTATGCATGGAACGCAACCTTTGTCTTTATGGTCTACCACTGTACATTACGGAACGCACTTCATTTTTCGAGTTACAGTCATTCTGTCTATTGCGCACACGCGACTTATTCAAAAGTGCAAGATCAACAATTTCAAATGTCTTTCTACGTGAACAGTTTTAGTAAGTTTTTCCACGCAATTTTTCGAGAAAAGTTGCACAAAATCACACACGAACTGGTAAGTTGAATAAGTTTTTTTTGTTTTCGTCCATCACAAATTCAGAATTGAATAATGCATGCCTTTAACTGAAGTTAGACATAAAAGCTGATGTCGTTTACCAAAGTATATATTTGTATGACACGTTGCAAATACAACGCAATGATTTCCAAGAAAATTCATTATTTCTTGTCTTCAGGTGCCAATATGTGTATGCCAAATCCCAATGCACATTGAACATGTTAAATGTGCGGTAATTATGAAAATTCATGAACAGTCCATCCAGAATGTGAAGTGATGCTGCTTGAAATGAAGATTTGAATTGCCAACACTGATTTGTAATGAAGTAACTGGCTTCCTCATACAATGTAGACAAACATGTGTCTACTGGATTGTTGACTTCGGCATAGGTAGGTATGATTTTGTCTGTGTTCCTTTAATGTATTGGCAACATTTCAGCTGGTGTTTATCGGTGATGAACTTCAGAAGGCGTTTTTTCCACCCTTAGATTGGTTGCATTATGGTTATTCCCTTTTTGTGATGATGCGATCTTGGTGCTGTGTGGTATGTTGTCTGCTCCACTTGTAGATGGTAAGTTCCATGCAATTGTTGTTTCATGCAAAGAAACAAGTGTGTTACAATTTTGTTTTATCTTAACTTAAAGAGATAATATTTTTTCCTTAATTATTTTATTAATTAGCTACTTATTCTATTAAACCTCAAATATTACCTATTTCAACTTTTCTATAAATGTTTCTATAAAGTAAATTATGTATGCTACTATATTTTAGCAAAAGTAATACAAGCACTATAAGAATTTTATTAACTAATGGTTTGAAAATGGTAATTATTTGACATGGAATACTTATGAATATTGTTTGACCTTTATTGCTTAACCCTTATGTCAACAACGGTTTAGACTAACAAGAACCAACAACGTAGGTCTGACTAGACCTGTGAATATTGTCATATAAAATATCAAGGATATTGAAATAAATCGACAGTTTAAGGAATAAGATAATATACTTTGTATATTTAAGAATTTAAAACAAGTTTCTTGAACTTAAATTTTAATCAATATTAATGTTTCCTTCGTCCTGGCGGGTATAGATGCACTTATGACATTTGTGTAATTCCTGGCTGTGTTGCAAGCAAACAGGTTAATTGCAAGTTATACAGCAAAACCTCGTTTTGCGTTGTAGTTTTTCATTTGTATAGCAGATTTTGCAGCTAGACTTCAATCGAGGAGCGGCATTAACCTGTTCGATTGCTTAACTTGATTGATCGATTTAATCGATTGATCGATTATGTATTGATGTATTGATTGTATTGATCGATTGGTCAATTAATCGATTATTTAAAAAAATTAATCGAAGGTCCGATTAATCGATTATTAATCGATTATCATGCACAGTCCTAATTGCAGCTGATAACAGAAAAGTTTGGGTATTTACATGCATTTACACATAGGTCTGTGCAGACCTGTGTTATACGTTAGAGGTAGTAAAATAGGAATTCCCTCCTAAAATACAAAGCAAAAATTCTATTTTCAGTTTCTGTGTTTTATACGTTTCCTAATAGTCTCGTTGAGGATGTAATATAATATTAGCTTTAAATTCAAAATAAAAATTATATTTATTTAACGTTGTAGTTAGTTATAGGTCTGACCAGGCCTATATGTTGACATAAGGGTTAATTAGGTGTTTAGAGTTTTACACTATTTGGTGTATCTAACACATGTTTTACACTTTTAACAATTTATACTTGCCTTCTTGGCTAACTTTAAAAACCTAATTTGTTTTATCCATGATAAATCTTTGTTAAAATTTAATAATTTAAACATTGAAAGTGGACTCTATTCACTCTTTATTTGCTCTCATCAGTCATTTACCTAAATTTGTATCATTTCTCACACATTTCATTTAAATCCTCTATCCCAAAATTTGACACCTATGTCCAAGTATATTTCAAATTACATTCATTCATCTAATTTCTCATTGTCTCACATATTACTCAGTGGACATACTTTATTCATCTTTTTACATATTGTTCCACTCAGTGGACGTACTTTCATTTGTGCATTTCTTCATTTATCCATTCATTCATCTTATATATTTTCTGACTATCAGTGACCCACATAGCAAATAAAAATTGCAGCAAACTTTAAAAAGTTTGCCTTTGCAAACCAAAATATTTGCAGAAAAGTTGCCTTCGCAAACATGAAAATTTGCATAAAATTTTTGGCAAAGATTGAAGTTTCCCTATGACAAACTTGCAGCAAATTTGTTCAAAATATTTGCAAAAAACTTGCCTCTGCAAACTTTCAGCAAATTACGAAAATAAAATTTGTTACAAATATTTACCAAAAATTTGTTACAAATATTTAGCAAATATTTGTTACAAATATTTACCAAACATTTATTACAAATATTTATAATAAACTTTATTTTTATTTCAGTTTATAAAATTATGAAAAATATAGTATTATCCATTGTTACAAGGATTGAAACAAAAACTTTACATTGAGAATATTTTGGCAAGTAAATTTTTAGTATTAACAAGTATTGGAAGTTCTTATACAAATTTTACAACAAATTTCTTCACTTGGTTTTTATATTGTTATCATCAAAAATCAGAAAAATGCATTTAAAACAAAGTAAATACTACTACATTTTAGCAATCATAACTGAAAATCTTTAAACCAACGATTATGGAAAACATAAACAGACAAAATTGATTTATAAATCATATATTTATTTATAGAATGTATAATCATATTTTATGTTGCTATTTATCATTTGTATCATCCGCTCCTTCCACCTCAACTGCTTGCTTGTCTTGTTCTCTGAAACACAAAATTGTATTGACTTGTATATTCTTTTTACTTTGAAAATGCATAGTAATATATAATGCAGTGGATTTGTGTTAATCTGGACCATGATAATTCAAAATTTGGGATAACCTGAACAAGAAATTTACAAAATAAGGCTGTAGGTTTAGGGAAACAGAAAAGTTGGGGAAAACGTTACATTCCTAAAGCTACAAAACCAAATAATATATTGTTAAAAAATTAAGAAAAAATGAAATAAATAATAAAATTTTATAACGTTTTACATAACCAATTCATTAGTTTTATTTTAATACTGGCAAGATTACTGCATTCTAACACATACTCATTTTACTAATAAAGAAAATATAATTTGGCTAACATATATTATGCCGTTATTTGTATAAATACATCATGACAGCTTCCTATATTGTTGGCTCATGTTATGCATAAGTACTAAAACTTACACATGGACGAAAGGATTCAACAAGATAAATCAATTTTCAATTAACAGGATAGCCCTAATAATATAACAGTTATTTAAGCAAAAATAATATTAACTAGATAAGTAATAGAACATTCCGTACTTACCAAATGCACTGAGAACGGTTGTTCACTTATTTTCAATCTGTAATTAGTGGATAACACACCAATATAAGAACCACACACAACTGACACAATACGACAACGTAAAATGGCGAGTTAGTGGGTGCCACGGGCGCTGCTGATGCTTTGTTTACAGCGTGGACAAATTCGCAACTACTTTCGACGCGCACATCTTTGTCAGGACAATCGAAAAATAACTTGCTGAAAATTTGCCAACGCAAATTTCTGTCCGCAAATGAAGTTGAGTGAAAGGCAAATTTGCTGAAAACTTTCATGCTATCTGGGGAATTACAAATTGTTTCCGCAGCATTTTGTATTTTTTGTAAGATGTAAATTTGTTTGCCGGCTTTAAACACAAAGTGCTGTTGGATAATTTGCAATGCAGTGATGTCATGGGGTCCCCATTCTTCAATGAATCACTCTTATACAAATTATTCTTATTTTGACTTTGACATTATTCCTTTTTGCACATTTCGATATATAATAAACATAAATTATAATTACCTTTTTTATCTTTAATTGATCCAGTATATAACCAACACCTGATACAGTCCAAGGTCCTATCCTAAAGGTGTCAACCAAGGTAGGCTGTTAAGGTACTGCAGGTTATTGTATGACTTGGAAATCTTCATCCATACTGCTCAACGTTACACTGATCGCTCTTCACTTTGGACAGAGATAAGAGGTGCTTTCAAATAACTATAAACAACTTTTAATACAACTTTCTTCTCATCTTCTGAAATCTTAGCTGGCGAACAACACTTTTTCCTATTTCCTTCCTCGTTTATTAGAATCCATTTTGTTTCATATTTTAATGATTTTGTAGCTATTCCTTGGACACTATGGTCCCATCTGGGTCATGAATCTTCTAAAGAGAGTCCTAAAACAAACTGGTTTTCTTCCCTTGTGCAGTTACCCCCAATTGCACTTTGAATAAAAAATTTAATTTAATTTTTTTTTTGTTGTATATTCAATCTATATCCTATCTATGCAATATCATCCTACTCTATTTATTATAACTATTATCTTTATTATAACTACATCCCTTTTTATAGTTAAATGTCCTATAAAATTAATTAACCAATTCTAATTCATACTTCTATACTTACAATTGTTTTTTTTTTCGTTTTATTAATAAGATTTTATCCCTACGACCCTATCCTCTTAAATTTGGTTTCTGTGTCTTGATCTGGGTCTGTAGTACCCATTTCTCTCTGTTCTCATGCTAACGAATCGTGGTGCCCTGTTGCGGCATGATGCAGCATAGTGTCCTTGCCTACCGCAATTGAAGCATTTGGGTCTGTCATGCTTTGTTATGCTGTTTGTCCATGTATGGTTATACCCAGGGATTTCCATAATTACTTCTTGTTATGCTTCACCAATATGTACCCTAATCTTCCTATCTATTTAATTATACTACTTTATTAATACTAATTACTTCATGTTATGCAAGTGTACCCTAAACTTCCTATCTACTTAATGACACTATTTTAATTCATTTTCATTTTATTGTAATTGTAAGTGCATTTTCCCAGATTTATACTGAGTGCATTGTTTAAAATAATGCACTAAACTAAAAAAATTGCATAAAAACATTAAACTACTAACAAACTGTTGATGATTCTTAATATTAAAAATTGCTACATGTTTTCTTTGTTTTAGAATTAACTAATGCACTATGCAAAAGGTGACTGTTGAAGATTGTGAAGAATCCTCAACAACGGAACAAGAACTCGGCGCCTCCACCATGTTACGAAGCTAGGCTTGCTTCGTTCTTACTTGTCTCCACCATGTTACGAATAAAAATAAATACACTCACTCTTCATCTAATCTATTAATTTTATTTCTTAAATTTACCTAACTTATAACAGACTAATTCTAAATATAATTAACATAATTTTTGCTTACCAACTAATTATGAATTCTAGGGCCTTTTCCCTCACACTGGGTATGACAATCGAGAAGGACTTTACTGCTTTCATTTCACCATCTAACTATGTAACTGACTATCCTTTTCGATTGTCACTTCCCATCTTGACTCTTAATCCCTACTCTAATTTATTCTTGCAAATCAAGGATGGCCACTTGTCCCTATTAATCAGGGCAGTGTCATAATGCTAGAGTCAGCATTGCTTACTTTTGTGAGCAATAATGCTGTGCTAGTATTATGACACACTTTACAAATTGCAGAGTAGCTTCATGTCATACTTGAAATCAATTTGTTTATCTTTATTACTGGGTCAAATAATTTAGAAATGAGTTTTGTAATAATTGTTGTAACATATTTTTGGAATCATAAATTTTTAGAATAATGAATTGATTTAATCTTGTTATGAGTTTTTTCTTTTATTTTATACTTCGTCACATTCTATGCAAAATTCTATGCAAATAAATGGAAATATCAAATTTTGTTGCTTAATATTCATAAGTATGTTTGTTTTTAAATATTATACCTATATACCCACTAAATTATTATTTTGATATGAGGTTAAAAAAAGAACTTTATTTACTATTATTATAAAATCGAAATGTAAATATGCAACAGTATTTCACAGTAAAAACAACTTTTTTACCTATTCACTTAACATTCTATTAAATAAATTTTAATATACTATATACAATGATAAGTTATGTTAGTATTAAATGTCACTAAATTAATTATTATTAATAAAAAAGAGAAACAGAAAAAAGTTTTATGTTTTGATAAAGGAGCGGTTTTAACGCATGAAGAATATTCCTACATAACCACCGAACTGACCATATGTATTGTAAATTTTAGTAATCTAAATTCTTTCTGGATTATTCATCTTATTATTATAGTTATCTTTACAGACTTTATTCAAGTTTGATCATTTGATGATTAAAAACCATCTCAGTGTAGCTCACGTTAATGAACAGTCAGTTAAGCAATTTTAATATCATAGGGATTTTTGAGCGCTAACATTGACACTATAAATGATAGCGTGTTAATGGCCAGCTTAAGACATACTGGGTTTCATGATTCAGCTTTTCTTTTAATTAAAGAGTACCTCACTAAGGGTTTTAAATAATAATAAGGCTCAGTTTAGAACTACTAACTCTGGTGTGCCACAAGGTTTTATTGCAGGTCCCCTTCTATATACCATTATTCATCTTATATACTCAGCCGTGTTAAATACTGTACGCAAATTTATCTGTCATTTGATTATAAAGATAGATCTACTACCTACAATCGCATTAATGAGGACTTGTGAGAGTTAGAGACATTTGCGACTGCACACTCCTTGCATATTAATCCTTAAAATCCTCTGCAAATCATAAAGAACTTTTATTACAAGATTTTCATATTTTTGTTAATGGTTTTGATATTCAAAATTCAAGTTCGACGCGAAATTTGGGTCTGCCATTAGATAATAACCTAAGATTTACCGCACATTTAAATGATTGTCTTAAAAAAGCATTTTGTAATTTAAAATTTATTTATAACAGTCGCGATGTTCTGAAGCAATATATTAAAGTTACCTTGTGCGAAGCTTTAGTGCTTTCACATTTCAATTATTGTGATCTTATTTACGGACCCCGACTTGACAGGGCAACGGCTAGAAAGATTCAGGTGATGCAAAATTCTTGTCTAAGACTTATTTATGGATTTAGAAGTCACCAGCATATATCTTATAGGTTAGACACTAATTGGTCGAATATGAACAATCGTCGAATATTACATTCTCTAGTTTTATTTCACAAAATAATCAAGTAAGAAATACCCTCTTATCTTTATAATAAAATAAGATTTCGTACGGATGTACATAATTTAAATCTCAGGTATAGGGGCCTTATTACAACACCTTCGCATCGCACATAATTGTTCTAGTGTTTATTTACTTCTAATGTTTGTAAGCTATATAATACCATATTTAATGACTATAAAAAGTTGTAAGTGGGATCCTTCAATGATCGTATTAAAAACATGCTGTGCTAACTACTAATTTAAATGTGTAAGTAGCTACACTAATATGGTAAAAAAAATTATTATGGTAACTATTATTATTAGATTATCATTAGTTGATGTTTAGTTTAAGTTTGCATAATTATGTATAGATTATGATGGTCACATTTCGAATTGTTATAGTAGGGAAGAGCAGAGATTTCAGTGTTGAAATCACCTGACTACTATCACATTTCCATAATATAATACGTTTTTTCACATCTTTATAGAAGATAAATTACTATTAAAAAATGTCTCTATTTCATAAATATTTATATATTTAAACAATATATTATTATTATTATTATTAAAATAAAACTAAATAATTATTCATATCATTTAATTGCAAGTTATTCTTTTCTATAAATATTATAATTATAAAAATTGTTTATTCACGTAATATATGAGGGGTATATATGCAAAACGCGACATGTCCTTGTAAATGAATTTTGAGAAAACCGCAAAAAACTACCAGAAGTTTATTTTCCATAATATTCAAATAATTTTTGTTAGTTTAGTGGGATAGTCTGATTTAAATTGATTAGCCTATCTTGATTAAATTTATCTGAACACAAAAAAAACAAAATTTGAGATAAACTTAATGACATGTCGCGTTCTGCATTTGAATGTACGACTTGCCCTGTTTTGCATCTATATAATAAACAAGTACTGAATTTGAAAGGATATTTTATTGAACAAAAGCATACTTGAGTAGAACTAAGATATTAAAAAACTAAAAATTCGTTTAAATAATAAGTAAATATGTGAAAAAAAAGAAATATACATTTCGAGCTTAAAATTTGTATTATTATATCTTCTTCTGCTTCATCTGTTTCCGAATGTTCTTCAATAACATTGGCAATAGTATCACGCCCAAAAGTTGAATAAAATAATCCAAATGACTCTATATTTTTTTTCTCAAAAACACTTGTTACTATCACCGAACTATTCACAATCTGCCATAACGTAAAACGAAATCGCGTGACCTATTTTCAAAATTTTGATTGGTTGTTATGAACATGTCGCTGTTTGCACCAGAATGATTCAGGCAAATGTCGCACTTTGAATCTTAATGTAGTCTAAAGTGATTAATTTTGTATTCATTTATCATGTTTTGCTTTTAAATGTATATTAACATGGTGGAAAAAATTAGGCAAGTTCAATGATGTATATAACTCAATTTTTTGTGACATGTCTAGTTTTGCATATATACCCCTCATATTAAATATTTTATTCAAAAAAGTTTACCCCAACCGGGAATAGACCCGAGGTTTTGTAATTGTGAAGCCAGCGCGTCATCCAATCGGCCATGCTGTCTGCTCATGTATTTTGCTTCTTTAATGAATGTAATTTATCGTCCTTGTTCGTTAGTTTTTAAAAAAATTGTTTATTTCATAAATAAACATTTTTTTATAAAATAACATTTATAAAAAAAGAATAGTTACATAAAATTATCTCTTAATTTTGTAGTCGTTGTTTCAACTACGTATATTTATGTTATATAAAAATAAAACTAAATGATTATGCATACTATATTAGTATTTAATTGTAAGTTATCCCTTTTTGTAAATATTATTATGAAATATATTAAAAATTTTTTAAAAAAAAACCAAACCGGAAATAGAACGGAGGTTTTAAAATCATAAATCTAGTGCGCCTTCTAGTCCGCCATGCTGTCTGTGTCTTTTGCTTCTTTAATGAATGCCATTTCTCATTATTTTTTGTTTGTTTCTTTTTTATTATTAATTATTATTTGATGATATTTTACAATTACTAATGACAGTACTTTTACTTATTAATTGATTAATATTAAATACTTAACTTACTTAAATAACAATATCAATAAATTTACGCATGTAAAATATGCTCTGAAATCTATAAGGGGACTAGCCATGTAGTAATTTATTAGGATTATCCTCAAATTTTGCACAGTTCCTCTCAAACTACGACAAATACGAAGAAGAGAATTACATTTATAAGTAAGTAAAGTAAGTATTCGTTGGTTTAAAATATTAAATATAAAATTTGTAGTCTAAGAATAATTTCAAAATATTATGTTTTAAAATTGAGGTTATGTAGTTAGTTTATGTGCGCATTTCGAGACAGCGAGAACCGCCAATGGAAATATCTCGTTACAAAACCGGAAACACCTACTCCTCCATATTGAGACCCCATCCCGGTCGCATGTGGTAGATGATTATGTTCCTTCCTACAGTTTTATATTCTAAGCAATTGACCCTTTTTTGGTTCTCAAAAGGTTAACGCTTCCTTTTTGTTTTACAACTTTTACTTTTTGTGAAGAGCAAAAAATAAAGGTCGATATCAAAAAATTGATATCAATGGGATGACAGATGACACCATGAATTACCGCAGCAGCTGACATGATCAGTGGCGCCTCTGCACTGAGTATATCCTGTACATCAAATATGAGCCCCAGATTTATGACCGATTGTCATGAGTCATACACAGGTGCAGTGATACGATAGAAAATCAGTTAGCCAAGATCCGCTTGGAAATATATTTTTTATAAATTCGACATTAGATTTTTAATATTTTCGATTGTCTGTTCTCTCTTTTATGATATAAAAAATAAGTTTATAGAAATCAACGTGTGGGTCATTTAAAAATCCTTCGTGGGTCAGTGTCTGACCCGCGGGTCATAGGTTCGCCACCACTGCTCTAGAAGAATTAATAAATGTAATGTATGTTTTAGGAGAAAGCGATGGAAACCTCTTACTTGTAGTCAGTACACACATAGTCATTAAATATGGTATTATATAGCTTACAAACATTAGAAGTAAATAAACACTAGAACAATTATGTGCGATGCGAGGGTGTTGTAATAAGGCCCCTATACCTGAGATTTAAATTATGTACATCCGTACGAAATCTTATTTTATTATAAAGATAAGAGGGTATTTCTTACTTGATTATTTTGTGAAATAGAACTAGAGAATGTAATATTCGACGATTGTTCATATTCGACCAATTAGTGTCTAACTTATAAGATATATGCTGGTGACGTCTAAATCCATAAATAAGTCTTAGACAAGAATTTTGGAAATAGACCATTGAATAGATTTTGGTGCCGTGTTCACCATTTGATAGCTTATTTCATAACAAAGGTTTCTATATATAGATATTATTCAGAGGATTTTTCGAGAGTCCAGTAATGATCAAAGTATGAAATACATACTTAAGAAAATTGGCTCTAACGGAGACAAAACGCATTACGCTGCGAAAATGGTAACAAATAAAGCCAAACTATAAGCGAACGAATTGTAGCTCTCAAAAAGATCTACAAAAAATCCGTGATAGCATATATGTATCTCTTACAATCACAATCAAGATTTTTATAATAGTTATTTTTGCGGAAAACTCTTTTTCCCCTGGAATGCCCCTAGATAAAATAGCGGTAATTTCTGTGTTTTTTATATTCAGAATTGCTTCAAGTATAATCTGTGAAAATTTGAAGTTTGCAGCTTACGCCTTTCAAGAGATATATAGCCATAAGGATTTTTTAAGAAATGCCCCGCTGCGACCGCCCTCGGGTTTTTTAGGATTAAAAATATACTCATGCACCCCTTTGGGGCAAGGCCCACCTGCCTGTAAAATTTCAGCTTCCTAAGTCTTCTAGTTTTCGAGATATTTTTAGGTGGACATCGGACATCGGAACTGGCTACTATTATATTAGGAGATAATGGTTTATGAACAAAGGTCGATTATATACTACCATTTTATAACGAGTTTTCTTTTCTACTTCTAGTTATGGACATTTTTAATTTAGAAATGCTTTTGTGAGGGCATTGTTAATTTCTCAGTTTTTAACTCTGGCAAATATTGTATGGTTACTATTTCAAAGATCAACATAAAGTTATTGTGTTATATCACCCTTTAGGCAGGTTGCCTGGACTTGTCACCTATCTTATCAATTTATTTTGTTATATGATCCTTTTAGACAGGTTGTCTATGATCTGATATGACGCGATCGTTTTCGTCATTTTCTGTCGTCATTTTCTCGCTGCTCTGTTATTGGTGAATGCCTGCAGGGATTTATTGCCTTCTTACACCGTACAATATTAATCGGCGAACCGTGAAGCAGTGCATATTAAATTAACGCTTATCTAATTTCCTTATTTTTATTTCTTAATCAACATATATCAACGATAATAAGTTATTAATAAAGCTTTTATTGTTAAGGTTAGTAAGCTTTAGTTTAATATTATATCAGTAAGAAAATCAGTATATATATATGTATATATATATATCGTTTCTCAATTCACACAGGTGACTAATTATTTTATTTGTAATTCTAGACAAGAAACCGGCAGATAGAACACGTGTTTAGTTGTAAATAAAGTATTAAAGTGGCACCCGAAATGTCGGCATCAGTTAGTGATGGTTCTAAAGCTAAAATAATCTCATGCAAATTTTGCTTTTATAAATGTGCATCGCATAAAGATCTACGAAAACACATGACCTATCATGGCGACGAAAAATCATTTGAATGTAATATTTGTGATTATAAAGCTTCGTGGAAGGCCAACATAGACAGACATTTAATGGTTCATAGTGGTGAAAAACCCTTCGAATGCAAGATATGTAGGTATAAATCCTCAGAGAAAAGTAAACTGCAAAGACACTTGATGGTCCACACTGGAGAGAAGCCCTTCGTATGCAATATATGCAACCGTAAGTTCACACAGAAATATCATCTTCGTAATCATATGTTTATTCATTCTGGGGAAAAACCCTTTGTGTGTCACTTATGTAATTACAAATGTTCAGTAAAATATAATCTGAAAAAACACATGCAAATCCATATTGGTGAAAAATAATTTTAATAAGACAAACGAATGTAATATATGTAATTATAAATTTTTATTGCAAGAAAACTTTCTAACGTACGTTACGTACGTTAGAAAGTTTTCTTTAAGTCTTTATTGTAATAATGTACATATGAGGAGCTTTTTCTCCAAACGTAATTTGTTCATAAAACGTTTGAAAAAATTAGAACACTTTTAGCTTTTCATATACTGCTATACTATATAATTATATTTTTAATTTACTATTAGTCAAGATTTTCAAAAATCTTTCAAGGTATGTTAAAAAAACATAAGCATAATCGTGGCCAACTAAAATCAATGTACTAAGACTTTACAGACATTAATTCTAGTTAGTATTGCGTTGGAATGCCTCACGTTGAGGCAAGCCAAATAAATACGGGATATAATCCTCTTTTCGGGCGAAACCAATTACATAAACGAATTGATGCTGTGCATACGTAATGAATTACTACAATAAATTTTTCAAAAATGCTGTTTTTATAATTAGTTTGCCTTAAAGAAAAATCTTAAAAAGTAAACATCAAATTGTAAGATTATCAAAAATAAATGTTATGAAATACTTTTGATGGATGTTCAAATACTTCAGTTATCTAAATCCTGATATAAACTTTAACAAAATGTAATAAAGTAAGTTGAATAAAATATAATAATATCTTAATAAAAATTAATATTTGAGAAAAAGGTAGATTAAATGAATATGAAATCTCTAACTTAGGGTAATGTGAGGTTCTTGAAAAATGATTGGGTGGTTCAAATTTAAACAGAAATAATCTATTCAAAACTAATTAATAAATTATAATTTACCGCTATTTTTTACCTAGATATTATTAATTATATTCCAATGTTGAAGGTTCAATTTTAAAAGAAAGGTGTTTCTACCTTTTACTTGAAGCTATTCCAGTTTTTTCCGTGTTACGTTTCTATCATTTTACCATACGAAGCTTGTACCATACTAAGCCAAAGTTTAATTTTCAATTCCAATAACCTAATTTGCATCACAACCATTATTATTGCCAGTTCAAACATGTTTTTGATCCATAAGCTTGCGTTGGCAGTTTTATAAATTCAAAGTCATAAAGTCCATATATCAATTTGAAACTTTGCATTATGTGCAAATCCATGGTTACGCCTTTTATCTTACTATGTATATTAAAAATTGTTAATTGGTATCCTATATTGTTATGCAAAATATCTCTCCAAAATTTGCAGTTATAGCAAAGTTATTAAAGAAAAGGTTCGCTATACCTCCTTTCACGAAAAATTTGCATTGCTCATACATCATTTTCAATCTTGAATGTTTACTAAATTAGTTGGCATGAAAAGTTGTCATATATATCAAGATTTAGGAAATTGAATAAAGATTTCAAATTTATTCTTGATAAAAGCATGGAACGGACGGACACAAAATGTGTCGTGATGCCTCCCTTTCTTAACGCTCCTTTTATACCAATTTTTAATTGTTAATTATAAAAAAGGACTCTTATTGATAAATAATAAACAAACAATACATTTTTTCTATTTGCGTATCCAAGTGAAGCCATTTGGACACGCACTTTGCATGTCCAAAATAATACTGGAAACAGTGAAATTTAATTTTTTAAAGTTGAAATGTCCGTTAAATGGTTGTTCTTAAAACGCAAAACTTATTTACGTCGTAAATTTGAAAACCAAATACAGAATTAGAATTTTCAGTGTTACCAACTCTCAAAAAACTTAACAATGCACTCCTAACAAATTCATTTATTTAAAAACTAACTAAGTTATGATTTCTTAAACGATTACAAAATAACGCAAATAGAAAAATAGTATAAAATATTCGTTTCATAAAACGTTTTTGCGCACGAGTCCAACCACCCGCGTAACGGGCAGTTATCTAAAGGACAAGTGAGGAGCAGAATTTCAAAATGTGTTTTGTCCAATTTATGCAATTTTCAATAATTCAAGAAAACTGTCAGTTAATTACGATACATAGTGGAACCGAGATTTAAAGATTATAAATTTATAAAAAAATAAGTAATTTATTAGCTTTATTCTCAAAAACAAGCAGTTTCAAATTTGGCTCAAAACACTAAAACTTAAGAGGACATAAGTCATTTTGCATGTCCAAGGCGGACTAAAGTGTTTTTGTTTGAAAATATATAGAATAATACATATTATATGAAATATAAACTAAATAAATATCATTTTAGTTCTATTTTATATAGTATAGGGGTTGTCCTTAAATTACGTAACGCATATTTAGAAAAATATTTGGTACTCCCTCTCTCTCTTGTAACGCTTCGTAACGCTCCTCTAAACTGCCCTTCGAGAATTACGTAACGCTAGGATCAATCAAACCCCAACCAAATAATTTAAAAAAGCATGTAAACTCGGAGATTTTATGACGTCGACGAATATGAACACCTCGAATACCACGAAATTTGAAATATTATTTTACGCAATGATGAAATAACAGCAATAATATAACAGAAAAATACTTAGTTTGTTAAAATAATATTCACCTAGCTACGTCTATGCTTGTATATATTACATTTTAAAGTATGTACCCCCACCTTTAGTTCAATGTTTTATAAAAGGGTACTTGAGTTGCGGTTTGATAAAAAGCTTCTCATATATTCTCCCGTTATTACAAACCCCGATAGTATCGTAAGTATAAAAGAAGTATTTAATTTTCAATCTTTGTGGAACATAGAAAACAACGGATTTATTAATTTAGGAAACATTTGACTTTTAATATTATACAAATATTGAACTTAGGATGTTGTTTAAATATATCTTATTGTATATACTTCTAATATGATGTATTTGATGTCTGACTGAAATCTACATGAAGAACTAATTCAATCAAATTCATTTTTCTTTGGTTTATTGAAATTACACACTACTAGATCCTAAATAGCAAATATTTTTAAAAATGCACGTTAAATATTTATATAATATGAAGATTTAAATGTAAATTGATTGCTCAAAAGGAAACAGTTAATGAATATTTTCAATCGTGCAAAATTTTATGTTAAGTTTCATTTTAAGACGAAATGTTCATCAAATATTTGGGTACTTTTAAGTATTAGGTTTCTAATATCATAAAAACATTTGCTATATATAAATATGTTAAATTTTTATCTAATGTCCAAATATGTAGTATGTAATATAAAGATTCAAATACTAATTATTGAATGTAAAATGAAAATTTAATAAGTATTTTTTATATTAAAAAATCTTTAATATTTACAATACATTTAACAAATATCTACATTAAACACAGTATACTACTGGGGAAAGCTCGCAGAAAGGCCATTTGGAAAAGCACGAGCTTACTATTGAACTTATGTTAGTTGTGGAAAAGAAATACATATTTACTCATTGTTGCGTACTTTATTTAACTTTGTAACTTACTTCACTTTGTACTTTACTTGTATTTACTTCAAATAAATATTATTACTATCTCAATTATACTTTGTTACACTTAATGGTCTTGGAGAGGTGAAATATCCAAAGGAATTTCTAAAAAATATAACTAATTGTCAAGGTGACAGAACAAAAAGATAAAAAAAGTCTAAAATATACTTTATATACAGTGTGTCTCGTTTCAGAATTACGTAACAGATTTTTTGAGTTTAAAGCAAGGATTTGGAACGAATTAAAATTTCGATACGTGTTCGGTTCTTCAATCGTATATAAAAGTTTATATTATAGAAGTCTACACATGTTTTTATTAAAAGTGAAAATCAAAAATAAAAAATTTATTTTTTTCTATTTAGGATTTTTAATTAATGGGCGTACCTAAATTTTAAAATACGATTTTCTCGAAAACTAGCAGGAAGCGACCACTTGTGGTAAGGAAAATATGTTCTAAATCATTAAAGCGACCCCCCATTACGAGTTTTCTAGGTATATTAGTTACACCCTGTATGTAGAGAAACAAACCTCTATTTTTTTGGTCAAATAAATATCATTATGATGTAAATAATTAATTCTCATTATTACATTACTAACAACCATCCAACCATATAACAGTAATAAAATGTATTTCAATTAAGAAAGTTGCACCCTTTACTGTAATAATAACTTAAAATAATTAGAAAAATTCTTAATTAAATTAATTTATAGAATTAACATATCTGTAATTTTTAAATAAAACTTGCAATTTATATAATTTTAAATTAAAATTTTCAATTGGTGTAATGGTGTCACCCGGGTCGGACCGCCCCCCTGGCTCCCGTAACTACGCCACTGGTTGGCCAGCAAACATACATACTACGATGTATGTGCAATGCTTAAAATTCTCAAACAACACCAGATCTTTCAGTGGGTATTACTTAAACCTGTGCTCAAAACCCTATTCTAGCTTAAAAATTTGAGTCGTTTTTAATTTGAAGCTTTAATACCCATTAGAAAGGTGTTCTTCAATATTTGGGAATTTTTTCATAAAAAGAAAAAATCTATAAAATTGTTAGTATCACAATCTAAAGTCCCGGTTTTCAATGTATGCATTTTCTAGACATTTTCAAAATGCTGAAGTTAAAAAAATCTTACTCAAAATACTTTTGAGGAATTTCCTGTGAGAGTAGCCATTATTAATTTTTTTTAAACATTCGGTGATGGTTAGCCGACATATTTGTAAATGACACTTGACTGAAAGCCTGAGTCATAATTAAAATAGAAAATTTGGGAAGAGCACGCTAAGTATGCGTTTTTTATGTTTCAATGTCATTCTGTTAATTTGGCATTGTGGTGACAGAGGAACTGGTTTACGCAATATAAGGTATGCATGATAAGGATGTCATCTGTGTGCTCTTAAAGTACAATACAATAAAATTGTAACTTCAAACTGTGTATGGTACTGTTTTACGGTAAAAGTACATCGGGCTACCTTGTGCCCTTAATGAACATTTTCAGCATTATCTTCGAAACTGCAAAGTTGGTTAGTATAAAACAAACTTTGATTTTATAATATTTCTGTATATACAGGGTGACTCGTTTTACTACGGCTACTCGTTTTACTATCAACTAGTTTATTTAAAATGAGATTCTTTATATATAGAATATAGATTTAAGGTGTCCGTCATTTCCCGAAGATTCTTTTTCGGGGAGTACACGTCTGATATCGAAAATATGGGAAAATAATAAGTATGTTGATGTGATGAGAGAACATTTTTATGTTGCATTTTAGCGCGTCTCTGGTAATTTTCCCATGTTATTCAAATGGCGTTTTCATCTATTAGGGTGTCCGTTATTTCCCAAAGTTCATATTACGAAAAGTACCCGTCTGATATCGAAAATATGTTGGAAAGTAATACGTTTATTGCTGCGAAAAAATCCTCCTGCCTCCAGGAACTTGATTTCTCTCATACTATTTAAATGGAATTTTCATGTTTTATTGTATTTATTTTTTCCCCACCATATCATCATTTCAACTAATGTTTTTGCTATTGCATGTCATTACATTTCCATACCGCTGTATGAAAAAAACGTCACCATGTGTTATTTAAGTAGTACTTCATTATGTGAAATTTGAAACGTCTGATTTATGAGCAAAATATGTTTTTCTGAAATAGCTGGTAAAGTACACACTTTACGGACTCATCTGAGTTTGTAAAGTAGCACTTTTACGAACTCATCTGTCACTTTTATTTGCATTGTTTTACATGTATTTGGCATGTCGCACACAGTCACTTTGACTTAGTTCCCTACTCTACTGTTATTAAATACACAGTTTGTATTTTAAATTTTTAATTTCACGATTTCAGAAAAAACGTACACCTCAGCACTAAAGTTGTTTTTTTATCACTCCTTTTATCCACCCCATATTCGTGATAGAAAAGTACAACTTTAGTGCCTTGGTATTCATATAACTATTTTAATCCCTTGATAAACTGCAAAAAACCTTAACCAGATCTGGCGGTACCAGGAGTCGATCCGGGTCGCTTGGGTCAAAGTTCAACACGAAAATAAATTTACAAATATTACCAGTTAAGTCTTTTAGGTTATACTCCTTTAGGCTTTACTGCCTTAAAAACTATCTGGCGAAATGGTGCAACCATGTGCCAAACAACAAGAATCACGCATGCGCCCTTCAACGATAAACTACGTCCATGTCGATAACGTAGAGTTCCAGTAGGTATAAATACAGATTAAAGAGTTAAATACTTTTTTATAAATTAATTTATTAAAAATGAGATTTTTATGTAATGTGAGTAAATGCAATTACAAAGTACACACTTTTAGTGTTCATTTTCGAAAAAAAATGTTGAAAAATATTTAAAGAAAGATTTTTAAATTATTTTCAATTTTTAAGCAGAAAGTTGTATGCCAACTTGAAAAATGTTAATTGTAATAATAAAAATAATAATAAAAGTTATTCAGAAGCGAAACAGCACTCTTTGAAGAAGGTTTAATAGACCGAAACACATGTAGAGTCTTCTGTATAATTTATGAAAACATTTAAATACAACAGTTTTTCTTAAAACTATTACTAACAATGTTTCACAAGGAGCCTACCGTGACTTCAATTTCACTAATTAAAAATTTATTCGTTACTATAAAATAGAAAAAAAATACATATTTTTCTATGAAAGGGTCTATAATTAAGTGGTCCACATAATGAAATACTATTTAAATAACACATGGTGATATTTTTCATATAGGGGTATGGAAATATAATGACATGCAATAGCAAAAACATTAGTTGAAATGATGATATGGTGGGAAAAAATTAATACAATAAAATGTGAAAATTCCATTTAAATAACATCGAAAAAATCAAAAAGTACTGGAGGCACGATAAAATGCAACATAAAATTTTTTTCGCAGTGACAAACTTAATATTTTCCAACCTATTTTCGATATCAGACGGTACTCCACGAAAAACGAACTTTGGGAAATAACGGACACCCTAGCAGATATATACAGTCTGTAAATAAAGTAAGGAATAAAATTCATATTTTTTTGTTTTATTACTGTTTGAAAGAAAAGCGCGGATACGTCAATTTTATTTTTTTCCCGCGGATTTTATGGATGTCAATTTTAATTTTTTAGTTTGGTACTGTGGGGCCTATGACGTCAACGACTTTATATGAAACGTCCTTATTTTTTTTGCTAGAGATGAGTTTTTTCTGAGTTTAGCAATACCCCATAGGTAATATTTAAAATTAGTATTTTTTGAAATATGGAGCACCAAATGTGATAACTTTCACAAAAGTAAGACTTGAAAGAGTAATTATTACTTTTTATTTCTAGTAAAAAATATGGAGGTTCCATTTAAAAGAAAGTCGATGACGTCATAGGCCCCACAGTAGTAAACTAAAAAATTAAAATTGACTGCTATAAAATCTACAGGAAAAAAGTAAAATTGACGGTCCGAGCTTTTCTTCCAAACAGTGATGATACAAAAAATATGAATTTTATTCCTTACTGCTGCTCTAAATCAAAGTTTTCTGCAAAGAAATGTGGATGTTATTATTACCTTATTTGTCGGCAGCATATGAAGTCATTTACTAACTGCAAAATCTAAACAATGGCATTTAGTAAATGCCTAGGCATATAAAATCGTACAGATGTTTTTTCGTTTTACTATCTGCCCCGTCACTTAGTAAATGACTAGGCAGATAATAATTATTTGCCGGATTTGAATATCTGCCTGCGACATGGTACATATATTTTTAAGGTTTTCGTTTCTACACCTTATTTTAAATATTTTTGTTTAACCTACTACTTATATTGGAATCCACAGTTTTTGAATAATCTGTTTTTTTTATACTGTAAAACTTATTTTTTTCACGCTTACACTACGGGGGTACCAACAGCTAAGGTCATCTGTCCCCCATCTAACATGTAACACGAATACACACATCCATAGTTGACGTGGCGGAATTTTCCAATTAGAAAAATCCCGTCGCCCTAAGTGGGATTCGAACCCACGACCCTTGGAACACGAGTGATGCACTGACACCACTCGTCCACCGCCGGCCCTGGAAAACTTATTGAATATGTTATTAATTTTTCCTACGACCATATCAGAAAGTAGCTCATATCGCATAATCAATCATATATCGAACATTACACACTAGTGTGTTTTACTTTCGAATGTGCGGATTTTTTCCGCAAATCTCACGGTCGAAATCTATGCAGGAAATAGCAAATAATATAAATAATAAGAACCGGCTTGTATTTCTTGACTTTTTTGATACTTTAATCATCTACTAACACAATAATTAATTAATTCTAGCTTTATTTATTTCATGAGAAACTACTGATTGGCATACTTGACAACATATTTTCACTGCACCAATTGTCATTACACCAAATCAGCTTTTCACTACAAAATAAAAATTTTAATCTTTTTTTTCCATTTCCAACAATATATTTTAATTAAAAATTGTAAATGTAAGGTTATAATTAATATTTTTTACATTTATTGTTAAAAAGTTTTACTTAGAGTACAATTTTAGTTTTTTAATGATAAAAATAAAATTACTAAATAAAATGTAAGCTATAAAATGTTTTTTGTTAGCAGTAAAATAATTTTTTTTTTGAAAAGAAAAGTGTATTTTTCTGGTCGTAGGAAAAATAGTGTAAATAACTCGGCGGAAAGTGTGTTGCTTACTCGTGTGATTTCGCACTCGGCTAACGCCTCGTGCGTAAACGTTCAAACTCGTACGAAAAATGCCACTTTCCCACTCTCGTTATGTAATATACTATTCGTGTTAGATGTATTTTGAAATAAATGCATTTTTAATGTATGTAATTAATTATTTAAAAAGAATTAAGTCACCTTACATACAATATATTAACTAGTACATACATAAAAATACTAAATAGTAATTTATTAGTTTAGTATTAAATGATTATTATTTTTATTTAAAAAGATTAAAAATCTTTTCCGACTAAATTTGTTTATAAAAGAAAACAATCTATTGAGCTATTTTATAGTTTTAATAAATTTATTTATCAAAACGTTATGTTTCAAGTTTCCATTTACCTTCAATACACAGAATAATAATAAATAAGCAAAATGCAATGTGATACCGTCAACAAATTAAAATGAACCTTTGAATAACATTCTAGTGATAAAGACGATTAAAATACAGCACCTACCATAATGATATTTTTTTAACAAGAAATAAATTTTTAAAAGGATAAATTTTTTAATACTCATCAATCAACTCACAGTTTTACGAAAACATTTTAATTTGGTTTTGATTCATCTTTCAAGGATCGGCTTGAATCGGACTGGTCGATAAGGATTAACCATTTAAAATATGTTTTCTTTTTTGTTATGATTTATCCTTTCTTGAAGGGATTTTAAAGCCAGTCGGCTGTTGTTGTTGTCACGTTATAGTGGACACAGCCGGATTATGTAATTTGTCGCCTATAGGCCCACTTATATTTACGCCCTTAATCAAAAGGCGTTATTGTTATAATTGCATGTAATTTATTAAATAGGCAAGCATATTGTAAATAAAAGGTATTGTTTCCTTATTTGACGTCCAAGTTAACTGTGAATTAGTTATTTTGTGAACGTACCACATTTATATGTACCAAAACTTCCGTCAATGTCGAGGTGTTACTTGTCATCTGAGGAAGGAGGGCAAAGTGAAACAACACGATTTCTTACAAAATAAATTGTAAATTGTTACTACATACTATAAAATAGTTAAACTTTTTAATAGAAAATGAGTGTTCCAAGAATTATTTCCAACGTTTTAAATTTCCACGAATTAATTGTAATATTTGAGGACAATGTAGGTTAAATTCTTTCAATAGAAATACTACTATAAAATAGTTAAACATTTAACAGAAAAAGAAATTGTTCCAAGAATTATTTGCCCCTTTTCAAATTTCCACGAATCCATTTAATTATTGCAGGACAATGTAGGTTAAATTCTTTCAATAGAAATACTACTATAAAATAGCTACACCTTTTAACAGAAAAATATTTAAATAGTAAAATTAAATAGAGAATTATTTGCCCCTTTTTAAATTTCCAAGAATACATTTTGAATATTCGATGACAATGAATGAAGGTTAGTAAAAGAATGTGGAAAATTCTTTCTAAGTATACTGTTATAAAATAGTTCGAAGAATTATTTCACACTTTTTAAATTTCCACGAATGCATTAAAATATTCTACAGACCTTGAAATTGATAGTATAGGTTCACCTAGAATATTGATATAATTTTTGAAATATTTTTGTTAAGACGTACCTTACCGTAAAACCACTTTAAAGGTTTATTTACTAAACATTTTTATGTGTTCTCCTACCCTTTCAAAACAGCTATATGTTTGGTACAAAAGGTAATAACATTTCAAGATAAAAGTGAAAAGTTTTAAATGTTTGTAAATTGGAAATTGAAATAAGTTCACTAATTAAAACTCGCCATTTATTAAACATTAAATCATCAAAACCAAAAAAAGAGCATTAATTTACTAATCAGTAGCGCCACCATTATGATTAATGATTTGAAAAATTCGATTGTTCATGCTTAAGACGAGATGATTAAGCTCATTGATAGTGACACCACCAAGGCCTGCAAAATGGCTCTCCTAAGATCATTTACAGTGCGAAAAGGATCATTTCCACTGTAAACATTTGGAACGATAATGTCCCACACGTTTTTCATGGGTGTCACATGTCCGGAGAGCATGATGCCCAGGCTAAGGTAGTGATTTGTGACGCTACCACTCCTGCTATTGTGTTCAGACAGCTGTAAGCAGGTGCCTATCCTGTTGAAAAATTCGGTTTTTATGCTCATGATCCTCATAATAAGGAATTCACTTGTCATCCATGTTAAAGGAAATGCTATCCAAAGTATGTTTATTTCGTTAAAAGAAAGTTGTTTGCAATTTGCAGCTGAAAACCTGATCGGACGAAAGTAATAACACATTTAATATTTCCTGTTGTTTAAATTAATAAAAAAAGAAAGAGAAAAAATTTAATTTTGACTGACCTGACGGGTTTCGTGACTATTCCCATGGCTTATGAAAGAAACCATCGAGTTTTTCACGTAGAAACTTGGTTGTTGCCTAATAATCTAGGCTGGGTTTATCGAACTGGGTTTAAAACACACAACTCAACTTAACATGATATAATGAATAACAAAATGACTATAAACTAACACTAAGCATTGGGACGGCCGAGATGCACCAGTGCATCAGCTTCTAGGTTTCCTAAATAAGCAGTAGGGGCGATCAGATAAACAATGCACTAGTGCACCAGTTTCTAGATCTCCTACAGTTAAAAGAATATTAAAGGTACTGTAGCGAGAGTGTAACACTAAAGTAGTGTTAGGGCTACTTATATGTTATCTCTTGTAGAAGATAATAAAACACATGTAATAACTTCTA